>SNVD02007128.1:0-27223 GCA_013180625.2 Boswellia sacra | reverse complement strand
TTAATAATAATTGGATATTTTTAATTATTTGTCTTAATTATACTTTAAATGGACTTTTGAATGATGTTGGATACAAAACATTGTTTATGCTTTTGTATTATATTAAATTTCTATATTTCAATGATTATATTAAACTTATAAACTATTATTTATGTTATATATTTAGAATTTATACAATTCGAGTTACACATATTATCATCTAACTTGAAAATAAAAAATGGGTTAAATGGGTAGGATTTGGATAACATGTTGAGTTTATAGTCGGGTTTAGGTTCCAAGATTTAGACCTGATAAGTTAACGGATCAAATTTAGATTAAAATAATTTAGCATGACACAAATACGAAACGACACGTAACTACTTTAACACGACCCATTGTCAAGTCTAAGATGTTACTCATCATCTCTTAATAATGATTTATTTAGAAAACCATTTTTCTTTTTTGAGTAAATCTAGTAAATTAGATTATCTTAACCATTCAATTTCTTTAAACTCAAATAACTTGATTTCTTTCTAAAAATGGAAGGAAAGTAACTTCCTTATATCAAAAATAATTTTCTTAAATTTTAAAATATCTTTAATGTAATAATTTTAAATTAATAGTAAAATTATAATATATACTAATTTTTTTAAAAAAATCTAATAAAAATAATAATTAATTAACTGGTCAGCTGACCGACAAATTGCCAACAACTGTTGGTGCATCTACATGCTAATCACACCTCCGACGCGAATGAAAACGTCGATCTGTGGTGTATTAACCATAGTGGTTTTATTGGTATTTTGATTTGCCATTTTATCTTAGAGGCAAGTATTGTTGTGACCATTGTATGAATATCAATCATGGATGACAAAATTGATGATCCTACCTTAATGAACCCACCATGGTTCGATAGATTCCTGTGGTGTTGATGATGATCATAACATGCCCACCTTCAAGCGGTATTGATGGGCAATTGCCGTTGAGCTAATTTTGTGATTTTTTGATAAAAATTATTAAAATTGACATTATTAATAAATACAAGATTTATTTAAAATATTTATCTAATTTAATATATTTTAATATTATATTTTTATTTGCAAATAATAGGGATATGATTATTTGACCATATTATCATGTCAAGATGAAACTATTTCACCTAAAAACTTGAGAGTCCTTGTTATAAAATTTAAGTAATTTTTAGGTCATTATCACCATAACATTACGGGTTGACGAAGATGACCTTCGGAAGAGGGTATTGGCTTGTTCACCATTATTGGGCTGGTGAGATGGTTTTGTCGCCAATGCAGGTCACTAAATTTGTCAGTATGTTTATGGAATCTTGTACTTTATCTAATTAAAGATTATTTTATTTTATTATTTAAAAGTTTTGTAGAACAAGGACAAATTCTTCAACTTATATATGCCCCATGATTGGGATCAATGTTCTCATGTTATTAGTCTCTTCAGAATCACGAGAAGAAACCTTAAATACTTTTGTATTAAATTCAATCTTATTAGACTTGTTATACGTCCTCATATTGTGATTAAAAAAAAATTTAAAATTCACATCCTGAGGTCCTCCCTCCACCCTTCAACCAAAGAAGGCGTGTATGAAATAAAATTGATTTTTCAGTAGCTATTACGAAGAAAGAAGTATTCAATTGTTTTCCTTTCGTTTGGATATCTTGTGCTATTAGTATATTGCCATAGTATGTAAGAATTCAATAATTTTTTGCCTGTCTCCCTAAATTGCAAATAGTTGTGATAAATGTTTTTGGACTTCAAGCTGGATATTGACCTCCATGGAATTTAGGCTTTTGTACAAGCACAAAATAATTTTCGGAAAGAAGTTTTCTCTAAACATAAATGAGTGTCTAGATCTCACTACAAAAAAAAAAGTCTATCAGCGAGGGCAAAAAATAGTCGAAAATGTGATATTGCCCTCGAAAATACCATTTATTGAGAGAAAAACATCGTCGGACATTGTCACTGTTGCCAAGGTTGCAAAAAATCCAAATGTTAGAGGCCGTCGAAAATCTATTTTTTTTGAGGGTATTTTCCATCACCGATATCCCATTTTGCCGTCGAAAATGAATCATTGGCAAGGGCTAAATCTATCAAAAATGAGATTTTCCTCTCGTTAGTATAGATTTTACGAGGGCATATGTTGTCGCTGATATCCTAATTTGGCGTCTAAAATTTATCTATGCCAATGGTGTTAGCTCTCAGAAATGAGACTTAGACCTCGTAGGTATTTTTTTTTTGCGAGGTTGGTGCCCGTAAAAAATTGGCTATAATACTATTGGAAACTAGAATTTAATGAGGAGGTTTTGTAATCAGTAAGGAATATTTGCGAAAGCAATAGCCATCAGTGAGGAAGAAAAATTTGGTCAGAAATAAACTACATAAAGTCTCAAATCTTATTTTCAAGAGGATTTTTAGGTCGATAATGCTAAAAAATTGGTCGAAAAAAGTTTTGCATATAAAATGTTTTTTCTTATCATTTATAATTTTAAGAAAGATATAAATTTTATTTATTTTCTTATCATTTACTTATTGCATGCAACAATATAATAATAATAATAATCAAATTTAATAAATGCTTCACAAAAGTTCATATTCGTCATTAAATTCTTAATGTATAATGCCATATCACATCAACATAACCTCACCCAGTAAGATGGCAAGTAGTTCCAAACTTAATTGCTGAACTTCCAAAAAAAAAAAGACCTGTTCATTTTCTTACAAAATCTTGTATTCAATCAATCCTTCAATCATTTTGGCCTTCATATTCCATATTTGCATCTTCCACAATATTGTCCTACATAAGAAGAAAAGAAATCCAATTACATAAGTGCATAGAGAGAATCACAATGCACAAAGCAACATTTTTTAATTCCTTTATCTAATCCAATAACCAAGCAAAATTACAGATAAAAATTAAGCATTACAGAATAGAGATAAACCAATATATAATAAAGGATGCAACAAAGCACTTTAATTATCCAAAGTGATAGTTCGTCCACGGACAGCTATAGAGCTGTAATTTACTAAGTTCTTGTTTGTACAATCTTTAGGACTTTTTATAATGCTGACTCACTCTCATACACTGATTTAATCTTTGACAAACAAAATCCCGTCAAGATCTTAAACTCTAGTGACACTGCCTACTCTTTGTCGTAGATAACGTAACAACACACTGTTAAGTTACACATAACAATGACGTCTGACACTGAATTACATAAACACTTAATCCGTAAGTTATCCCAAGTGTCTACTAACTCACACAGACTCAATAAACAATTCATGTACGATTTCTATCACTCATACATGAATCAAAAGACTCAAATAATCAAATCAATGAAGACATTCCTTTTGCATTGAAGCTCTCTTCTATGAATTCATAGAATGCCAAACTCAAGACTGTCTCACAACCAAAACAGCCAACATGTTAATCTCTCAATCACATAATCAGCCGCCTGAATAGCTTTGTATATATATGTAGTGAGAGGTCTGACCAAAATCTCCTAGAAATCCTGTAAAAATTCTAATCAAAATCATATTAGGATTAGGAGAAATAAAATAGGAAGCGATATAATTAAACTCCAAAAGGAACTAGGACAAATAAATATTCTCCTATTCTAATTAGGATACAAGATATTACATCCTAATCCAAAAAGATATTTATTACAAATCAAATACTTCCTAAAATATAATTCTAGAAACATTAAAATTGGAATAAAAATAATATTCTTATTTTATCACAAGTTGATCAAAACTCATCATGTGCATGGCACATGCATATGTAGTAGACTTTGACACCAACAATCTCCCCCTTTTTGGCAACTTGTGATGAAAACACCAAACTATTTTTTATCAGAGAATATCACACATGATAAGTCAATCCTAACATTAAGCTATGATGAAATAGCAAACATAAATTATCACGTGTAAAGAATTAACCAGTGAGCTGTTATAAAACTCATAACAGAGCACTATCAGAATAAGTATATCCTGCAATCAAAATGACTTTGTCAAACTGATCAAGCAACACACATTAATCAAGTCATTATCAGAGCAATTATATCAATCAATGCAATTAGATCATGATCAGAGCAAAACATCCAAGCAAAACATTCATCAAATCAAGATATCTTGAATGCACACATAAAGCAAACATAAGAAGTTCTTTTTACTCCCCCTTACTACTTACTTACATCCCTTGAGAAATAAGCAACAAAAAAATATAAACAAAACAGATGTAAGTAACCATAGTTATATCAGGCATAAAAAGTTATATCAGCATAAAAAGATCATAAAAAGATCACCAAAAAAAAAATCAGAAAACTCCTCGTGATCTCCCCCTTGATTTCAGCACAACTTGCCAAAAGCACTTAACGAAGTCTTAGAGACTTTCGAACGAGAGGAGAAGAGAAACTACCAATGCGCTTCCTAAGTTTGCCAGCCTTTGTTTTATATCTTTTCCCTTCAGTCATGTTAAATTCCTCATCTAAAGAATGCAAACTGCCTATAGGAATATCCAGAAAAGTGTTTATAACATTCGGAGAGAATTTCACAAGCTTTCCTCTACAATAAGCTTTGTGATAATGAAAGCTTTTAGGATCATCAATGGCAGTAGAGATATTGGCATAAAATTCCTGGATTAATGAATGGACAGGGGGTAGGAAGTTGTTTACCGTACGAGGCTAGTATATAGACTCAAACAACTCACTCATGCCATAGGTGTTGAAATCAGAAAGTTTTACCGCCCTTTCCATCTGCAACGTCCTTTGTGAAGTGTACTTCTCGAACTTTTACTTGATGTCGGCTGTGAGAAACTTATTATACTTCGGCTTAACTTTGTCTTTCATCTTCTTGACTGGAACTTGCTCGTCCTCACTTATGGCTGGATCAACAGCGATCTCTGCATGCAGTTGTTGTGTTGGAGATGACGGTGCACTGTCACTCTTTTTGTAACTGGAGTCACTGTGAGAAGATGAAGAACTGGTGGATTTTGTTGAACCAGTTTTGGTCGCCATGGTTAGGGTTATTAGCCTGTAGAAAAAAATTTCCAGAACAGGAAAAGAGAAGCAAGATGTGGGACAAAGAAGAAACTGTTGTGGGAGTATGGAATGAATAGGAAAAGCCTTAAGCAATTTCGTAACATACTAGACTATATTGAAAACAATTTTGTTTTTAACAAAATTTAATATTAATTGTATTTCCAAAACCCTTTCATAACTGACATTAATGGACAAAAATTCAAATTTGATTCCAATTTGAATAAGGAATTCTAATAGAATCAGGATTCCCGCCACTGAAACTTCTCCCCCTTAATTTAGTAATGCTAACATGGCATTTTTGACACATGGACACACAAGAAAATCAAATTTTGGATAAGCACAAAGAGCACCGTATGTTATGAAAAACGTAACAGAACACAGTTAAAAATAACATAACAACAATATCTGAACAACATATGAATCATTCTAAGAAAGCATATTCAAGAGCTGTTTTATTTTTCTTTTTAATTTATCACTTAATTCAATTGAGTGATCAACTTAAGCATGCTTCTTACACACACAAAAGTTAGTCTCAATGTGAATTCGCTAAATAATACAGTAGCTTTCACACATGTATAGAGGTAGCCCTTTTCCATTTGAGTGTGTGACCTCATCATATTTCCTAGATACAATGAAGTTACTCTCAATGGATGGCTTTTACACATCATATACTGGTAGCCCTCTCTATATTTTTGATTTTTAAACCAGTATTTAATTATTCACACAATTTTTTATATCACAACTCACACATACTTAATTAGAAAAAAACTTATGACATTACAGATACAATTAACATAATAGTAAGCAGTGTTCATTCATGTAACTGACAGATGTCTGAGGCTTTTCTTAGATTTTCAAATCTTATTGTATCCAATGCCTTATTTAATAAGTCAGCCAATTGTCTATCAGTGGAGATGTGTTCAATGTGGATCACCTTAGACTCTGCTAGTTCCCTTATAAAATGGTGTCTAATATCAATGTGTTTTGTTCTAGAATGCTGAACAGGATTTTTGGAAATATTTATAGCACTAGTATTATTACAAAACACAGTTATAGGTTTTTGTTCAATACCATAATCACTCAACATTTGCTTCATCCACAATAGTTGTGTGCAACAACTCCCTGCTGCTATGTATTCGGCTTCAGCAGTAGATAAAGAAATAGAATTCTGCTTTTTGATGTGTCATGAAACCAAGTTAGTACCAAGATAAAAACATCCTCCTCAAGTGCTTTTTCTGTCACCTACATTTCCTGCCCAATCAGCATCACTAAACCCTGTAAGATAATCATTTGTATCTTTAGAAAACTATATTCCATAATCATGTATTCCATGAACATATCTGATGATTCTCTTAACTGCTGCAAGATGTGATTCTTTGAGATTTGCTTGAAATCTAGCACAAAGTCCTACACTAAAGCACAAGTCTGGTCTGCTTGCTGTGAGGTATAGTAGGCTGCCAATAATACTTCTGTACAAGCTTGCGTCAATATCTTTTCCCGCATTATCTTTTGAAAGTTTTAGATTAATATTGATAGAGTTTTTATTGGTTTTGCATTTTCAAGCCCGAATTTCTTTACAAGATTCTTGGCATATTTTGATTGAGATATGAACATCCCATCATTCATTTGCTTAACCTGCAATCCAAGAAAGAAATTTAATTCTCCTACCATGCTCATCTCAAACTCTTCCTGCATCAACTTATCAAACTCATTAGTTTTGCTTTTATTAGTTGATCCGAAAATAATGTCATCAACATATATTTGTGCAACAATAAGATAGTTAGATGCATGTTTGATAAAAAAAGTCTTATCATTGCTGCCTCTTTTATAACCTTTGTTGATCAAAAAATTTGTCAACCTTTCATGCCAAGCTTTAGGAGCTTGTTTCAAACCATACAAAGCTTTGTGCAATCTGTACACAAAATCAGGATGTTTAGGATCTTCAAATACTTTTGGCTGTTCGACAAAAACTTCTTCAATGAGATAGCCATTTAAAAATGCAATTTTAACATCCATTTGATACAACTTAAAATCAAGCAAACAAGCAATTACAAGTAGTAATCTGATTGACTCAAGTCTAGCTACAAGTGCAAAGGTCTCATCAAAGTCTATGCCTTCAACTTGTGTGTAACCTTGTGCAACTAGCGTAGCTTTATTCCTTACTACTTGACCACTTTCATCAGTTTTATTTTTGAAAATCCATTTAGCTCCAATGACATTTGTACCATATGGCCTAGGAACTAATTCCCATACTTCATTCCTTTTAAACTGATTAAGTTCATCTTGCATAGCTTGAATCCACACCTCTTCTTTTAAAGCTTCTTTCACATTTTTTGGCTCAACTAAAGAAACATAACATGCAAACCTTACTTGATTTCTTACCTTGCTCCGGGTTTTCATCATGCCATCTGGTGTTCCAATGATAGAACTTGTTGGATGTGCCTTTTGAATCCATATGGGTGGATCTTTTTTATCTTCATCATTCCGGATAGAATTTCTGTTCAAATCTGAGTTGTCAGATGTTACTGTTATGTCAGGTGTAACAGCAGCTGTTTCCTCCTTCATAACAGCATCTTCCTTTTTATTGTTGTCTGAATCTGATTTTTTTGCATCTTCTGTGAAACTGGTTATGCTTTCCTCTTGTGAGTACTTTGCATAATCATCAAGGTCATCAAATAATACGTTTGCAGATTCCATGACTGCCTCAGTTCTCATATTGTAAACTTGAAATGCTTTGCTACTTTGAGCATATCCCATGAACACTCCTTCACCACTCATTGGATCTAATTTTTCTAATAGTTCTCTGTCGTTTAAGATGTAACACCAACAACGAAAGACATGAAAATATTTCAAATTAGGTTTTCTTCCTTTCAAAATTTCATAAGGTGTCTGGTTAGTGCCAGGTCTAAGAAAAACTCTATTTGAAATATAACAAGCAGTGCTTATTGTTTCAGCCTATAGCCTTTTGGTCAACTTCTTACTATTGAGCATCATTCTAGTCATCTCTTAAAGAGTTCTATTCCTTCTTTCCACAATGCCATTGTGTTCAGGGGTTTTAGGAGCTGAAAATTCATGATCAATTCCATGATATTTGCAAAAGTCAGCAAAGCTAACGTTTTCGAACTCCTTTCCATGATCACTTCTTATTCTCACAATCCTTCCAATGTTCCTATTTTGCTCATTTTCAAGCTTAACACAAAGATTCCTGAAAGCCTCAAAAGTGTTAGATTTTTCTTTAATGAAATCAACCCAAGTATATCTAAAAAAAAATCATCCACACAAACAAATATATATCTCTTACCTGTAATGCTTTCAATTTGCATAGGACCCATAAGATCCATGTGAAGCATATCAAGTATCTTAGATGTGCTAAGTGTTGACCCAGGTATGGCAACCCAAGAGGGGGGGTGAATTGGGTTTTTATTTATCAAAACGGATTTATGAAACTTTTCTTGAAAGATCAAAATTAGTTAAATCTTTCTTTAAGAACAAAGGTGAAGAAGATGAAAATAGAATGCAATCAAGAAAATGGCAATAAAGAACAATCACAAGAGCAAGTAAATATAAAGAGATAGGGATAGAGAGAGTGCAAACTCGATTTACGTGGTTCGGCAAACCTTGCCTACGTCCACGGGCTCCTAGCTCCACGAGCTAAGCTTTCCACTAAGTTGTAGAAATCTTTACAACTTGCTTGATGAACAACCTCACCAAGACTTTTTCTTCAAACCCTTGATAACACCACACCAAGAGTTCTTCTTGATGAACAACCTCACCAAGGCAACTTCCTTCAACCCTTGATAACACCACACCAAGATTTCTTCTTGATGAACAACCTCACCAAGGCAACTTCCTTCAACCCTTGATAACACCACACCAAGAGTTCTTCTTGATGAACAACCTCACCAAGGCAACTTTTCTCAACTCTTGATAACACACAACAAGAGTTCTCTCAAGGATAACTATTATCCTTTACAATAATATCTCACTCTCACCACAATACAAAAACAAAGATAATTTTTACAACAAAAGTATAACTCTCTTCAAAGAGTAGATAAATAATATAAAAGCTCTCTAGACTTGATATTTCTCTTGCTTTTTGCTTGATAAAATGCTTCTCTTGCTCTGCTTGAATGCATGGGAGAATGGCTCCTTTTATAGGCAAATGAGATGAACTTAATCAAGTGAAGACACCAACTCCAAATTTTATGCCCACCATAAAAACCGTAATCTTGTCTGCCATTTGTCAATGTTCCGTTTGAAATTTGAAAATCTGTAAAACATAAAATATCTGCACATTTGAATAAGCTTTCCAACGCATCAAGAACCAAGTCATTTGGATATCTGTAGCCTAAAGATATGGCTAAAACACCCTTCGGTGCCTCATTTTGATTGTATTTTTCTTTTTCATTGTGTCAGTCCAACAATTGAATGATAATTATGTCAGTCTCAAGTTTGAAATTGAATTTCTTCAAAACATGAAAGATCGAATATTTGATAATCTTTCCCAAAACATTAAGAATCAAAGTATTTGGATATCTCTATCTTAAGATATGGCCAAAACACCATTCGGTGCTCATGTGAGTTGATTTTTCTTTTTTGTGTCAGTCCACCGAATTGCATGTCAATTATGTCAGCCTTCTGTTTGAAATGTGAATTTTTTCAAAACATATGAAATATTCTTCATTAAGTCATCTTTCCAATGCCATAAGAATCAAGTCATTTTGATTTTTCTAGCTCAAGATATGTCCAAAGGAGTATTCGGTGCTCATGTCAGCTGCTTCCATTTGTCTTTCAACTTGCATGATGATTTGGACAACTTGCACTTGAAATTTGAATTTCATTAAAACATATGAAATGTTATAAATTGAGTAAGCTTTCCAAAGCTCAAGAATCACATCATTTGGATATTTGTAAAGATATATATGACCAATTGATTGAACATTGCTCATGTATCACATTCCTTGAGTCAATCCTTGTTCTTAAACTTTGGTGCCTTTAACATGTAGTCTTCTCCTTAGCTTCAACACTTCATTTTAATAAGCCTCTTCTTGATTTTAAAATTATTTCAATGATCTTACTCTTGCACATAAAAAAACATGTTAGTAAATCTCAATTAATCAATGTGTATTGTTATCATCAAAATTATCATGTAGCCTGAGGGCTAACAATCTCCCCCTTTTTGATGATGACAAACCATTGATTGCTTTAAAATATAATCTAAAATCAAGAATAAAAATAAAATCAACAATAAGCAAAAAGAATGGCACTTGTTATGAATATAAGCAATCCAACTATTTCTCCCCCTTTTGTTATCATCAAAAAAATGTAATCAAATTAACTACTCCCCCTAAATATATTCTCCCCTTAACATATGCTATCATATTAAAGCAAAATTAAGACATATCCAAATGCCTAATTCTCTTCTAATTATGCAAAATCTATCTTGACTAAGGGGTTTAGTAAATATATCGTCTAATTGTTTATCGGTGGGAACAAATTCTAACGAAATATTACCTTTTTGCACATGATCTCTAATAAAATGTGTCTAATCTCTATATGCGTTAGTCCTAGCGTGTTGCATTGATTGGATTTTTTGAAATGTTGATGGCAACTTGTATTGTCACATTTGATGGCAATATGATCAAATACCACACCATAATCTTTTAAAATTTGTTTCATCCAAAGAGATTGTGCACAACAACTTCCTACTGCAATATACTCGGCTTCCGCGGTTGATAAGGCAACAGAATTTTGTTTTCTACTAAACCATGAGACTAATGCATGTCCTATAAAATGGCAAGAGCCACTAGTGCTCTTTCTATCAAGAAGACTTCCAGCAAAGTCCACATCGGAATAACTAATTAGATCAAAATTATCACACTTAGGATACCAAAGACCTAGATTTATGGTTCCAAGAAGATATCTAAATATCCTTTTGACCGCTTTAAGGTGAGATTCCTTTGGACAAGATTGAAATCTAGCACACTATACACACTAAACATAATACAGGTCTACTAGCAGTTAAATACAAAAGAGAGCCATCATAACCCTCGATTATTTTGTTACCTCAACATCTTTTCCTTTCTCATCTTTTCAAGCGTGGTTAATGTCCCATAGGTGTGTTATATGTCCTTGAATTATCCATGCCAAACTTCTTGAGAAGATCTCTTGTGTATTTAGCTTGATTAATGAAGATCCCATCTATTGATTGCTTGATTTGAAGTCCAAGGAAGAAATTTTAATTTCTCCATTAAGCTCTTTCAAATTCTTTTGCATTCCTCGAAAAATTCTCACACATACAGACCTTAGTAGCCCCAAATATAATTCAGGGGATCAACATAGATTTGAACAATTAATAAATCATCATTTTTTGGTTTAACAAAAAGAGTAGTATCAACTTTTTTCATTTCGAAATCATTATCAATGAGAAATTTGCTCAATCTATCATACCATGCTCTTGGTGCTTGTTTCAGCCATAAAGTGCCTTTTTGAGTTTGAAAACATGGTTTGGAAAATCATGATTTTGAAAACCAAGAGGTTGCTCTACATATACTTCCTCGATAATGTAACCATTTAAAAATGCACTTTTGACATCCATTTGATATATGTAAAATTTTTATAACATGCAAATGCACACAACATTCTAATTGATTCTAATCTAGCAATCAGTGCAAAGGTTTCCTCATAATCAATACCTTCTTCTTGATTGTATCCTTGAGCAACAAGTCTTGCTTTGTTTCTAATAATGGTGCCATTTTCATCTACTTTATTTCTAAAAATCCATTTAGTGCCTATAATAGAAGGATTTTTAGGTCTAGGGACTAATTCCCAAACTTGATTTCTCTCAAATTGATTCAATTCTTCTTGCATAGCCAAAATCCAACGTTCGTCATTTTCGGCTTCTTTAAAAGATTTTGGTTCAAATTGAGAGACAAAAGCAAAATGATTACAAAAGTTCTTAAAAGAAGATCTAGTTTTCATACCTTGTGATGGTTCACCAATAATGAGATCTTTAGGGTGAGCTTTTGCATACCTCCATTCCTTTGGTAATTCTTGGGAAGAATCATTTACTTCCTCAAGCTTTTCTTGTTGAAGTTGTAATTCATCTTGGCTCTTTTCATCAAGCCTTGATTCCTTGATTTGCCTTTCTACCTCAACAATATCATCATCTAAATTCTTTGAAGAAATAACATTAGTTTCATCAAATTCAACATGCATAGATTCTTCAATAGTAAGAGTCTTTTTGTTAAAAACTCTATATGCTTTACTATGGTTTGAGTAGCCAACAAAAATTCCAACATCGGCTTTTGCATCAAATTTTCCAAGGTTATCCTTGGTATTTAAAATAAAACATTTACATCCAAAAACTTTAAAAAATCCAATGTTGGTTTTCTTCCTTTCCAAAGTTCATAAGGAGTTTTCTTTATTAAAGCTCTAATATGGACTCTATTGATTATAAAGCATGCGGTATTAACGGCTTCGGCCCAAAAATATTTTGGCAAATTATTTTCAAGTAACATGGTCCTAGCCATTTCTTAGATAGTCCTATTTTTTCTTTCAACAACACCATTTTGTTGTGGAGTTCTAGGTGAGGAAAAATTATGCTCAAAACCATTTTCATCACAAGATTTTCAAATACAACACTGTCTACTTCACCACCATGATCACTCCTAATGGACACAATAGAATACCCTTTTTGATTTTGGACTCTTTTTGCAAATTTTGAAAAAGCTTGTTTGGCCTCATTTTTAGTTTTCAAGAATAATACCCAAGTGAATCTTGAATAATCATCCACAATAACAAAAACATAATACTTTCCTCCAAGGCTTTGAGTTCTTGATGGTCCAAATAAATTCAAATGAAGTAATTGTAAAGGTTTATTTGTTGAAATAAATTTCTTTTGTTTAAAAGAAGTTCTCACTTGTTTTCCAAATTGACAAGCATCACAAATCTTATCATTTTCAAATTTTATTTTTGGAAGACCATCAACTAAATCATTTTTAGAAACTTTTGAAATTGTGTCCATGCTAGCATGACCTAACCTTCTATGCCATAACCAAGCATCATCATTAACAATGAAACAATTTTTCTACATGATCATTAACATCAATATCAATTGTATAAATATTACCACATCTATTACCAACAAATAATGTCTTATTGTTACTAACATCCTTAATCACATATCTATTAGGCTCAAAAGCAACAAAATATCCCTTATCACACAATTAACTAATGCTAATCAAATCATGTTTCAAACCATTACCAAGCAAAACATTTTCAATAATAGGTGAAGAAGGGTTACCAATATCACCATGTCCGATTACCCTTCTTTTGGCATTATCACCGAAGGTCACATATCCTCTTTTCTTCATGATTAATCTTGAGAACTTGGAGGCATCTCCGGTCATATGCCTTGAGCATCCACTATCTAAGTAACACTTGTGTTTGCTACTCCTTTGTTTCTACAATCAACATTCAAAGAGCAACTTTTTGGTACCCAAATATTCTTGGGTCCTTGGGGGTTAGTTATGGTACTTTTTGGAATCCATATTTGTTTTAAATTAGGATTTCTCTTAATATAGCAAGAATGCACTTTGTGTCCTTTTCTTTCACAATAAGTACATCAATGATTAGGATTACTCCTAGAAGATGCGTGAACAAAATAGCTATTAAAATACTTTTGATTTTTGTGAGTTTTATATCCTAACCCTCTTTTATCAAAAACACATCTTTGGTTTTGTAACATAGAATTCAAATTTTTTGTACTTTTTGTAAAACTATTAACAATATTTATTAAGTCATTATTTTCCTTTTTCAAAATAACATTTTCTTTTTCTAATTTATCAAAATCCTTTTGTTTTAAAATCTCATTTTCAGTTTTTAAAAAATGTATTTGACTTTCCAAACTTTCAAATCTTTTTGCTTTAAAATTTCATTTTCATTTTCTAAAGCTTCATTTATTTCCACCAACTCTTCTAATTGAGATAACATGATTTTTAAATTCTTTTTTAAAGCATTGATTTTTGAATTTTGGTTATCAACTTGCACATTTAAATTTTGGAATGCTTCAAGTAATTCATCATATGAAAGCTTAGGATCATGGTTTAGAATACTTATCTCATTTTCTCTTAAAGCTATGAGGCACATGTTTGCCACATCGCAATCTTCTTCTTTATTCTCCTTCAAGATGATTTCATGAGTAATGAGAGAACCCATAAGTTCTTCTAATGGTAGTTTGGTGAGGTCCTTTGCTTCTTGAATTGCCGTCACCTTTGGCTCCTAAGATTTTGGTAGACACCTAAGAATCTTTCTCACCATTTCAACATTAGAATAGATTTACCAAGAGATTTCAAACTATTAATAATATCCGTAAATCTAGTAAACATTTCAGAAATTGATTCATCCGATTTCATCTTTAAAAGCTCATAACTATGAACTAGCATACTAATTTTGGATTCTTTAACTTGACTAGTTCCTTCATGAGTTACTTCAAGTGTGTTCCATATTTCTTGTGCCGTAGAACAAGTAGATATTCTATTAAACTCATTTCTATCTAGAGCACAATATAACACATTCATAGCTTTAGCATTCAAACTCAATTTCTTTTTATCATCTTCACTAAACTCTTTAGGTTCTTTAAGTATGCATTCCCCATTTTCAATTTTGGTAGGAACAAACGGTCCTTCCAAAACAATAGACCACAAATCATAATCAAAAGATTTCAAGAAAATACTCATTCTAGTTTTCCAATAAGAGTAATCACTTCCATTAAAAAATGGAGGTCTAGATATAGAAAGTCCCTCAACATATGAAGTTGAATTAAAAGTTGTCATAGCTCAAAATCGGTTAAGATTTAAAAAAAAGTGAGCAACCTTGCTCTGATACCACTTGTTGACCCAGGTATGGCAACCCAAGGGGGGGTGAATTGGGTTTTTATTTATCAAAACGGATTTGTAAAACTTTTCTTTGAAGATCAAAATTATTATTTAACTCTTTCTTTGAGAATAAAGGTGAAGAAGATGAAAATAAAATGCAATCAAGAGAATAGCAATAAAGAACAATCACAAGTGCAAGTAAATGTAAAGAGCGTAGGGAGAGAGAGAGTGCAAACTCAATTTACGTGGTTCGGCAAACCTTGCCTACGTCCACGGGCTCCTAGCTCCACAAGCTAGGCTTTCCACTAAGTTGTAGAAATCTTTACAACTTGCTTGATGAACAACCTCACCAGACTATTGATTAGCCTTAATAAGGCTATATGATAATTTTGATGGACTAACCAAATACACATTTATTCATTGAGATTTACTAATATATTTATTTATGTGCAAGAATAAGATTATTGAAATAATTATAAAATCAAGAAGGGGTTTATTAAAATGAAGTGTTGAAGCTTAGGAGAAGACTACATGTTAAAGGCATCAAAGTTTAAGTACAAGGTTTGATTCAAGGAATGTGATATATGAGCAAGGTTCTATCAATTGGTCATATATTTCTCTACAAATGTCCAAATAATGTGATTCTTGAGCCTTTGGAAAAACTTAACTCAATTTATAACATTTCATATGTTTTAATGAAATTCAAATTTCAAGTGCAAGGTTGTCCAAATCATCATGCAAGTTGAAAGACAAATGGAAGCAGCTGACTTGAGCACCGAATACTCCTTTGGACATATCTTGAGCTAGAAAAATAAAAATGACTTGATTCTTGAGGCATTGGAAATATGACTTAATGAAGAACATTTCATATGTTTTGAAAAAATTCAAATTTCAAACAGAAGGCCGACATAATTGACCTGCAATTCGGTGGACTGACACAAAGAAGAAAAATCAACTCACATGAGCACCGAATGGTGTTTTGGCCATATCTTAAGATAGAGATATCCAATTGCTTTGATTCTTAATGTTTTGGAAATCTTATTCAAATTTGAAGATCTTTTATGTTTTGAAGAAATTCAAATTTCAAATGGAAGGCTGACAGAATTATCATTCAAGTCAGTGGACAGAAACATGGAAGAAAAATCAAGTCACTTGAGCACCGAATGGTGTTTTGGCCATATCTTGAGCTACAGATATCCAAATGACTTGGTTCTTGTGCGTTGGAAAGCTTATTCAAATGTGCAGATCTTTTATGTTTTACAGATTTTCAAATTTCAAATGTAACATTGACAAAAATGGCAGACAAAATTACGGTTTTTTTTGTTTTTTTTTTTTTTTTAGGTGGGCAGAAACTTGGAGATGGTGCTCACTTGATTAAGTTCATCTCATGTCCTATATAAAAAGGAATTAAAAGGCTATTAAAAGGAAAAAAAGCCATTTTTTCTCCCATGAATTCAAGAAGAGCAAGAGAAGCATTTTTATCAAGCAAAAAAACAAGAGAAATATCAAGTCTAGAGAGCTTTTATATTCTTTATCTACTCTTTGAAGAGAGTTGTACTTTTGTTGTAAAAATTTTCTTTGTTCTTGTATTGTGTTGAGAGTGAGATCTTCTTGTAAAGGATAAAAGTTATCCTTGAGAGAACTCTTTCCTTGGTGAGGTTTTTCATCAAGAAGAACTCTTGGTGTGGTGTTATCAAGAGTTGAAGAAAAAAGTCTTGGTGAAGTTGTTCATCAAGCAAGTTGTAAAGTATTCTACAATTTAGTGAAAGCCTAGCTGGTGGAGGATGCTAGGAGCCCGTGGACGTAGGCAAGGTTTGCCGAACCACGTTTAAATTGAGTTGCACTTCTCTATCCCCTATACTCTTTACATTTTACTTGCACTTGAGATTTTTATTATTGCTATTCTCTTGATTGCATCTTAGGAGAACTTCTATTTCAATCTTCTGCACTTCTATTCTCAAAAGAAAAAGTGAAATAATTTTTATCTTTCAAGAAAAGTTTTATAAATTCGTTTTATTAAATTAAAACCCAATTCACCCCCCCTCTTGGTGTCATACCTGGGTCAACAAGTGGTATCAGAGCAAGGTTGCTCATTTTTTTTAAATCTTAACCGATATTGAGCTATGGCAACTTTTAATTCAACTTCATATGTTAAGGGACTTTCTATCTCTAGACCTCCATTTTTAATGGAAGTGATTACTCTTATTGGAAAACTAGAATGAGTATTTTTTTGAAATCTTTTGATTATGATTTATGGTCTATTGTTTTGGAAGGACCTTTTGTTCCTACTAAAATTGAAAATGGAGAAAGCATGCTTAAAGAACCTAAAGAGTTTAGTGAAGATGATAAAAAAAAATTGAGTTTGAATGCTAAAGCTATGAATGTGTTATATTGTGCTCTAGATAGAAATGAGATTAATAGAAAATCTACTTGTTCTACGGCACAAGAAATATGGCACACACTTGAAGTAACTCATGAAGGAACTAGTCAAGTTAAAGAATCTAAATTTAGTATGCTAGTTCATAGTTATGAGCTTTTTAAGATGAAATCGAATGAATCAATTTCTTAAATGTTTACTAGATTTATGGATATTATCAATGGTCTCTTGGTAAATCTTATTCTAATGTTGAAATGGTGAGAAAGATTCTTAGGTGTCTACCAAAATCTTGGGAGCCAAAGGTGACGGCAATTCAAGAAGCAAAGGACCTCACCAAACTACCATTAGACGAACTTATGGGTTCTCTCATGACTCATGAAATCACTTTGAAGGAGAATGAAGAAGATTTCAAGAAAAAGAAAAATATCGCTTTCAAATCTTCAACAAAAGAAGATGAGGAGTCCAACGATGAAGGAGATGATGAAGATCTTGCATTCATCACAAGAAAGCTAAAAAGGATGATTAGAAGAAACCAAGGATTCAAGAAGAACTCTAGAAGGGAGTACAAAGGGCAAAGCTCAAAGCAAGATAAGAAAAATGATCAAGTCATTTGCTATGAGTGCAAGAAACCGGGACATGTAAAGATGGATTATCCTTACTTCAAAAGTCAAAACAAGAAATCCAAAGCAATGAAAGCCACAAATTGGGATGATAGTGAAGCTAGCTCTACCGAAGAAGAAGATTGCGAAGTGGCAAACATGTGCTTCATGGCTTTAAGTGAAGATGAGGTAAGTATTCTAAACTATGATACTAAACTTTCTTATGATGAATTACTTGAAGCATTCCAAAATTTACATGTGCAATTTGATAAGCAAAATTCAAAAATCAATGCTTTCAAAAAGAAGTCAAAAATCATGTTATCTCAGTTAGAAGAGTTGGTTGGAAATAAATGAAGCTTTAGAAAATGAAAATGAAAATTTAAAGCAAAAAGATTTTGAAAGTTTGGAAAGTCAAATACATTTATTAAAAACTGAAAATGACATTTTAAAACAAAAGGATTTTGATAAATTGGAGAAACAAAATGCTAATTTGAAAAAGGAAAATAATGACTTAAGAAATATTGTTGATAGTTTTACAAAAAGCACAAAAAATTTGAATTCTATGTTACAAAACCAAATGTGTGTTTTTGATAAAAGAGGATTAGGATATAAAACTCATAAAAATCAAAAGTATTTTAAAAATTATTTTGTTCATGCATCTTCTAGGAATAATCCTAATCATTCATGTACTTATTGTGGAAGAAAAGGACACAATGTGCATTCTTGCTCCATTAAAAGAAATCCTAATTTGAAACAAATATGGGTTCCAAAAAGTATCATAACTAACCCCCAAGGACCCAAGAACTTTTGGGTACCAAAAAGTTACTCCTTGATTGTTGATTGTAGAGACAAAGGAGTGGCAAACACAAGTGGTACTTAGATAGTGGATGCTCAAGGCATATGACCGGAGATGCCTCTAAATTCTCAAGATTAATCATGAAGAAAGGAGGATATGTGACCTTCGGTGATGATGCCAAAGGAAGGGTAATCGAACATGGTGATATTGGTAACCATTCTTCACTTATTATTAAAGATGTTTTGCTTGTTCATGGTTTAAAACATGATTTGATTAGCATTAGTCAATTGTGTGATAAGGGATATTTTGTTACTTTTGAGCCTAATAGATGTGTGACTAAGGATGTTAGTAACATAAGACATTATTTGTTGGTAATAGATGTGGTAATATTTATACAATTGATATTGATGTTAATGATCATGTAGAAAATTGTTTCATTGTTAATCATGATGCTTGGTTATGGCATAGAAGGTTAGATCATGCTAGCATGGACACAATTTCAAAAAATTTCTAAAAATGATTTAGTTGATGGTCTTCCAAAAATAAAATTTGGAAAGGATAAGATTTGTGATGCTTGTCAATTTGAAAAACAAGTGAGAAATTCTTTTAAACAAAGGAAATTTATTTCAACAAATAAACCTCTACAATTACTTCATTTGGATTTATTTGGACCATCAAGAACCCAAAGTCTTGGTGGAAAGTATTATGTTTTTGTTATTGTGGATGATTATTTAAGATTCACTTGGGTGTTATTCTTGAAACTAAAAATGAGGCCATACAAGCTTTTTCAAAATTTACAAAAAGAGTCCAAAATCAAAAAGGGCTTTCTATTGTATCCATTAGAAGTGATCATGGTGGTGAAGTAGACAATGTCGCGTTTGAAAATCTTTGTGGTGAAAATGGTTTTGAACATAATTTTTTCGCACCTAGAACTCCACAACAAAATGGTGTTGTTGAGAGGAAAAATAGGACTATCCAAGAAATGGCTAGGACTATGTTGCTTGAAAATAATTTACCAAAATATTTTTGGGTCGAAGCCGTTAATACCGCATGCTTTATAATCAATAGAGTCCATGTTAGAGCTTTAATAAAGAAAAATCCTTATGAACTTTGGAAAGGAAGAAAACCCAACATTGGATTTTTTAAAGTTTTTGGATGTAAATGTTTTATTTTAAAACACTAAGGATAACCTTGGAAAATTTGATGCAAAAGCCGATGTTGGAATTTTTGTGGGCTACTCCAACCATAGTAAAGCATATAGAGTTTTTAACAAAAAGACTCTTACTATTGAAGAATCTATGCATGTTGAATTTGATGAAACTAATGTGATTTCTTCAAAGAATTTAGATGATGATATTGTTGAAGTAGAAAGGCAAATCAAGGAATCAAGGCTTGTTGAAAAGAGTCAAGATGATTTACAACTTCAACAAGAAAAGCTTGAGAAAGTAAATGATTCTTCCCAAGAATTACCAAAGGAATGAAGGTATGCAAAAGCTCACCATAAAGATCTCATTATTGGTGAACCATCACAAGGTATGAAAACTAGATCTTCTTTTAAGAACTTTTGTAATCATTTTGCTTTTGTCTCTCAATTTAAGCCAAAATCTTTTAAAGAAGCCAAAAATGACGAAAGTTGGATTTTGGCTATGCAAGAAGAATTGAATCAATTTGAGAGAAATCAAGTTTGGAATTAGTCCCTAGACCTAAAAATCATTCTATTATAGGCACTAAATGGATTTTTAGAAATAAAGTAGATGAAAATGGCACCATTATTAGAAACAAAGCTAGACTTGTTGCTAAAGGATACAATCAAGAAGAAGGTATTGATTATGAGGAAACCTTTGCACCGGTTGCTAGATTAGAATCAATTAGAATGTTGTGTGCCTTTGCATGTTATAAAAATTTTACATTATATCAAATGGATGTCAAAAGTGCATTTTTAAATGGTTACATTATGGAGAAAGTATATGTAGAGAAACCTCTTGGTTTTCAAAATCATGATTTTCCAAACCATGTTTTCAAACCCAAAAAGGCACTTTATGGCTTGAAACAAGCACCAAGAGCATGGTATGATAGATTGAGCAAATTTCTCATTGATAATGGTTTCGAAATGAAAAAAGTTGATACTACTCTTTTTGTTAAAACAAAAAATGATTATTTATTAATTGTTCAAATCTATGTTGATGATATTATATTTGGTGCTACTAATATTTTTATGTGTGAAGAATTTTCCAAGTGTATGCAACAAGAATTTGAAATGAGCTTAATGGGAGAATTAAATTTCTTCCTTGGACTTCAAATCAAGCAATCAATGGATGGGATCTTCAAAAATCAAGCTAAATACACAAGAGATCTTCTGAAGAAGTTTGGCATGGATAATTCAAGGACATATAACACACCTATGGGTACATTAACCAAGCTTGACAAAAATGAGAACGGAAAAGATGTTGAGGTAACAAAATATCGAGGTATGATTGGCTCTCTTTTGTATTTAACTGCTAGTAGACCCGATATTATGTTTAGTGTGTGTATGTATGCTAGATTTCAATCTTGTCCAAAGGAATCTCACCTTAAGGCTGTAAAGAGGATATTTAGATAACTTCTTGGTACCATAAATCTAGGTCTTTGGTATCCTAAGTGTGATAATTTTGATCTAATTAGTTATTCTGATGCGGACTTTGCTGGAAGTCTTATTGATAGAAAGAGCACTAGTGGCTCTTGCCATTTTCTAGGACATGCATTAGTATCATGGTTTAGTAGAAAACAAAATTCTGTTGCTTTATCAACCGCGGAAGCCGAGTATATTGCAGTAGGAAGTTGTTGTGCACAATCTCTTTGGATGAAACAAATTTTAAAAGATTATGGTATGGTATTTGATCATATTCCCATCAAATGTGATAATACAAGTTCCATCAACATTTCAAAAAATTCCATACAACACTCTAGGACTAAGCATATAGAGATTAGACATCATTTTATTAGAGATCATGTGCAAAAAGGTAAAATTTCTTTAGAATTTGTTCCCACCGAAAAACAATTAGCTGATATATTTACTAAACCCCTTAGTCAAGATAGATTTTGCATAAATAGAAGAGAATTAGGCATGTTGGATATATCTTAATTTTTCTTTTATTTGATAATCTTTGAATGGTAACATATGTTAAGGGGGAGAATATATTTAGGGGGAGTAATTAATTTGATTATATCTTTTTGATGATAAAAAAAGGGGGAGAAATGGTTGGATTGCTTGTATTTATAACAATTGCTCTCTTTTTGTTTATTCTTGATTTCATTTTCATTCTTGATTTTAGATATTATTTTAAAGCAATCAATGGTTTGTCATCATAAAAAAGGGGGAGATTGTTAGCCCTAAGGCTGTATGATAATTTTGATGATAACAATACACATTGATTCATTGAGATTTACTAATATATTTATTTATGTGCAAGAATAAGATTATTGAAATAATTATAAAATCAAGAAGGGGTTTATTAAAATGAAGTGTTGAAGCTAAGGAGAAGACTACATGTTAAAGGCACCAAAGCTTAAGAACAAGGATTGACTCAAGGAATGTGACACATGCGCAATGTTCAATCAATTGGTCATATATATCTCTACAAATATCCAAATAATGTGATTCATGAGCCTTTGGAAAACTTACTCAATTTATAACATTTCATATGTTTTAAAGAAATTCAAATTTCAAGTGCAAGGTTGTCCAAATCATCATGCAAATTGAAAGACAAATGGAAGAAGCTGACATGAGCACCGAATACTCCTTTGGACATATCTTGAGCTAGAAAAATCAAAAATGACTTGATTCTTACGGCATTGGAAAGATGAATTAATGAAGAACATTTTATATGTTTTGAAAAAATTCAAATTTCAAACAGAAGGTCGGCATAATTGACATGCAATTCGGTGGACTGACACAGAGAAGAAAAATCAACTCACATGAGCACCGAATGGTGTTTTGGCCATATCTTAAGATAGAGATATCCAATTGCTTTGATTCTTAATTTTTTGGAAAGCTTATTCAAATATGAAGATCTTTTATGTTTTGAAGAAATTTAAATTTCAAATGGAAGGCTGACAGAATTATCATTCAAGTCAGTGGACAGACACATGGAAGAAAAATCAAGTCACTTGAGCACCGAATGGTGTTTTGGCCATATCTTGAGCTACAGATATCCAAATGACTTGGTTCTTGATGCGTTGGAAAGCTTATTCAAATGTGCAGATCTTTTATGTTTTACAGATTTTCAAATTTCAAACGGAACATTGACAAAAATGGTAGACAAGATTACGGTTTTTATGGTGGGCAGAAAATTTGGAGATGGTGTCTTCACTTGATTAAGTTCATCTCATTTGCCTATAAAAGGAGCCATTCTCCCATGCATTCAACAAGTGCAAGAGAAGCATTTTATCAAGCAAAAAAGCCAAGAGAAATATCAAGTTTATAGAGCTTTTATATTCTTTATCTACTCTTTGAAGAGAGTTGTACTTTTGTTGTAAAAACTTTTCTTTGTTCTTATATTGTGTGAGAGTGAGATCTTCTTGTAAAGGATAAAAGATATCCTTGAGAGAACTCTTTCCTTGGTGAGGTTGTTCATCAAGAAGAACTCTTGGTGTGGTGTTATCAAGAGTTGAAGAAAAAAAGTCTTGGTGAAGTTGTTCATCAAGCAAGTTGTAAAAGTATTCTACAACTTAGTGGAAAGCCTAGCTTGTGGAGGAGCTAGGAGCCCGTGGACGTAGGCAAGGTTTGCCGAACCACGTAAATTGAGTTTGCACTCTCTCTATCCCTATACTCTTTACATTTACTTGCACTTGAGATTATTTATTATTGCTATTCTCTTGATTGCATCTTAGATAACTTCTATTTTCATCTTCTTCACTTCTATTCTCAAAAGAAAAAGTGAAATAATTTTTATCTTTCAAGAAAAGTTTTATAAATTCGTTTTGATAAATAAAACCCAATTCACCCCCCCTCTTGGGTTATCATACCTGGGTCAACAGACTTTTTCTTCCAACCCTTGATAACACCACCCACCCACACCAAGAGTTCTTCTTGATGAACAACCTCAACAAGGCAACTTCCTTCAACTCTTGATAACACCACACCAAGAGTTCTTCTTGATGAACAACCTCACCAAGGCAAATTCCTTCAACTCTTGATAACACCAAACCAAGAGTTCTTCTTGATGAACAACCTCACCAAGGTAACTTTCTTCAACCCTTGATAACATCACACCAAGAGTTCTTCTTGATGAACAACCTCACCAAGGCAACTTCCTTCAACTCTTGATAACACCACACCAAGAGTTCTTCCTGATGAACAACCTCACCAAGGAAAGAGTTCTCTCAAGGATAACTTTTATCCTTTACAAGAAGATCTCACTCTCACCACAATACAAGAACAAAGAAAATTTTTACAACAAAAGTACAACTCTCTTTAAAGAGTAGATAAAGAATATAAAAGCTCTCTAGACTTGATATTTCTCTTATTTTTTTTGCTTTGATAAAATGCGTGTCTTGCTATTTTTGAATGCATGGGAGAAGGGCTCCTTTTATAGGCAAATAAGATGAACTTAATCAAGTGAAGACACCATCTCCAAATTTTCTGCCTACCATAAAAACTGTAATTTTGTCTGCCATTTTTATCAATGTTCTGTTGGCAATTTGAAAATCTGCAAAACATAAAAGATCATAAAATTTGAATAATCTTTCGAACGCATCAAGAACCAAGTCATTTGGATATCTGTAGCTCAAGATATGGCCAAAACACCATTCGGTGCTCATGTGACTTGATTTTTCTTTCTTGTATCAGTCTACCAAATTTAATGATAATTCTGTCAGCCTTTCGTTTGAAATTTGAATTTCTTCAAAACATAAAAGATCTTTATATTTGAATAAGCTTTCCAAAACATTAAGAATCAAAGTATTTAGATATCTCTATCTTAAGATATGGCAAAAACACCATTCGGTGCTCATATGAGTTGATTTTTCTTCTCTGTGTCAGTCCACCAAATTGTATGTCAATTATGTCAGCCTTCCATTTGAAATTTGAATTTTTTCAAAACATATGAAATTTTCTTCATTAAGTCATCTTTCCAATTCAGTAAAAATCAAGTCATTTTGATTTTTCTATCTCAAGATATGTGCAAAGGATTATTCGGTGCTCATGTCAGCTGCTTCCATTTGTCTTTCAATTTGCATGATGATTTGGACAAACTTGCACTTGAAATTTGAATTTCTTTAAAACATATGAAATGTTATAAATTGAGTAAGCTTTCCAAAAGCTCAATAATCATGTCATTTGGACATTTGTAGAGATATATATGACCAATTGATTGAATATTGCTCATATATCACATTCCTTGAGTCAATCCTTGTTCTTAAACTTTGGTGACTTTAACATGTAGTCTTCTCCTTAGCTTCAACACTTCATTTTAATAAGCCTCTTCTTGATTTTAAAATTATTTCAATGATCTTACTCTTGCAAATAAACATGTTAGTAAATCTCAATTAATCAATGTGTATTGTTATCATCAAAATTATCATGTAGCCTTAGGGCTAACAATATGGTGATTGGCACATTAGATGCTTGAACCCATTTACAAGAAATGGTATAGATATTGGTAATGAAACAAATGTAATTCATATAATAAAAATGGGTTTAAATGACATACTTTTCGATTGGAACCTCCTTGATGTGTGGATTCCAATTGAGTTATAATTGGGTTACTTATCCTTATTTGATATATCAAGTGCAGATCCCTTAATCTTAGCTTTCATTATTATTGTATTAATTCCTCTTGCTTGTGTAATTTAAGTATTCTTGGTTATTGTTTACGAACTTGTTCTTTTATTTGCTATGGTAGGTTTTACCTCCTATTCCCATTGATGGTTTTACCACCTTTTATTTTTTATTTTTTTTACATTTGAATGTTCGGTAGTACCACCTATCATCTTTACTTATATTTGTTGATATTATCTTGTCATTTTTTTGAATTATTCATATCATATTTGCTTACCTTATAGTTTGTACTGCTAAATCTCCTTCCTCGTGGATCGACTCTGGTCTCACCGGGTTTATTACTTTGACACTCCTATACTTCGGAAATAATCCTATTTCGGATGTGTCAAGTTTTTGGCGTTGTTGCCGGGGAGTGTAAAAATTGGTGTGCAAAATTGCAATTATTCTCGTTTCTCATTTTAGATCTTAATTTTTCTTTGTTGTGTGTTCATCTTTTCTTTTCTTTTCTCTTTCTTGTATTAAAATTTGATCACGAACATCTAGTGGTAGACTTGTTAGAAAAGCATCATCTTCCTTAGAAAACATGGCCAATAATCAAGTAGAAAGGTTTACAGATGACGGGGACAATCGTTCCCAATAAAATGATCAAAACCAACCAAGAACCCTCAGAGATTACATGAATCCGGTAAGGACTAGTGCACCATCTTGTATAATTTCTCCTCCTGATGTAATCCATTTCAATTTAAAACCAAGTTTTGTTCGACTTTTACCCACCTTTCATGGCCTTGATATGGAGAACCCATTTCGCACTAAAAATCTTTGAAGAGGTGTGTAACTCCTACAGTGACCCAAATTATAGCATAAACACTATTAGATTAAAGTTTTTCCCTTTTTTTTTTTTAAGATAAAGCTAGAACATGGCCACAAAAATTGAGGTCAAATTCCATCAGTTCATGGGATGAGATGAAACAATAATTTTTGAAAAAAAAATTTCCCACCCATAGAACAAATTCTCTTAAAAGACAAATCTCAAATTTCACTCAGAAACAAGGGGAAATCATTCACCAATGTTGGGATAGGTATAAGGAATTATTTAATACTTGTCCTTACCATGGTTTTGAAACTTGGAGAATAGTTGCACACTTCTACGAAAGGTTAACACCTCAAGATAGGCAACTATTGGAGCTAATGTGTAATGGAGAATTTGGAGATAAAGATCCTGATGAAGCAATTGACTATCTAGATTCCTTAGCAGACAAGGCCCAAAATTGGGACACTGCTGGCACCTATGAGGTACCAAACAAGGCCCCAACCTCGATATCCAATTGAAGCATTTACAACCTTAGGGAAGACCATGACCTTCAAGTCAAATATGCATCCCTAGCTAGAAAAGTCAAGACTTTAGAAATGAAAAAGAGTGGTCAATTGAATTCTATTCAAAAAATTGTCTGTCACATTTGTAATGATAATGACCATTCTACTGATGAGTGCCCGACTTTGCTTGCAAAGAAGAAGAATCAGTCTCTAACGGTTAGGAAGAGGTTACCAAACCAACACCTAGCAAAGAAGAAACCAAATCCCCATTTGTGCCTCCATTTCCTCAAGCATTAGCTACACAAAAGAAGCCAACTCACAATTCTAACATTTTTTAAATTTTCAAATAGGTGAACGTCAACATTCCCTTGCTAGATGTGATCAAACAGGTACCTTCTTATGCAAAATTTTTGAAAGATTTGTACACTGTGAAAAAAAAATTGAATGTAAAAAAGAA
>SNVD02007127.1:0-27089 GCA_013180625.2 Boswellia sacra | reverse complement strand
TCGCTGGCGGCGGCGGCGGCGGCGGCGGCGAGGAGAACTCGCGGCGAGCCGTCTTGGGCGCGCGCGAGTCGAAAGCGATTCTGGCGCGATCAAAATTGCTGCGCGAACGCGCGCGCGCTGCGTTCAGGTGCAATTAAGATAACCGCCGTCGCCGCCGCCGCCGACGCGACGACGCAACGACGGCGCGCGCGCCGAGAACAACGAGCGCACCGAGCGGGCGGAGAAAGTTAACCGGCGCAGCGGCTGAGCGCAGACACAATCGAGTCGGCTCCCGACTCGCTCGACACTCGACTCGCTCGGCCGTCGGCGCCAATGACAAAAAGTTGCGCAATCGACAAGTCGGCGGCGGCGCCGGCCGTGCTCACAAGGCGCCGATTTCGTCGTCCGCTACGAACAGCAGCGCCACCGCCGCCGCCGCCGCGCCAACTCGTTCGCGCCGTTGTGCTAACCGTCGGCGCGCAGTTCCGGTCGGCCGGGCTGTTTACGTAATCGGCGCCGCGCGTAATGGGCCGCACGATGTGGGTCGCCGCCCTTGAAGGCGGCGCCGACTGGCTGTCACCTGTCCACACCGAGCGGGCGCCCGGCTGAGTGTTGCTCGTTGAGTGCGCCGCCGCCGCCGCCGATCGCTCACTTCTAATCTCGATCGAGTCGACGACGGGCGAGCGCCAAATCGACTCGCTCGCGATTAGACTTCCAGGCGCGGCGGATGAAAAATGATCTCGTCGAGCGCGTTATCAAATACATTAATTAACTTTGTGTGCAACATTTGTGTGCGCGAGTGTGCGCGCGATGGCGCCGATTTGCGCCCATGACGGCGGCGCGCGCGCATTGTTGAGCCTTCGTTAGCTCTCTCGCTCGCTCGCTCGCTCGCTCGCTCGCTGACGAGCGGAGACGAGCCGCCAGGGAGCTCGGCGGCTGCGGCATCGCCGGCGATATGTTAATTTGCATAAAAATTGAAAGCGAGAAAACAAATAAAATGCGGCCAGCGCGTGGCGAAAGTCGAGCTCCCGAGGCAAGAAGCTGCCAACAAGCGATTAGTAATTGATTAGCGCGCTCGTCGGGCGCGCTTTGCGGCCGCTGCTCGCGGCGCTGCGTGCGCGTCGGTTAGGTAAGTGGAAGCCATTGCCATGGCGGCTCCACTCAACTCGACTTTGGCTCGGCTCCGCTCGGATCCGCTCGGCTCGAGGCTGCGCAGGGCCGCCCGACTCGAGCGCCGCCGGGCACGCCAACGAGCCGCTGACGGCCACCCGGCGAGCGACTCGGCCTAAGGAGGCGCACTTCACCTGCACACTCGCGCGGATTAAGTGCGCTCGCGTACGCGCACGACAATTGGCGATCAATTGGCTTGTCTCTGCTCCTCTTCTTCTTCTTATTCGTCTCTTCTTCGCTCACTCACTCCACTCGCTCGCTCGCTCGAGAGCCGCCGGAATGCGCGCTCACTCGCCATTAGCGCGCAAACTCGTTCCATCGCTGTTGATAACTCTTCGCTGCTGCTCCACTGGCTCGCTGGTCCGTGCGCGCAGATGAGAGCGGCGGCTCATTAAGGTGGGCGCGCGCGCTCGCTCGCTCTTGTGACGCCAGCGCAACAGCTCACCTGATGCGACGATATGCTAATTGCGCGCCGCTCGAGCGCATTGTTACGCCGCCGGTGTCGAGCGCACACAAAGTTGAGTCGGCTCAGGTGGTCGGGTCGCCACCTGAGGGGCGCGCGCGTCCAGACGCGCACTCGATGACAAGCCCCGAGCTCTGCGTCGCTCATTAAGCGCGCGCGCTGGCGGCCGGGCGCCTTACCTGCGGGCCGCTCGCTCGAGTCGGCCGCCCGCGCGCTCATCATGCAAATTGGAGGCGACCGGAAATTGATTCCAATCGGCGAGCCGGCCGAGATGCGGGCGCAGCGAGTGATTGATTTCATTTCTTTCGTCACTGCGGCGGCGGCGGCGGCGGCGGCGGCGGCCGCACACGAGCCTCCTCGTCCTTGAGACTCGCGCCCGCCGCCAGGTGGCGCCCGCAAGTCGGTCGCACGCAACAGGTGCGCGCCACTTCCGGCGACGCGAGGCCGGCCGACGCTCGTCGCGGTCGTGGTCGTTGTGGTCGTTTAACATAAATTACATCACAATGAGATTGCATTGTTATAGCGGCGCGCGGATCGGCGGGGGGATATTTCACGCGCGCGACCGCGGCCGACGGGAAGCGCGACTGGAATTGATTCTGTCGCCGGCGGTCGGGCGGCTGGCCAGTCGGGCGGCCGAGCGGCGCCAGCGCCAGCGCCCGCGCGAAGGCCGGCCGACGACAAGAGCGGAGGCCGAGAATTGTTTCACTCGAATGATTTAGAGAGATTCAGACGGGACGACGGCGGATGGGCGAGAGCCGCCGAGAGTCGGCGAAGAGAACGAAGAAGACGACTTGGACTTGGAGCGTACGCAAGAGTGAGCGGCGGGCGCCGCTGAAAGGCGATTGTGTTTTTCTTCGCTCGCCGTCGTTGTTGTTGTTGTTGTTTCCAGTTGTTGTTGTTGTTGTTGTTGTTGTTGTCTGTTTGACGGGTTGAGATGCGTTGTTAAAACGCGCTCGAACTGGATGAGAGCCCAACCCCATTGGCGGCCGTCATCCGTCATCGTCGTCGCGCTCGTCGTCGTTTTTATTGAAAGCGATCTTTGCCTCTCGTCGTCGGCCAGTCGACGCTGGTCGTTCGTCGCTCGTCGCTCGTCGCTGGTCACTCGTTGCTGGTCGCCCGCCGCTCGTCGCTCGCGACCGTCGACAGAGATTATCGGCGCTCCTTACGTAAGGCCGGCGCTCGGGTGAAAGTGCGCCTAATGGATAGTTTCGCGCATCGGATGCGGCGCGCCTGACAGGTGCCGGCAACGGTGGCGCCGTTGCCGGACAAAGTGGACACTCGAGACGAGCGGCGGGCCGACTCGAGGGCCCGGTCGTTGGCGGCAAACTCTGGCCACGCGGCCGAACAATGCGCGGGCGTGTCGAGCGCGGCGCTAAGCAAACAGCGGCCGAGATGCGAGCGCATTGCGCACATCCCCCCAGCTCACCTGTGCCCTCGAGTCTGGCCGCGAGTCGCGAGCCCGAGAGCCCAAGAGCCCGAGAGCCGGCCGGCCGCGAGCGCGACCGAAATGAGCGCGAACTCTATGAGCGCTGTGAGCAACGGGCGGCGCGCGCGTGCGGCCGCTCGCGTGTGGCGAGCGCGACCGCTAAGCGACTTAGACGGCGGCCGGTCGGCCGACTTAGCGACGGCCGCCGCTAATAGCCATAAACAATGAAAGTCCCCCGAGCTCGGCCGGCCGAACATCCTAATGCCGGCCGCCGTCGGGACTCATCAGCAGCAACGAGCACGACGAGGACGACGACGGCGAGCGGCGAGTGGATAATAATAATTTCATGTCTCGCCGAGTGCGCATTGTGTTCCGCTCTCGATCGATCTGATTCGGCGCGCGAGTGTCGCGTCGGCGCGCCTGCGCGAAGATGCGCGACTTCGAGGGCGGAGTCGAGCGAGTCGGGCGGCTCGGGCGCGCCTTCAGGTGAGCGGCCGCCGCCACGGCCACTCGCCCGCGCGCCGAACTCCACTCGAGCGCCGGCCGGCAGCAGTCGGCCGAGAGCAACAGGCGCACGACGAGGATGACACTCGTCGCGGTCGTCGTCGGCGCGCTCATTAGAGTGGCCAGCGCGTAAGCCGCGGCCACGTGCGAACGAGCCACTGAGTGGGTGAGCGATTGAGTGAGTGAGTGAGTGAGTGAGTGAGTGAGTGAGTGAGTGAGTGAGTGAGTGAGTTAGTGAGTTAGTTAGTTAGTCTGTGAGTGGGCGAGCGAGAGGCGCAGGTGTGCGGCTGCGCGCGCCGTCGTCCTGGAAAGCTTGTTGCAAGTTGCGAGTTGCGGCCGCGAGTGCGCGCAGGCGCCAGCACGCGCACGAGCTCTCGGGCCTGTGGAAGTCTCGCGCCAGAGACGAGCGCTCTCGAGTGCGCTCACCTGACTCACCTGACGCACCCCCGCTTTTGGCATCTCCGCCACGCACTCGACTCGTCGAGCGCGCCAACGAGCGAGCGAGAGAAAGGGAAAGCGATTGGGCGTCGCACGCGGTCTCGCGCACGCCCGCCGCTTCGCTGTCATTTGTCGTCCGCGCGCGCGCAAGTCGACAAGCACCCGATCGAGCCGCCCCCGCCGCCCGCGCCGCGCCGACTTTTCAAGTTCACCTGCGGCCGCCCAAAATAGTGGCCAGCCAGCCAGAGGGTCAGAGTGACAGCGCGAGTCCAGCGAGCCAGCTCCAGTTCGCGCAACAGGTGCGCGCCCCAGCGAGCCAACCACAAACGAGCCCACAGACGACGAGCCACTCTCTCGGGGGGCGCGCCACGTCCGCCGGAAGTGAGCGGAAACAGTAGCGCACAAGTTGATCGCACAGGCGATCGCGCGACAAGGGAGGCTCGAGGAAGCTCAGGCCGGCGCAGAGGGCAATATCTCGAATCCAATCAACTGACCGAACGCACAATCGCACACTCACATCGATCGAATCGCATCTCGCGGCCGACCCGAACGCGCGTCCGCCCGCCCGCCCGCACGCACACAATAGAAACCACACGAGCGGCGCGCCTCTCGACGCCGACGACAACCAAGAGACCGAACTCGCCGGCCACCGGTCGCAGTCCGACGAGCCCACACTACAAAGGTAAGTGGATCAGCCGCACGTCTCCTCGCTCGAGTTGAAGGTCGAGTTGCGGCCGCTGAGGAGGCGCCGGTGCGATATGTTCGCGACGAGCGCGCGCACTCGCTTAATTAGAGTGGTGCGCATCAGCGGGCGAGCGAGCGAGAGAGAGAGGCAGAGGCAGAGACAGACATAGAAACAGAGAGCGAGAGAGACTCACGCAATCGATTCGGAGTGGCGTCTTGACGGCGCCGAAGCCCGTGCGATGCGGGCGGTTTCGTGCGCGCTGACTAAACGGCCAGGTGAGGGACATGGCGGTGGTCGTGGTGGCTGAAGTGAGCCGATTCGAGTCGAGTCGAGTGGAGCCGAGTGGAGTCGAGCTGCCGACTGCGCGGCCCTGAATGAAGCGCTTGCGAGTCGGTGGTGCTCATTTGAGTCAATTTGTTGCCGGCGGCCATTGTTTTTCAGCGCGCGCTCTGTGCGTTTTGAGCGACGGGCGCGAGTTAAAAATACGCCCGCCGCTCGAAAACCTGATCGGATTCTCTCTCGAGACGCCCGACGAGCAATCGATCGATCAATGGCTCGCTCGGCCGCCCGACTCGAGTGTGTGGAGTCTATGGCTCGAGATGCGGCCACCTCAGCGCCCGAGAGCGACCACGCTGACGCCGACGATCGCACAAGCGAGACGACAAAAATTCAAGAGCACAACGCCAGCAACAAAGCGCTCGCGCGCGCGCCACTCGCTCGACTCGAACCGCCGATTGATTGGCTCATCAATTTTTAGCTCCGGCCCGGCCGAGCGCGCCACCGACACAAACACAACTCGAGACTCGAGACGAGAACAAGCGGCCAGATAAGTGGCCGTCGCTCTCTGTGCGTCTCGCAGTCGGCCGCCCGCGCTCGGGTCGCACACAAGTGAGCGCTCGGATCAATCGGGCGGCAATTTGTGTCTCCGCCGCCGCCGCCGCCTGACAGTTGGCGGCTATTTAAAGTGGCGCCAATCTCAGGCTCCAGCTCGAGCTCGCCCCTTTATAAAGTTACAAAATAGTTGCGCGCGTGCCAGCGGTTTGTGCGCACTCATCGGCTGAGAATAACTCGCGCGGCCGTCTGGATGTCAAATTGGCGGATGAGTCGCGCTCGTCTTGTATGCGCTTGGCCTCTGATTGAGCGCGACTGAAGGATACAATTTGCTCGCGCCACTGCAAAGGCGACTCTCAGTGTAACTGTTGTGCGCTCGCCGCTCACTTTCGCGATCTTGGCCGCGGCCAACGCACACTCGCTGGTAAATTACACGTTTCCAATTTCCATCAATCGTCGTCTTAATCTAATTTGTGTGTGTGTGTGTCTGTGTCTGTGTGTGCATTCGCGCGCACGTGTCTCAGTGCTGGCCGCAAATGGCCGCCTCCTTATTGCTACCTGTCGCGCACGTGCGCACGCCCACACAGGCCGGCCAACAGGTGGAGCTGCGGGTACTCTGGCTCGCTCGAGCCGTCGAGCTGGTCGGCTGGACAGGCGAGCGCCCGCAGCGGGCCGACATCAGGCCGCCGCGAACAAAGCCCGGCGAGCGCGCAGCAACAACTCCAGAGGCGCTCAGAGCACTTCCGGCGCGCCGAGTCGTCTGGGAGTGGGGGCGTCGCTAACGACTCGCAGGCGGCCTGTTGCGCAAGCGTGCGGCCTTTGTGCGCTCAAGGGCGCCCGTTGGCGTGGTCGTCTTGAGCGCGCTGGCGCTCGCTCGAGCGCGAGTGAAAGTGATAGTGAGGAGCGAAAGGCGAGCGCGCGGCGCCGTCACGCTCGGCCAATTAGCTCCCGCGCATAGATCACCAGCAGCGCGGCGGCCTGATGATGACCGATTAGCGTGCGCTCGGGCGGGCGGCCGAGCAGTGGGGCAGTCGAGCGGTCGGGCAGTCGAGCGGTCGGGCGGTCGAGCGGTCGAACGGGTGAGCGAGTGAGCGGGCGACTTTAACTGTGGGCGAGATTGATCGAATTTGATTGTTTGTCTGCGACAAAAAGTTGTCGCGCGCGCAACCACTTGACCGTCGGCGCCAAAGAGTTCTCGACTCGGCGGCGACGCTGGCGGCGGTGTTCTCTCAAGCGTAAAGTCGTCATCGTCGCCCTCGTCTAGTGGGCGACTTTTTGTCAAACTTTTCGTCGTCGTCGTCGTCGTCGAGAGGCGAGCGAGCGCAAACTCGTTCGGCCGGACGAGCGCCCGCGAGCGCCACAAGACAAGCGATCGCGTCCCTGCGACTCCACTGCCAGCGAGTCCCTTGCGCAACGGGCGCGCTCGGCCCGCTCGCCCGGGTGCCGCCGGACGTCCAGGTGGCGGCCAATTGTGCGCAGACACGGGAGTTGCGCAACAATCTGCTCGCAGTTCGATTATTCACCGGGAAGTGGCCGCCCAGTGGCGCGGCCGGTGCGCGCCTTATGACTTTTGCTGGCCAACTTTTGTAATAATTGTCGTCGTCGTCGTCGTCGTCGTCGTCGTCGTTTAGCTTTCGCTTCGTTGGCCTGGGCGAGCGCCCGAGTGAGTCGGCCCAGTGGGCGCGTGTGACACACGACGGCCGAGGCGGCGCCACTCAACTCAATTAGCCGCCACGACGTCGGGCCGGGCCGGAGGTGCGCGCGGGGCGAAAGTGTCGCGCGGCGCTCGCGACTCGGGCACAGAAGTTCAAGTTTGTCGTCGTGCAAAACACTCGGCCAGTGCGAGTGTCTTGCGCCCGTGGCCGCCAATTGGACGAGCGCGAGCATCGGGGCGCCACCAGCCACAGGTACAGGTGCAGAGTGGCGGCGGCGACTCTTTGACGAGCGAGCCAGCGAGCGAGCGAGCGCGCGCGAATCATCAGTTTGACGCGAGCGAAAGAGCGAGTGCGGCGACCGAGACATCGCATTCTCGCACTCGATCCATCGGAACTCGGCCAACGAGAAAGTCCACAAGAGCGAGCGAGCGGGCGGCCGCGAAGAAAGTCTAGACGCGCGCGCCGAGCACATCCGAAACTCGGCGCAGCTGCAAGCGAATTGAAGCCGCGCTCACGATCGCCCCCGAACGTCCGGCCGACAGTCGGGCGCGCAAGTTGGAAAAAGGTGAGAAAGAAGATTCAGTTTTTCAGCGAACAGCCGCCGAACGGGCGCCGAACAGCCGCAGGTCAGAGTGGCGAGCGCGCGCGAACGGCGCCCCCGACCGCCTCACTCGTTTCGCTCGGCACAGGTGCGCGCGGCGCACGTGCGCTCAAGCGCTCACGACGACGACGACCACGAACACGACCACGACCACGACGCGCAATTAGACTCACCTGACGCTCATTTAGCGCCCTGGCAGACGTCGACGCGCAAGGCGAGGAACGAAATTGCGTAGGCAGATGCGCGCCGTTTGAATATCACACAAATCAAATCGCGTGCGCGCCGATCGCTTGCTCGCTCGCTCAGCGGCGGCGACGACGACGACGACGACGACGGCGACGACGACGACGACCGCGAGTCTCATCGGGCGCGCTCGCGGGGGCGGCGCACTGTTGCGTGTGCGGGCACGCGCGCGCAAACGAGGTCGCACAGGTGGGGGCGAGCGAGCGGGTGGCCGCACTCTCAGCCGGGCGCTCGTTCGCGCGCAGCTGACGCTCGCGAACGCTCGCGCTCGTCCTCGTGCTCGTCGTCGGGGCGCCGGCGAGACAATCGATTCGCCCGCCGTCGGCCGCGTGCAATGTCCATATTTGGCCGCGCGACTTTGCACACTGGCGTCGTCGTTTTCGTTTCGTCGTCCGTCGTCGCCGTCGTCGCCGCCGCCGCCAAGTCGACAATAACAATTAAAAGGAGCCCCGGCCGGCGCTTCGAGGCGATTTGCATCGATTTGCGTGCGCGGCGGCGTCGAGAGTGCGAGCGGCGCAATCAAGTTCACGCCGTTGGCCGTCGGCGCCGCGACGATCGCGCGCCGAATTGCGCGACTTCTTCGCCGCGAGCGCGCGCGTGGGCAGACGCGAGCCGCCGACGTCGACGAGTCACATCATTAACGAGTCGCTCGCCCGGAGTCGCTCACTTGGCGCCGCTACCGCCGCCGCCGCCGCCGCCGCCCACCTGACGCCGTCTGCCTGGCGCCGCTCACCTGGCGCCGCCTCCCCTCCGGGCGGGCCCACCAGCTGAGCCAATCAATCTCGGCCATCTTCACGCGCGCTCGCTCGGCGGCTCGCCTGTTGCGCGCGGCGCCTTTGTTGGCGCCGCCGAGTTATCGGCCTTTGTGCGCGCGCCGCCTAATCCGCGCGCGCTTCCGGCTGATGGATTGATAATCGATCAATTAATTGACGTATTAGTCGGCGCGGGCGGCGAGTTGAATGCGCGCGCGCGCGCGGGTCGAGCGAAAAGTCGATCAGGTGCGGGGCGGATTGCGCAAATGGCGCCGACCGCGTCGCTCTTCACAATGAGGAAGTGCCTCATTGCGGCCGAGCCTCTTCACACTTTCGATTCATTGCGACGCGCGCGACAAGCAGGCGTTAGCGAGCGACCGACCGGCCGACCGACCGACCGAGACAGAGAGACGCCGACGAGTGAGAGAGACAGAGACCACAAGCAGGCGCCAAGTGGATTACTCGTCGGCGCGCATCTTCGAGTCGATTGTTTGTTTGCTCGCCCGCTTGTGTTGCGCAACTCGCAAGCTCGCGCGCAACAACTCCGGCCGGGCGCCAAATATTTGTCCAGCTGAGCGGAGCCGAGCGGCCGACTCGAGTCGAGGGCTCGCGCTCGTCGGCGGCCACTTGACGCCAGCGCGTCCACTCGACGTCGCGCGGCGCGAAAGTGTGGCGCCGGCTGCAAATTAATTTGCGCGCCCTCGTAAGTGTGAGTGAGTGAGTGAGTGAGTGAGTGAGTGAGTGAGTGTGTGTGTGTGTTTGAGCTACGGTCTTGCGCCGCACGGCCACAATGGCGCCGCAAATCCGAGCCAAACTCGCGCTCGCTCGCTCGCCGAGTGCGAGTTGTCAACTCGCCGCCGACAGATCGCAGCCACTCGGCTCGCGGGCGCGATGAGATTTCAATTTGGAGATAATTTGATCACGACCACCACGCGCCGGTTACCTGTTTTCAATCACTCGCTCTGCGGGCACGCGAACGAGCCGCCGGCGAGCTCATCATTTCATTGGCCGCCGCCGCCGCCGCCGCCGACGCCACTCGATGCGCGTGACTCGCTGATCAGCGCTTTTGTTCGGGCCAGCTCGCGCGATTTCGCGCTCACTTTCGATTTATTGGCGCGGGCCAGCGCGCGGTTCGAGCGGCCGAGCGACGAGCGAGCTGGCGAGTCGGCGAGTCAGCGAGCAGCCGACTCGGCGAGCCCGCGAGTCAATGAGTCGAGCGGTGGCGTCGGCCAGACCGACGGCGGGCCAGCCGAAACTCGCGCACGGCCGAGAGATAAAGGATCAGGAAGAGTGGGGATGCGAAAAAGTAATTATACGTCGGCGAGCTCTCGAGCGAGTTTGGCCGCGCGAAACGCGAGCAGCGATGAATAAGCGCCTTTATCAGAGGCGCGCGCCGCCGCCGTCGCCGCTCGTCACGCTGATCAAATTTTGTTCGCGCTGGCATTCAAATCGGAAGCGCGCTACCTGTGGCCACCGCGCCGAGCGCTCTCGTTCGCCGATTGGCCCGCGCGACCGCCGCTCAAGTGGCGCCCGTCGATGGGCTCTCGGCTCGCCGCCACTCGTTAACTGCGCCCGCCCGCCGCTCGCCTCGACCCGACTCGACTCGACTCGACCCGACTCGACTGGCGAGCGCGCGCACGAGCCGCCCCGAGTCGCTCATCTGATTTGTTCGCCGCGCTCGGATTTATTTTTAATTATTTCGCGCCCGCGCACGAGCTCTTGCATACGCAAGATTGTTCGCCTCGGCTCGAACGGAAGCGCAGCCCTTCGGTCGGGCGCGCTCGAGCGAGAGCCGCCGAGCCGCCGAGCGAGCGGTCGCCAGTGAAGACGCGCGCACACAATTCCATTTGAATATCATCGCTCGCGCGCGCTCTGGCCGATCGATCGGCGCGCGCGATAACGAGCGCGCTAATCGTCGACGGCTACCTGAGCGGCGGCCGCTCGCCCGAGTCGCTCGCTCGGACGCTCGGACGCTCGGCCGGCCGCCGCTGATTACGCGCGTCTGCGGGACAACAATTTTTCAATATCGCCGCAGCCCATCGATCGATTGGCTCGCGCACACACACACTGAAGAGCGGGATGAGCAGGCCGGCAAAGGCGAGCTGGTAGACACGCGCACACGCCGCGCTCATCTCGGCCCAGATCGGACTCGAGGTGCGCCCTCGTCGGCCGTGCGTTGCGCAACACGGCGCGGCGGAAGTTTGGCGTCGTCAGGTCGACGCGCTGACGAATCAATTGATCGATTGCCGGCCGGCCGGGCCGACGAGCGCGCTCGAGCTTATTTGCACGAACTGCGTCCGTGCGCGCGGCCGCGACAAGTGGCCGCAAATCCAGACCGGCCGTCTGATCCGCACCCACCCGCATCTCGACAGCTGCGGCGATCTGGCCGACAGGCTCGAGCTCGAGTCGGTGTGGCGCGGCCTCGGTGGCGGCGGCGGCGGCGGCGGCGGCGTGCGAAAGTTGCGCCCGACTCGGCGACGCCAACAATGCGCCGCTCGCACTCGCTCGGCCGGGTCGCCAGGTAACAAGCTCAAATTATCATGTTCGCCGGCTTGTTTGCGGGTGTCAATCATCACGACTCGGGCGCGCGCGCCCGCCGCCAGCGGAACCGCGACGCCGCCGAGCGACAATCCGATTGAAGCGACTCGCGGCCGCTTACCTGCGCTCAGATGTGCGCGAGGTATGCAAGTTTTTTGCTCGCCTCAATTACCTGGCGCCGCCAAGGCTGAGGTCTGGCGGCAATCGATATCGAGATCGAGATCGAGATCGCGCCGTTCGCATCTTCGCGACGCGGATCATCTCATCATCACTGGCGCCCTTCGCGCGCTCGCCCGTCGTCGTGATTTATGGCTCGCATTTGAGCGCGGGCGCGCGCTCGCGCTCGCTCATCTATCATTAGAGGCGGGCGGCTTTTTGTGGCCGGCCAAGCCGGTCGGAGCGAAAAGTGAGAAACTCCAAGACAGGCCATTGTCGGCCAAGTCGGCAAAGTCGCATAACTAACTCGATGTTCTCGACCTCATCCGCTTTCGCACAGGTCACCGACGACCCTCTTCGTGTCGCACCGATCGGAGCGGCTCGAGCGAGCGCCATCTGGAGTGGGCGAGCCGCAACTCGGAGCCGGCTGGGAGCAATTTTGTCGTGAGGCCCACGACGACAGAGAACTCGAGCACCGAGTTGAGTGCGGTCGAGAGGACGAAGACGACGACGAGGCGGACGAGGAGGAGGAGGAGCCAGAAGAAGTAGACGAGGAGGAGGACGACGAGGAGCAGTTTCTCGCGTCGCACGGCCTCAAAGCCGAGGACGAGGGCGAACTCGAGCCCGCCGACGAGCGCGAGCTTGTGCGCGCCGGAAGTGGCAAGCGCAAGCCCCGGAAGTGCAGGCCCAACTCAAAAGTTGAGCGCGCGCAACAAGTCCTAGGCCTCGACAACGACGACGACGACCACGACGACGACGAGTGCGACGAGCACGAGGACGAGGAGGAGGAGGGCCTCATCGACGACGACGACGACGACGACGACGAAAACCCCGACCACCACCACCTCTTTGCCGGCCAACGCCGACCCACTTCCGCCTCGGGCCACGCCCACTCGCCCGCCGACCGCAACCGCAGTCAGGGCGCCCACTCGACGCCCGGCGACCAAGACCAGGGACACGCGCGCCCGCGCCCGCACCCGCTCGGACTCGGCCACGGCCACCCGTCGGGGCGCCAGTACAAGTGCAATCAGTGCCCCAAGATCTTCAACTGGAAGTCGAATCTCATCCGCCACCAGATAGCCCACGACGAGTCGCGGCGCTACGTCTGCGAGAGCTGCAAGAAGGTGTTCACGGATCCGTCCAACTTGCAGCGCCACATCCGCTCGCAACACATCGGCGCCCGGAGTCACGCCTGCTGCGAGTGCGGCAAGACGTTCGCCACCTCGAGCGGCCTCAAGCAACACCAGCACATCCACTCGAGCGTGAAGCCGTTCAGGTGCGAGGTCTGCTGCAAGGCCTACACGCAGTTCTCGAACTTGTGCCGCCACAAGCGCATGCACGTCAACTGTCGCATGCAAATCAAGTGCAACAAGTGCCAGCTGCCCTTTCCCACTGTGGCCGCGCTCACGAAACACAAACACTTTTGCAGCGCCGCCAATTCGCTCCAGCAGCAACAACAACAACAGCAACAGCAACAGCAACAGCAACAAGTTTGCTCCATCCAATCGTTTGAGAGCCTCATCAACAAAACAACAGCAACAACAACAGCAACAGCAACAACAACAACAACCAAACGCAACCGCCCACGCAGCAGCCCATCGACCTGCAGACTGGACGCGCCGTCTGGCCAGTGGTAGTGCCCGCCGACGAGCAGCCGGCCGCCGCCACTCGATCGCCGCCGGCGCCCAAGCGCCAGCGCAACCGCTCGGGGCGCCACTCTCAGGCCGTCGCCAAGGACGACCAGCGCGCGGCCCACTCGCCCACGCCGCACGTCACCAGCTCGTCGGGCTCCGCGGCCGGAACCGGAAACCAGGCGCTCGGCGGCCAGCTTGAGGCGCAACTGCAGCCGCCCACGCAGCAGTCGCAGTCGCCTGCAGGACACTCGCTCGCGTCGGCCTACTCGAGCGCCATCGCGGCCGCCGTGTCCGCGGCGGCAGTCGCGTTCAACAGCCAGCCGAGCGGTGCGCTGCAGACGCTCGGCTTGTTGCCCAACTTGCTCGCCTCGGCCGGCCAGCCCACGCAGTCACTCGCCGCCCAACGAGCGCCGAGTCCGCCCGGGCCCGCCGTTAGCCAGCAGCAACAGCTCCTGGCCTCCATCGCGCTGATCGCGAGTCTTCAGCAGCAACAACACCAGCAACAGCAACAGCAACAGCAACAGCAACAACAACAACAACAACAACAACAACAACAACAACAACAACAACAACAACTGCATCAACTGCATCAGCCAAACGGCAACAACAAGACCCACCTACAGCACCACCACAACCACCACAATCACCACCACCACGCCCACTACCAACAGCAATCACCAGCAACCACCTCGGCGAGCGCCCACCTCTTGGGTCTGGCCAACTTTCACGCCTCGCCTCTGGCCACTCAGCAGCCCGCCCCAGGCCCACCGCCCCCGCCGCCCCCGCGCCCACGCAACAGCACCCCCAACACCAGCACCAGTTCGACCTGATCGACCAGATCCGACTCCAGCACCTGCTCCAGGTGACGCAACAAGCGGCCAACGGCAACCAGGCCGGCCAGGCCAATCAAGCTAATCAGGCGCAGGTGACGCACAAGCTGCACCAGTTCTTGGCACTCGCTGCCGCCAGCTCGGCCGCCCACTCGGCGCCCCACTCGAGCTCCAACTCGAACTCGGCCAACGGAACCGGAAGTCAGGCGTCGAGCGCAGCCAGCGGCAACAGTGCGCTGAGCAGCCGAAGGTTCTGAGCAATAGCAGAGGATATTTATAAGCGAACCCATCCCACCCCCGCACATAACTGAGAGAGAGAGAGAGAGCGAGGCACTCGTGACGCCAGCTCAACAGTCTAATTTATTGACAAGACACGCCTACACCCCCACACAAGACATATCGCACACTCAAGGGCTGCCCCCAAGCGCACACACAAACACACAGACAGACAAAATGAGCGATCACACGGAACTGCACAGAAGTGAAGAGCGCGGGCGCCCGCGCAAGTCGCAGGCGCCCCAGCGACACGAAGACGAGGACGCCGACGACTCGCACGAGTCCACCTGCTCGTCGTTCGCCTACGAGTCCAGACTGTCGGCCGAGGCGGCGCGAACGCCACTCAAACAGTCTCGCCACCTGCCCACATCCGGCCGCGACCAGTCGGCGCGGACGCACAGACGCGGCGCCAACGCGGCGGCCAGCAGCAGCAACAGCAGCAGCAGCTCCAACGGCGACCTCAACCACGACCACGAGGACGAGCAGGCGGCCAATCCGCTGGTCTCGTTGGCGCGCATCAACGAGGCCATCCAGGCACTGAGCCAGCACAAACGCTCGCCCCAGAGCCAGCACAGCCAGAGCCGCACCACGAGCGGCTCCACCACCACCACCACCACCAACAACAACAACACTACAACAACAACAACAACAACAACAACTTCGACAACGACAACGACGCCCACGCACAAACTGGCGCCCTCGACAGGCGGCCTGGCCAGGGGGCGCGGCGCCAACATCGCAGGCGCCCGCGTGTCTCCAGCGACCAGTCGGACAGCGAACGAGAAGGGGGCGGGCGCTCCAGGTCGGCAAGTCCGCGGCGGCACCGGAAGTTGGCTAGACGCGAACAATTGATTGATGTCGAGCAGTGGGACGGCGACGAGCGCGTCAGCAACGACGACGACGACCACGACCACGACCACGATGACGACGACGACGACGACGAGGAGATCGACCCGCTCGCCAGCGACGAGCTCACGCCGGCCCAGCGCAGACCGGAAGTAGTGGCAGGTGAGCACTTCCGGCTGGCGGAGAGCGACGAGGACCGCGACGACGAGGACGTCGACCACGACGACCACGACGACCACGACCACGACCACGACGAGGTGGAGGAGCAGGCGAACGAGCTTCGCGAAAGCCACGACCACGACAACGACGGCGACTCGATCGATTGCGTCAACGAAGATCTCAGCCGAGCGCCGCCCACGCACAAGTCGAGCGCCGGCGCCCGACTCAAGACTCTGTTCCCCTCCTCCCGCCCAGCGCCGCCCGAACCGACTCGAACCCGCGACCGGAAGGCCGCCCACTCACTTCCGGCGCCCGCTGCGCTCGACCTGTCGCAGATCGCGGCGGCGGCGGCGGCCACCGGCGACCCGGCGCAGGGCACTGCTGGCGGCGCGGACGCGAGCGCGCTGACCGCGGCCGTGGCGCTGCTCCAGGCGCAAGGCGCCCGTGCGTCGCAGAGTGTGGCCGCCGAGTCGACGCCGGACGCCGACCAGCAGGCGGCCGGCCTCGCGCGCCTGCTCGCCGTCTTCTTCCAGCAGATGGCCGCCGGCGGCGCGCCCGCCGACGCGCAACAGGCGCCGCCCCCGCACAGCAGTCTCGCCGCCGCTCCGACGGATCTCAAGAGAGCCGACTCGGGCCAGGCTCGCCGCCGACCCGCCCAACAGCCGCCCACTCAGCCGCGACATCAGCCGAGCGCCGGCCACCACTGGCTCTCGAACTCGCCGCTGTCGCCCGCACTGCCCGCACTCCAGACGGCGCCCCCAGGCGGAAGTGTGGTGCCCACGCCAGATTTGGACCCGGCGCGCGACCCGCTGGCCCTACTGGCCTTCTACCAGATGCAGAAGCAGCTGAGCTGCGAACAGCAACAGGCCGAGGCGGCCGCCGCCACGCTGGCCAGTCAGCAGCAGCAGCAGCATTACCTGAGCCAGCAGCGCTTCACTCAGACGCCCGTCGTCGCCCCCGCCGCCGGTGGCTCGCGCTCATCGTCGCGCTCCAGCTCACGCGCGCACAGCCAGCAGGTGCACCAGGTGCGCTCGCACCCGCAGCATCTGTTTGATGCGCAGCAGATGTCGGCGCGCATCGCTTCGAGTCTGCTCGAGCAGCACCAGCAGCAGCAGACCAACTCGAGCGCTGGTGCGGCCGACCTGCAGCGCCAGCAGCAGCAGCAGGTGCAGAGCTTCCAGCAGGCGATGATGCGGCTGGCGGCGGCCAACAACGTCCACCAGCAGCAGCAGCGAGACGACGAGGCCCACCTCATGCGGGCACTCCAGCAGCAGCAGCAGCAGCAGCACCACCACAGCAGCAGCATCACCTCGCCGCCCATATGGGCGGCCAGGCGCCGCGCTCGAGCGCTAGCCCCAATCAGCTGACGAGCGCGCTGCTGGCCGCCGCCGCTGCCAGTCGCCGAGTCGACCAGGAGCAGCGCGGACTGCTCGCCTCGAGCTCCACTCTAAACAATAACAACAACAGCAACAGCAACAACAACAACAACACCCACAGCCAGAAGATGACGAGCGCCGGAAGTGGTGGCGGCGGCGGCGGAAAGCCGCTCGGCTTCGCCCAGGCTGTCGGCAACAAACTCCACTCTTACCTGGACCCCCAGTCGGCCTCCCCCTTCGGCGTGGCCCGTCAGCAATTGCTCGGCTCGCTCGTGGCGCCCGCCGCCGCCCAGTCGAGCGCCGCTAGTCAGCAGCACGGCCACGCCCACCACAACCACGGCCACGCCCACCACCACCAGCACCACCACCAGCACGCGCTGAGTGCGGCCGGCCTGCTGGCGGCCGCCGCGGCCCAACCGCACGCGGGCGCCGCCTCGCAAAGACTCCAGCAGTCGGCCGGAAGTGGGCCGGGCGCGGTGGGCGGGACGAAGTTGCGGTCGGAGCGCTACTCGTGTCAGTACTGCGGCAAGAACTTCCCCCGCTCGGCCAACCTGACGCGCCACCTGCGCACGCACACGGGCGAGCAGCCGTACAAGTGTCGCTACTGTGATCGCTCGTTCAGCATCTCGTCCAATTTGCAGCGCCACGTGCGCAACATCCACAACAAGGAGCGCCCCTTCAAGTGTCGCCTGTGCGACCGCTGCTTCGGCCAGCAGACCAACCTCGACCGTCACCTGAAGAAGCACAACGATCCGATCGCGGCCGGCTGCACCCAGCTCATCGCCTAGACGGCGCGCGTCATTGTTGCTCGGCCGCGCTTATCGCATCCATCCGAGTGGCCCTCCTGATGATGACGAGCCGACTCTAATCGAGCGCACTCGTCGAGATCGACAAGCAATCAGGCGGGCGCGCGCAGCTTGAACTTGTTGCGCGAGCGAAAGTTGTCTGCGAGCGCGCGCGCGCTCACCTGGCGGCCGCCTGCACCCACGCGAGACTGCGCCCAAGTCTTGAGCGGCGCACAAGGTTATCGGACGGCCGCACCCTCGACGACGAGAAGCCGCTCGCCCTCCAGCCGCCAGCTATACGCAAACTCTGCACACAACACTAATGGTTGCTCACAGACACAGGCGCCTCACACGGCCACGCTCACTCAATGAGTCGGCGGCCGCATCTCATCTGATAGCGCGCGCACTCGAGCGCCTCGCCAGTCGAGAGCCAGCGAGCTCAGGCCACTCGAGCTCATTATGTCCGAGCTCCTCCATTCACTTGCGGCCTGACAAGAAGGACCACAACCGAAAAGCGTCGCCACAGGAACGCCTTCTCGCCTCCACTCAATCAACTCCATCTCTCCACACAACAACTCCACCACACGGGCGCCATCTCGGGGCGCCCGTCCTCCGAACAGAGACGCCCATGATCTCGAAAGTGGACGCACACACAACCACAGCCACCTACCAGTTAGCACGCGCGTCTCTCGCTTCCGTCTGGCTCAAGGAAGTCCCATAGGCGCGCGCGCGGGTCAACATTGGTTTCTAGGCAAAAGTTATATTATTTAGTCAATATCGAAATGGGGACGATTTGTTGTACAAGTACAAACACATACACACTTATACATTGACACACATATAAATACGCCCTCTTTCAGGAATTTGTACAGATGCCGCAGCTGTGCCGGCCACACTTACGTCTCGTTCGCGGCCGCGCGCTTGAGACTGTTTCAAATAAAATATTTCGTATCATATCTATCACACGGACACACAACATTACGATTGTACCAATCCAATACAAATCCAAAGACACTGCTCGTCTTAAGAAGTGCGAGCGAAACAACAAGATCACAAATAAAACAAACACAAAATCACAACGTAACATTTCGGCCTCTCAAAAGTTCTTAGATTTAATGATGATTGTCACACAGCCGTCGGGCCTGATCGCTATCATCATCTTGGCTGTCCCTGGCTCTGGCCACTATTCTGTTGGCCCCCCAATCCGAACATACTCTGAACCCTCGGATCCTGGAGGCTTCGCATCGCCATGTTCATGACCTCCGGGTTGTTCATCATCGATCGCAACATATTCACCATATTCGCACCACCGGCGCCAGCCGCCGCCGCCGCGGCCGCCCCCAGACCTGCGGCAGCAGCACCGCCAGGGCCACCCTGCGCTTCTGCCAGCTTCGATTCGGCCATAGCGAGATTGTTCCGGTAGCTCTCATTCGTGGGGTCCAGCTCTACCGCTTTAGAGTAGGCCTCTTTGGCCTTCTGGTGGTTGTTCATGCAGGCGTAGGCGAAGCCCATACGGCCATAGGCCTTGCTGTAGTTGGCATCGATCTCGATTGCCTCAAAGCAGTCGTCCAGTGTGGACTGATGATTTTCCAGCTTCGATGAGGCTGCCGCCCGATTGCAATAGTAGACGGCGTTGTTGTCGTCGATGTTGATGGCTTGAGTGTAGCAGTCGTAAGCCTCCTTGAACCTCTCAAGTCGCATGAAATCGTTGCCCTGGTTCTTGAAGCTCTCGGCGGCGATCTTTTCGGCCTCCGACGCGTTCTTTCTCACCTTGGGCGCACTCGGCCTGGCCGACTGTTGTTCTGGTGCTTGTGCGCTACTGCTTTGAGTGTCCTGTTGCTGCTGGGCTTGTTGCTGTTGTTGTTGCTGGTTGGCTGCGCCTGTGGCGGCGTTCACGATGGAGCTGCCGACTTGAGAGAAGAGCGAGCTCGCTAGGTTGGTTATAAACTGGGTTGGGTCTGGTATTGGTGGCGTCTGGTTGGCATTGGCGCCTGCGGGCGGGGGCGCGCCCGACGTGGTGGACGACTGATGACCGGGAGATGCCAACTTGTGGGCCTTGTAGGCGTCTAGCAGGTCCCTGGAGGCGGGCCTTCGCTGAAAGTTGTAGGCATTCTCAATGCACTCGATGGCCACCGAAAGGCCCTCCTTGGTGGAGTCGCTGAGAGAGCTGTTGGATTCGATTTGGTGGCTTAGGAATTGTTGGATCTTTTCGGCGAGCTCCTTGTAGTCGCCTTGTTCGTTGGGCGACGACATGCTGGTGGTGGATATGCTGATCGGCGAGCAATCTACTCGGCCTGTGAGAGTGTCTGTGTTCTTATTAGTGAGTGCTTTCACCGGCGAAAGTCGGCGACAATAGTTCAACTGGCGACGTGTATTCTGAGACGAAATGTATGTAATACAATGAGTCTGCTTCACGAGAGTTTGTATCGAGTTTCTTGAGGGGGACGGGGAGTTGTTGCAATCGAGCCGAGGATGCGTCTGGTGGTGGTGGTGGTGGTGGTGGTGGTGGTGGCGGTGGTCGTGGTCGTGGTGATGGCGGCGCTGGCGGTGGTGGTGATGGTTTTGATGGTGGTGATGGCGCGCGTCGCCGGCGCGCTGAACTGCTGCAATCCAAGCAGGCTCAAGGTTGTGGTGAGTGAGTGTGTGAGCAATTGGAGAGTTGGTGGGTGAGGATATCCCTCTCGACGATATCTCTGGAGTGCGAAAGTTGGTGGCTGGCGGGGTTGGAGATGGATATGGCGACCTTGTTGCGGAACAAGTTGCAAACAACAACTCTCGGCGTGGAGCACGCGACTCGCGAGTTCCAACTGAAGGTTGCGACTGCGGGCCAAACTTTTCTGCTGCTCTCCTCGACGCAAACTCCACAAGGCGCGCGCGCGCACGTTTATCGGGCGCATTAGCGGCGCGTCGACTGCGAGTCCTGGCCGACGCCGCCCACTAGATCCATTCGGATACGCTAACCTTTGCCCGCCCGCGCACTGCGGCTCACCTGCACCGCGCTCCCCGCAAGGCACCCCGACCGCAGGCGGGCGTGGAACAACATTGCCGCGAGCAACGGCCAAGCCGGCTCGCTCGTTTGCGTGGGGAACATTCTCGCACAGCGCGGTGACTCGCGCATGAAGGCGATCTCTCTGAGCCGCTCAGCTCGGCGAAGCTACGATGACTCAACCACGACGCCCACTGGGCGGCCCTTCCAGACTGGCCGAGCCATTTCACGAAGGCCTCGCTTGGGTGAGGTAATTTTTAATTGTCGCAAACGACTGGATGTGTTAGCGTCATCGCCAGTCTCGGCCACAGAGAGCAGATCAGGCGACGCCGGCGAGGGGGCGGCCAGGCGCAACGAGGCGCCTTTGCAGGTGAGCGATCGGCCGGCTCTCAAGGTGAACGATGGCTCATTGTCTCTCGGAGCAACAATTACAGGGCGCCTAATGAGCAAGAGGCGACAAATTATCGGCTACATGATGTTGCCGGCAGCCGTGACTCGCAGCCACCGCCAGTCTCGCACGACTTGTGACCACTCTTGGGTGAGCTCGAGGTTGCGTCAAGTTGTTTGTTTGTCGTCCACTCGAGTCGAGGTAGTTGATGCACAAAACGACTACCTTTTCCCAGTGTTCCCGTACTTTTAGTGCCCCCGTCGACTGCACCTCACTGTTATCCGCCGCATAAACATGTCCATTGAGCGAGAGCAGCTCAAGAATAGCTTCCTCTTCAGCGCTCGACGTTGCCGACAACCTCTCATTTGCTCGCTCGCTCGCTCGCTCGCTCGACCGTCGATCAGCTCAAAAGTCGAGCAAATTGTTGCAACTCGATCACTTGTTGAAAGCTAGATCCCCACAGAGGCTGGTCTGCGTGGTCGCCGCAAGCAACACCCATCTGACTCCTCTCTTGTCCAGACGCATCGGTCACCACGAGTACACGCGGAACTCATCTGTCCGACGAGTGTCGAGTCTGTGACGCATCGTAAGTCAACCGAATAGTCCACGACACTTCGCCTTAATCACTATTTGTGCATTGGGGAGTAAAGAGAAAGATGCACTGGACGCTAAGAAGCCACAAAGCGCAACCTTCTCGATCCTCTTTGCCATTTGGACGCTCGTTCTCATCGAAGGTTTGTCTCGCAAAACTTGTTCACCTGTGCCTCGCTTCACAACCATCAACAAGAGCACTAAGTTTCATTCAATTGTTTTGCTCTTAACTTCTCTCCGCCTCACCACTCACACTTTTCATACACATCCACACAGTCGAGCTGGATCGTTAGCGAGTGGACACATGGCTGTGACGTAAGCAGTCTGTCTGCGAGCCGTCCTTCCCACTCAACAGTCGGCTGTCCAGAGTCATAACTCACTGTCTGTCGCCGATCCTCTCAAGCAACGCAACTCGTCCCTCTCAATCGGACTCCTGCTTAGACAAACTGCTCACTCTGAGCTGAAACACACGCGTCGACTCGGCCACTATTTCCGGTGTCTGCTTATACAATTGCCTCAGTTCCTCCAGATCTGAACTCTGGGTAAAATGTTGCAATATCGACTGGTACAGTGGTTTGAGATATTGCCTGTTGAGCTACTGCGGTAATTTTAGGTAATCATCTAGATTGCCATAGACATCGTCGTGGTTTGAGATGGCCTTCAAGGAATGGCCCTCGCGTTCGGGCTACCAGGAAGTGAATCAAAGTCAGCGGTTCATCGTCTTGACCACTGAGAATGGTGAGCAGCTAGGCGATCTTTCTGATCCGAGGGCTTGGCAAGTTACCGAGCTGACCTTTCCAATGGTATACTCATAAGCTCGAGATACTCTTCTCAGGATAAGGAGTATCGTCCAGCTGAGTGAGGATGTATTCATCAGCTTCAAGCCAATCATTAAAAATTGAATCTCGATGATTGCCATCAATGAATTCACTTGTCTTCGAATGCAACGTTTACAGATTTATTTCATTGGGAGCAGTTAGTGTTTCCGGCCGTGACGAAAATCACAGTCAGAACCACTCAAAAATCAAACAGAGATCTTATACAACCCATCATGATGTATATATTATGAGACTAAAGATATATAGAGGGTGTCAGTCTATATATCGGTCTGAACTAGACTTCGGTTGATTACATACTCACGTCTACACGCCCCTCTTCATAGAGGTGAAAACATTACCGACCGATTACTGATGCTCAATGGGTGCTTCATCAACAGTGCATTGAGGTCAATCCTACACATTTAGATCGTCACAATTTTTCCTCATCGAATGCAAAAGAGTTTATCCAACTATCCATCCGATCGAAGTTACTCCATCTAGATACAGAGTGTATTCGAACTCAGGCACAGTATATGAAATGCTATCCATGGCAGATTGCAAATATAGTAGTCTAGAAACCGAGGGAGATAGGGTGGTTGTCGTTCCGTGCATCCAACATAATGTCAACAGCACCTAGATGATGGAGCCGAAAGTTGATAGAGTTAAGATAACGATCCTGTATCGAGGGGTATAAGCTTATGAGCATAGATTTTGGCACCCCAGGGGGGTTGGTGAGTAGGTGAGTTTGTGCATAGGATCATAAGAAGACCCTTCACGTTGAATGAGATCGTTTGCTCATCGACTACGAAGAAGTATATAGTATACCTGATAGCTGGTAATCTATGGTATTTAAATTTATGCATCAGAATATGTTATGTGCCACTCTTGCCTTGTTGTGATAGACTTAAATTACATAGATGGGCACAAGAAGAAGTTTCTTATGTTAGCTCATGATGGTGGTTCACATCTATCTTTCAACTGTAGGTGTGAACTTATATGCTCATATAGTTATATGTAATGTATGATTCTTGAAGAAACTTATAGTCAACATCGTTGTCTCTTCGTCGTAGAGGACGATGATTAGTACTAATCATCTCCTAGTCATCATGACGCACGCACAGTGCAATTATTGTTGTGGATTCTCATTTGTTGTAGTTTGTTGTTGTGGTTGTGGTTGTTGTTGCTGCTGCTGCTGTTGTTGCGGTTCTTGCGACTGCTGCTGTTGCTCTGATTCGTGGGACTGCGTGGTTGATTCTTTAGTTTGTATCTGGAACTCTCGGGGTAGGGCGCCGCCGAAGATCTTATCCCTAGCTGGGGTGTCTGCCAAGGCGGCGGTGGGCTGGCGCGCTTCGCGTTTTTTCAGCACCAGCTTTGGCCTATCTGGAGCCGATACCACAGGCATCAAGTCTTCTTCTCTGGCCCTTCCGGCAGGGTACCTAGTGTTGTTGTAAGCGCGGTTATTACCATAATTGTCCCGGCCTCCTCTGTTGTATCCACCATACTGACCACCGGCCTGGTTGTAACCTCCAGCTCCACCTCGTTGATAGCCACCAGCGGCCTGGTAGTTGCCGCCGGCAAAGCCTCCGGCTTGATTGTAACCGCCTGCTTGCTGGTAGCTGCCGGCGTCATAGCCGCCGCCGCCGCCCCTCTGGTTATAGTTGTTGTATCCATCCTGATAGCCGCCACCGTAGCCGGCGGCTCCATTCTGATATCCACTATTCCTATTATAATTGTTGAATTTGCCTCTATTGTTGCCATAAGAATCATATTGGTTGTTGTTGTTGTTGTATTGGCGGCCAGAGAATGCACCTCCACGGTTGCCATCGCGAGTCCTGGGTTGGGCAAAGTCGACTCTGATGATGTGTTCATGGAAAAGCGCGTTATTGAGCGTTTCGAGGGCATGCTTGCATACTTCATAATCGTCAAACTCGACATAACAGAATCCCTTGAATCTGTCGGTCTCCTTGTCCCGGATCATTCTGATCTTCTGGATGTGATCTTTGTAATCAGCGAAGATTAGATCAATATCGCCTTGGATGCTATTAGCTGGAAGATTGCCAACATAGAGTGTGAAGGACTTTTCCTCGGTGTCGCCGAATGGGGCTGCCTCTTGACGATGAGCGGGGTCATTTGTTTGATAGTCGCCGGACATGGTTATAGTTTGGATGTTGAGAGATTAAATATATGTTCTGGTAATATGCACGTGTGCGTCTGTATGTGTATGTAATAGTGTCGGTGTGTGTGTGTGTGTGTGTTGATATCTGTTAAATATCGACTGTTGGATAACACAGTACGATGGTTGTACTAAATGTCGGGTGTGATAAAGGGAGGACGAGATAGAGTTGTCGAAATATAGCGAGAGAGACACAGAGAGAGAGAGAGAATCCCAAATCTCAGAGAGAGAGAGCGTTGGAGAAAGAAATATTTGGACGCCTACGGATATCCAATATTATAATCTGGCGTGCGGCGTTGGCGTGTCTGCATGTGTGTATTTCGTTCCGTCGCCGTCGTCGTGTGTCGATGATCACGCGGTCGTATAATCTTTGCCCAATACGCCGCCGACTGCGCTAGAGACGCGGTCGTATAATCTTTGCCCAATACGCCGCCGACTGCGCTAGAGAGGTGATAAAGGGAAAGTCGGCGCGCAGCGCGCGGGCCGCAGACTGGCGCTGAGTCCCGCGCGCAGAGCGAACACGCTTGCGACCGAAGAAGCGCTGAATTGGCCCGTGGATGGGGAGGGGTTTGGCCGATGGCAGCGGTGGCCCTGGCCGAGAAGAACAGACCCAGTCCGATGTGAGACTTTCTGGTGGCCTAGAGTTTGTGGGCTCGGGCGAACACATGGTGAGACTGGTGTTGTGTCTAGCCGAGCGATGATAACTGGGATACCGGCGATCAAGCATCCGGCGCACAAGACAACAGCCCTCGAGGGTCTTACCGACCAACACCACCAATCGGCCCGGTTGGTTGACACACGAACCCTGGCCAGCTGTGAGTCAGGCCGATGCAAGATTGCTATTGGCACGGAGCCCAAAAGCGCGCCGACGCGCCCGCTCAACAATGCCTTGTGTCGAAGCGAGCATGAGGCTGGTGTCTGCAGGACCAGGCCTCGTTCCTGCCTGACTAGTTGGCCTGGCGCTCGCTGGGCGGCGCCACCGAGGCGCCACGCTCAGCCCAGGCCAGCCTTCCGGCAGTGACGCGCGGCGCGCGTGAAGCCGCAAAACTGGAGCAAAGCGCGAAGCTCGGGCCCGATCGACCAGCGAGCTTGCCATCGAGTCGTCGGTCAATTTGGATGACATCCGCAAGCGCAAACACCAGCTCAGCTCATGGCGTTGGCGCGAGAGTTGTTGCCAGTCGGAAGGCGAGTGGCACGTAGCCCGTCTCACACTAATGCGAACAATTTTGATTGAAATGTCAGCATAGTCTTCGTCATCGTCTTGACGCCAGCGCCGTGGCCGTGGCCGCCGCCGCCGCGCCAGCGTCGGTTGCGCAAGTTGCGAGAACGCAGTGACCGCGAGCTCGAGCCAAGAGGTGAGATTAGAGCTGCGCAGGCGCCAGAGTGTCCCAAATCTGGGCCACGGGCAACGTCGACCACGATGACGACCTGCGCTCTTCCTGTCTCCCTCTCGCTCTCTCTCTCTCTCTCTCTCGCTTTCTCTCCCCTGGGAGGCTCTTCTTTGTGTCCGCTCGAGGCGGCGAGCTCGACGTACACATAGCTTGTGATTGTGACAAATGCGCGCTCGTTACATTTGCACAAGCAAATGGACGCGAGCGCACACAGGAACATCGAAGCCTCGGGTCGCTAGGCTCGCGCCTTCGCGTACGCCCGCATAGTTCACTGTGCGACTCGGTTGCGCTTTGTCTTGGCGTGAACTTATCACTTCGGCCTGGCCACCGTGGCCGCCGTTGGGGCTGCCTCTGGGCTGACGTGCCAGTCGTTGTCCTGTGCCCATGGGCCCAGCCTGGACCAGGGCTAAAGTGCCCTCGGCTGCGGACACGGCGTCATACTGATCGTCTGCATGTGGAACGCTGCTCGCCTGTCGCAGTGCGCACGGGATCATTATTTCGCCACAATCGGGGGCCTGCGTGCGATGGCGCGGCCCAGTTGGTGCCCCGACTCGCGCCAACTCCTCCGTGCGGCCTCCACCTGGCGGGGCGCCTAGCGACTCGCGTGCCCAATGCTCGCACGTCAGCCAGTGGTGATCGTGTGCCAGGGCGGGCGCGCAATTCAGTTAGCCGAGAGCGACCGCCGCGCTAGGCACCAGCCCGCAGAGCTGCTTCAGCTGCCACTGCGCACTCGCACGCGCTGGCTCACCAAAAGGCGCCTTTGACTACGGCCCCGCCAGCGCCCCCACTCCGGCCGCCTGATAAGGGCGCCCGAGTTGCCAGTGCGCGCGCGCCGCCTTACCAAATGGAAGCCAGCGAGCTAGCCAGCCAGTGAGCCGACCAGCTAGTGAAAGGCACTGAGAGCCGCGTACACTGGAGAGAGCTTTATAAGCGCATCAGTGCAATCACTCCAATCAATGGACAGCCTGGCGACGTTGGGCTCGCATAAAGACGGCCCGTGAGCGCGTTAGCCGTGCTGGCCTCGGTCTGTACAAGCAGTGAATCATCGTCGAGGCGCAGGCTCGAGCACGAATCCAGACAGAAAAGAGCGAGCCTCGGTCTCCCATCAGCGCTGCTGTCATCGACGCGGGTGTTTGTGTTGATGTATATGTCCAGGCGGCCTTTTAGCGCCGCCGCCTCTGGCCTGCAGAGGGGCGCGAGTTAGTGAGTGAGCAAGTGCGCGTGTAATCACCCGAGTGGCGCCGGCCTTTATCACGACCACCAGCACCACCGCCAGCTCGACAACCACGACCGCCGCCACCAACAGCAGTGGGCCCAAGTGAGAGTGAGACATCAAAGTTGTTAGCGTTATTTGTTGTTGTTGTAGTTGTTGCTGTTGCTGTTGTTGTTATTGTT
>SNVD02007126.1:0-270030 GCA_013180625.2 Boswellia sacra | reverse complement strand
CCCAGGTATGGCAACCCAAGAGGGGGGGTGAATTGGGTTTTTATTTATCAAAACGGATTTAGAAAACTTTTCTTGAAAGATCAAATTTATTTAATACTTTCTTTGAGAATAAAGGTGAAGAAGATGAAGATAGAATGCAATCAAGAGAATATCAATAAAGAACAATCACAAGTGCAAGTAAATGTAAAGAGGAAAGGGATAGAGAGAGCGCAAACTCAATTTACGTGCTTCGGCAAACCTCGCCTATGTCCACGGGCTCCTAGCTCCACAAGCTAGGCTTTCCACTAAGTTGTAGAAATCTTTACAACTTGCTTGATAAACAACCTCACCAAGACTTTTTTCTTCAACCCTTGATAACACCACACCAAGAGTTCTTCTTGATGAACAACCTCACCAAGGCAACTTCCTTCAACCCTTGATAACACCACACCAAGAGTTATTCTTGATGAACAACCTCACCAAGGCAACTTCCTTCAACTCTTGATAACACCACACCAAGAGTTCTTCTTGATGAACAACCTCACCAAGGAAACTTTCTTCAACCCTTGATAACACCACACCAAGAGTTCTTCTTGATGAACAACCTCACCAAGGAAAGATTTCTCTCAAGGATAACTTTTATCCTTTACAAGAAGATCTCACTCTCACCACAATACAAGAACAAAGAAAATTCTTACAACAAAAGTACAACTCTCTTTAAAGAGTAGATAAAGAATATAAAAGCTCTCTAGACTTGATATTTCTCTTGTTTTTTGCTTGATAGATGCTTCTCTTTTCTTCTTGTCTTCCTGAATGCATGGGAGAAGGGCTCCTTTTATAGGCAAATGAGATGAACTTGAACAAGTGAAGACACCAACTCCAAATTTTCTGCCCACCATAAAAACCATAATCTTGTCTGCCATTTTTGTCAATGTTTCGCTTGAAATTTGAAAATCTTAAAAACATAAAAGATTTGCACGTTTGAATAAGCTTTCCAACGCATCAAGAATCAAGTCATTTCGATATCTGTAACTCAAGATATGGCCAAAACACCATTCGGTGCTCATGTGACTTGATTTTTCTTTCTTGTGTCAGTCTACCAAATTGAATGATAATTCTGTCAGCCTTCCGTTTGAAATTTGAATTTATTCAAAACATAAAAGATCTGCATATTTTAATAAGCTTTCCAAACCATTAAGAATCAAAGCATTTGGATAACTCTATCTTAAGATATGGCCAAAACACCATTCGGTGCTCATGTGAGTTAATTTTTCTTCTCTGTGTCAGTCCACCGAATTGCATGTCAATTATGTCGGCCTTCCATTTGAAATTTGAATTTCTTCAAAAAATATGAAATGTGCCCCATTAAGTCATCTTTCTAATGCCACATGAATCAAGTCATTTTGATTTTTCTAGCTCAAGATATGTCCAAAAGAGTATTCGGTGCTCATGTCAGCTGCTTCCATTTGTCTTTCAACTTTCATGATGATTTGGACGATCTTACACTTAAAATTTGAATTTCTTTAAAACATATGAAATGTTATAAATTGAGTAAGCTTTCCAAAGGCTCAAGAATCACATCATTTGGACATTTGTAAGAATATATATGACCAATTGATTGAATATTGCTCATGTGTCACATTCCTTGAGTCAATCCTTGTTCTTAAACTTTGGTGCCTTTAACATGTAGTCTTCTCCTTAGCTTCAACACTTCATTTTAATAGGCCTCTTCTTGATTTTAAAATTATTTCAATGATCTTACTCTTGCACATAAATAAACATGTTAGTAATTATCAATTAATCAATGTGTATTGTTATCATCAAAATTATCATGTAGCCTTAGAGCTAACAATCTCCCCCTTTTTGATGATGACAAACCATTGATTACTTTCAAATAATATCTAAAATAAAGAATGAAAATAAAATCAAGAATAAACAAAAAGAAAGCAATTGTTATGAATATAAGCTAACCATCCAAACCACCTATTTCTCCCCCTTTTGTTATCATCAAAAAGATATAGTCAAATTAATTACTCCCCCTAAATATATTCTCCCCCTTATTATGCTACCATTTAAAGATTATCATATAAAAGAAAAATTAAGACATATCCAACATAACTACTTCTCTTCTTATTATGCAAAATATATCTTGACTAAAGGGTTTAGTCATATTTAGGTCTAGAGACTAATTCCCAAACTTGATTTCTCTCAAATTGGTTCAATTCTTCTTGCATAGCCAAAATCCAACTTTCTTCATTTTCGGCTTCTTTAAAAGATTTTGGTTCAAATTGAGAGACAAAAGCAAAATGATTACAAAAATTCTCAAAAGAAGATCTAGTTCTCATACCTTGTGATGGTTCACCAATAATGAGATCTTTAGAGTAAGCTTTTGCGTACCTCCTTTCCTTTGGTAATTTTTTGGAAGAATCATTTACTTCCTTAAGCTTTTCTTGTTGAAGTTGTAATTCATTTTGGCTCGTTTCATCAAGCCTTGATTTCTTGATTTGCCTTTCTACCTCAACAATATCATCATCTAAATTCTTTGAAGAAATAACATTAGTTTCATCAAATTCAACATGCATAGATTCTTCAATAGTAAGAGTCTTTTTGTTAAAACTCTATATGCTTTACTATGGTTGGAGTAGCCAACAAAAATTCCAACATCGGCTTTTGCATCAAATTTTCCAAGGTTATCCTTGGTGTTTAAAATAAAACACTTACATCCAAAAACTTTAAAAAATCCAATGTTGGGTTTTCTTCCTTTCCAAAGTTCATAAGGAGTTTTCTTCATTAAAGCTCTAATATGGACTCTATTGATTATACAGCATGCGGTATTAACGGCTTCGGCCCAAAAATATTTTGGCAAATTATTTTCAAGTAACATGGTCCTAGCCATTTCTTGGATAGTCCTATTTTTCCTTTCAACAACACCATTTTGTTGTGGAGTTCTAGGTGAGGAAAAATTATGCTCAAAACCATTTTCATCACAAAGATTTTCAAATCAACATTGTCTATTTCACCACCATGATCACTCCTAATGGACACAATAAAATACCCTTTTTGATTTTGGACTTTTTTTGCAAATTTTGAAAAAGCTTGTATGGCCTCATTTTTAGTATTCAAGAATAATACCCAAGTGAATCTTGAATAATCATTCATAATAACAAAAACATAATACTTTCCACCAAGGCTTTGAGTTCTTGATGATCCAAATAAATCCAAATGAAGTAATTGTAGAGGTTTATTTGTTGAAATAAATTTCTTTTGTTTAAAAGAAGTTCTCACTTGTTTTCCAAATTGACAAGCATCACAAATCTTATTCTTTTCAAATTTTATTTTTGGAAAACCATCAACTAAATCATTTTTAAAAAATTTTTGAAATTGTGTCCATGCTAGCACGATCTAATCTTCTATGCCATAACCAAGCATCATGATTAAAAATGAAACAATTTTCTACAAGATGTATAAATATTACCACATCTATTACCAACAAATAATGTCTTATTGTTACTAACATCCTTAATCACACATCTATTAGGCTCAAAAGTAACAAAATATCCCTTATCACACAATTGACTAATGCTAATCAAATCATGTTTTAAACCATGAACAAGCAAAACATCTTTAATAATAGGTGAAGAAGGGTTACCAATATCACCATGTCCGATTACCCTTCCTTTGGCATTATCACCGAAGGTCACATATCCTCCTTTCTTCATGATTAATCTTGAGAACTTGGAGGCATCTCTAGTCATATGCCTTGAACATCCACTATCTAAGTACCACTTGTGTTTGCCACTCCTTTGTTTCTACAATCAACATTAAAAGAGCGACTTTTTTCTACCCAAATGTTCTTGGGTCCTTGGGGGTTAATTATGGTACTTTTTGGAATCAATATTTGTTTCAAATTAGGATTTCTCTTAATGTAACAAGAATTCATTTTGTGTCCTTTTCTTCCACAATAATTACATGAATGATTAGGATTATTCCTAGAAAATGCATGAACAAAATAGTTTTTAAAATACTTTTGATTTTTATGATTTTTATATCCTAACCTTCTTTTATCAAAAACACATCATTAGTTTTGTAACATAGCATTCAAATTTTTTGTGCTTTTTGTAAAACTATCAACCATATTTCTTAAGTCATTATTTTCCTTTTTCAAAATAACATTTTCTTTCTCCAATTTATCAAAATCCTTTTGTTTTAAAATCTCATTTTCAGTTTTTAAAAAATGTATTTGACTTTCCAAACTTTCAAAATCTTTTTGCTTTCAAATTTCATTTTCATTTTCTAAAGCTTCATTTATTTCCACCAACTCTTCTAATTGAGATAACATGATTTTTGACTTCTTTTTTAAAGCATTGATTTTTGAATTTTGTTTATTAACTTGCACATGTAAATTTTGGAATGCTTCAAGTAATTCATCGTATGAAAACTTAGGATCATGGTTTAGAATACTTATCTCATTTTCTCTTAAAGCCATGAAGCACATGTTTGCCACTTTGCAATCTTCTTCTTCATTCTCCTTCAAGGTGATTTCATGAGTCATGAGAGAACCCATAAGTTCTTCTAATGGTAGTTTGGTAAGGTCCTTTGCTTCTTGAATTGCCATCACCTTTGGCTCCCAAGATTTTGGTAGACATCTAAGAATCTTTCTCACCATTTCAACATTAGAATAAGATATACCAAGAGATTTTAAACTATTAATAATATCCGTAAATCTAGTAAACATTTCAGAAATTGATTCATCCGATTTCATCTTAAAAGCTCATAACTATGAACTAGCATACTAATTTTGGATTCCTTAACTTGACTAGTTCCTTCATGAGTTACTTCAAGTGTGTGCCATATTTCTTGTGCCGTAGAACAAGTATATATTCTATTAAACTCATTTCTATCTAGAGCACAATATAACACATTCATAGCTTTAGCATTCAAACTCAATTTCTTTTTATCATCTTCACTAAACGCTTTAGGTTCTTTAAGCATGCATTCCCCATTTTCAATTTTGGTAGGAACAAAAGGTCCTTCCAAAACAATAGACCACAAATAATAATCAAAAGATTTTAAGAAAATACTCATTCTAGTTTTCCAATAAGAGTAATCACTTCCATTAAAAAATGGAGGTCTAGAGATAGAAAGTCCCTCAACATATGAAGTTGAATTAAAAGTTACCATAGCTCAAAAATCGATTAAGATTTAAAAAAATTGAGCAACCTTGCTCTGATACCACTTGTCGACCCAGGTATGGCAACCCAAGAGGGGGGGTGAATTGGGCTTTTATTTATAAAAACGGATTTAGAAAACTTTTCTTGAAAGATCAAAATTATTTAACTCTTTCTTTGAGAATAAAGGTGAAGAAGATGAAGATAGAATGCAATCAAGAGAATATCAATAAAGAACAATCACAAGTGCAAGTAAATGTAAAGAGGAAAGGGATAAAGAGAGTGCAAACTCGATTTACGTGGTTCGGCAAACCTTGCCTACGTCCACGGGCTCCTAGCTCCACGAGCTAAGCTTTCCACTAAGTTGTAGAATCTTTACAACTTGCTTGATGAACAACCCTGTCTCTTATACACATCTTCACCAAGGCAACTTCCTTCAACTCTTGATAACACCACACCAAGAGTTCTTCTTGATGAACAACCTCACCAAGGCAATTCCTTCAACCTTGATAACACCACACCAAGAGTTCTTCTTGATGAACAACTCACCAAGGTAACTTTCCTCAACTCTTGATAACACCACACCAAGAGTTCTTCTTGATGAACAACCTCACCAAGGAAACTTTCTTCAACCCTTGATAACACCACACCAAGAATTCTTCTTGATGAACAACCTCACCAAGGAAAGAGTTCTCTCAAGGATAACTTTTATCCTTTACAAGAAGATCTCACTCTCACCACAATACAAGAACAAAGAAAATTCTTACAACAAAAGTACAACTCTCTTCAAAGAGTAGATAAAGAATATAAAAGCTCTCTAGACTTGATATTTCTCTTGTTTTTTGCTTGATAGATGCTTCTCTTTTCTTCTTGTCTTCCTGAATGCATGGGAGAAGGGCTCCTTTTATAGGCAAATGAGATGAACTTAATCAAGTGAAGACACCAACTCCAAATTTTCTGCCCACCATAAAAACCGTAATCTTGTCTGCCATTTTTGTCAATGTTCCGTTTGAAATTTGAAAATCTGCAAAACATAAAAGATTTGCATTTTAATAAGCTTTCCAACGCATCAAGAATCAAGTCATTTGGATATCTGTAGCTCAAGATATGGCCAAAACACCATTCGGTGCTCATGTGACTTGATTTTTCTTTCTTGTGTCAGTCCACCAAATTGAATGATAATTCTGTCAGCCTTCCGTTTGAAATTTGAATTTCTTCAAAACATAAAAGATCTGCATATTTGAATAAGCTTTCCAAACCATTAAGAATCAAAGCATTTGGATATCTCTATCTTAAGATATGGCCAAAACACCATTCGGTGCTCATGTGAGTTGATTTTTCTTCTCTGTGTCAGTCCACCGAATTGCATGTCAATTATGCCGGCCTTCTATTTGAAATTTGAATTTTTTCAAAACATCTGAAATGTTCTTCATTAAGTCATCTTTCAAATGCCATAAGAATCAAGTCATTTTGATTTTTCTAGCTCAAGATATGTCCAAAGGAGTATTCGGTGCTCATGTCAGCTGCTTCCATTTGTCTTCAACTTGCATGATGATTTGGACAACCTTGCACTTGAAATTTGAATTTCATTAAAACATATGAAATGTTATAAATTGAGTAAGCTTTCCAAAGGCTCAAGAATCACGTCATTTGGATATTTGTAGAGATATATATGACCAATTGATTGAACATTGCTCATGTGTCACATTCCTTGAGTCAATCCTTGTTCTTAAACTTTGGTGCCTTTAACATGTAGTCTTCTCCTTAGCTTCAACACTTCATTTTAATAAGCCTCTTCTTGATTTTAAAATTATTTCAATGATCTTACTCTTGCACATAAATAAACATGTTAGTAAATCTTAATTAATCAATGTGTATTGTTATCATCAAAATTATCATGTAGCCTTAGGGCTAACAATATTATCCTCAAAATATTAACTTACAAATATCTTCTCTTCATTAAAAAAAAAAAAATTGATCTCTTTTTGTTAGGAACTCATGTAGAGTTTTTGTTTCTTTTGCAATCTGTCTTTCTTATTTCTTATTTCTTATTTTTTTTAATTATTGAGTTATTGTTATTATTATCTCTAGCTACTAATCAATTTACAATTAGGGTTGAAAAATTAGACTTTTTATTTGTCTATCTAATAGTAATCAAAAGCCACCCAAAACTTCCATAATGTTTTAGATGAATTCAAGTTTCACAGTCATGCGAATCAAGTCCATAAAAATTGCACGGTTTCATATTATGAGAAAGGTTTGCAACTTAGAAAGTAAATAGGAATTCTTTCTAATTGGTATTATGCCAAACCTCAAACGCAATTAGTGAAATTATCCCAATTTAATAATGATAGCAACGAAGAATCAGTTTGTCATAAATTTATTTGTTCCATTAGTGATGCCGAATAATTACAACGGTAGGATAAAGTTTGACTACATTAAAACCTCGATAAATGACTGTTCGATAAATTAATAATATAAGTTAAATAATAAAATCTTCTAGTCCTGATTCTGGCCTATGTATCAAATTAATATATTCGATAAATGTATAAGATAATAATTTTATTTCAAATCCTTTAGGATCCAACGAACGTATAAATTAATAATGGATCAAATGCATAGTATAAACAACATATAAATTCATAATACTAAGGCAATTTTTTCTTAATAATTTCTAGTTTCTTAATTCTAATCTTTTTCGAAATATGCATTTAAAGTTTTTTTTTTTGTTCTCCTTCTATCTAAACTAAATTCAACTCATCCATAATTTTTTGCAGAACATGCACCATATTTATTATATTTTTTTTTTCATGTTGTAACAAGTAGTTATTTAATATTATTATTGCTTGAATGACCTCTTTTAAGAAATATTTGCTAAAACATAATTATGTGGATCTTGGTCATCATTAGTTGGCATATCTATTACTCTTTCAATACTATATTTTCATTAGTAGGTGATTCAATCAGTGCATAATTTTCACTAGGATAGCGATAAATCAAAAGGCGCTCAACATACATTTCTAGAGCGTAAAACAAAAATAATCCATTAATTTTTTATCACATTCATCCATTATTTTATTTTTATAACATATACACGAATCTTGGTTTTACAAAAAAAAAAGTACTTTTCATATAATTAAAACATAAAAACCTTCTTAAATTAATAATTATTTATTTATCAATAAAATAATAAACTATTCATTTATCAATAAATAAATAACCTTGATAAAATCAAAATTTTTCATAATCCCAACAATATCAATTCACAAGGTATTACTATATTTTGAACAAGAAACACAGTGGCAGTGACTAAAAGATGATATTTGTTTAAATCAACAATAACTTGTAACTTTTTACTTCACACCAATAAGCATTTAAATATTTCCACCAATAAGCATTTAAATATTTCTCAATTGATTTTCATGTTCTTTTTATCAAAATTATGTAATTATCCAATTAATTCTGGGTTTAGATTTATGGTAAAACCTACGTAATGAAAGTAGCACATACCCCTAGTTAAAATAGTACTAAATAGCAAGGTCTCTCAAGTATATCATTCTCTTGTTTATATAATTATACTTGTTTGAGAAAATGTCTAAAAAATAAAGAAAACAGCCTAAGTTTAGAGAATTGTTTTAAATTTAACAAAATCCTATTATATATATATATATAATTGGTCAACCAAGTGTAAAGTTGGTATATTTCAATAGCTCAATTCTTCAGCAAACGCTTGTTTCGATCTTCAAACACTAGAAACTTGTCAAACACAATATCCCTAACTTCTGGTATTTCCCAAATATCTTAAATTACACAGCTGTATTACATAAAATTTCAAAAGTTAATGGCGTTTATTTATTTGTTTATTCTATTCATCAATTGGTCGCTTGGATGTAGGTTATATTTTTGCCAAAGACACTAATGATTTTAACTAACAAATGCTAAGAGTGTGCATTTTAATACATTATGTGGCCAAGACCTTATATTAGTGTGTCTAAAAGGATAACCCTCATTTCTTTTGCATAGTCCTTAGTGATATTCCGAGTGAGCCTAAACAAAGTGGCTATTTTTTATTTTTAAATGCCTGCAAACTCTCTTCCTGAGAATTTCTAGTCACAATTCTTAATGGGTGAGCTTCTGTGTTGAACACCCATTCATCCAGAGAGAGAAGAGAAGGAGGTGAAAACAACAAGTAGAGATACTTGAGTGTCTCTGCAAGGAAGAAGCTCTGCATCATGTTATCTTTCACACCCGTTGTCACCTGGAGTAAATTTTGTTCAAGAAAAAGTAGTTCTCATTTAAGACATATAATCTACAAGAATCGATGATTTATCAAATCTTTACATCAGATTTCATTTTTATAATAATAGTACAAATAAGATAAGAGATTCATGAGAATAATATGAGCACAATGAGAAAGTAGTGATAATTCAAGATAATAACTCATTAACATCTGCAAAACTAAGGATATCATGTTGGTGTGCCACATGATTGTATTGTATTGAAGAGTACTATACCCACCAAATACCATGTGTTTGGTGTAATATTATAGCAATTTTGCTTCTGTTAAATGGTTTATTTATAGAATATTTAAATATATTAATTCATGCTCTTAATATTAGTCAGATGAATGATAACTAGAGAGAATAAATTATAATACTTTATTCATTAATACAAATATAATATGGTCTAATACACCCATTTTCATATTGGAGAGTTGCACTTTTCATTAAATAATACCACTGTAAAATTCTAACTAAATCGATGTATTATATATAATTTAGTAAAATTTAGCCCTTTACTATATAATCCAAGACAATAAACATGCATATGTGCTTTCCTATCTACATCTAATTTCATAGTTGCAAAAAAAAAAAAAAAAAAAGGATGTAAAAGTTGAATGTGGCATATGATCTCATATTTGGCCAAGTCTTGAGCTGAAATTATGTTTTTGAAACATGTCACTAAAACTGCATCTATGCAACTTAAGAGTTCTTTTGAAAGCCAAAAATGCTTCAGGTTTTACTTAACATATAACTTTAATAGTCTCCAAAGACATTGCAATAATCTAGCAAGCAGTAACATAATTTAAGAGGGGCCCCAAAAAAAGGAATTAACAATAAACATAATAATAAGGTCTAGATCCGCAGATAAATTGATGAGGAACGGGGTTCCTCAAATTAACAGAAAGGGAGGGAGATGTAGACAGAGGAAAGGGGAGAAATAATAGAAGAAATTTAGGGAGAAATAGAGTGAAATTAAAGAAGGAGACAATCTTTTTACTAAAAGATCAAAAACCAATAACAACCAAGTCTAAGAAATAAAATAACTAAAGACACTTATTTATAGTGCCGTCAATCATAACTTAACTAGGAAATATACTTCCATTAGGAAATATAATACTAATCCTAGTTAAACTAGAAAATACCAAAATTAAATCTTAAATAAAATAGTAAACTATTAATTAGGAAAATAACTCTAATTAGGATTACTCCCAATTTAGGAAGTCAAAATCCCTAATAATAGTCAAAATCCCTAATTTATTAAAATCCCTAAAATCAAAATTAAAATCTCTAATCTATTCCTTAATTTGTCCTACATCAATTCTCCTCCGCTTGAAAGAACTCGACTCCTGGCGAGTTGTCAAGGAGGAAGTTGCCAATACACGAGGAAACGCCACGTCTTGCCTTGCACGATCATTGGAAAGTCATTAATCCACATCTTCGCATTATGACGATCCAATATTGGAAGCACACATAATGGAAAAATTATTGATGCTTTAGTTGCCTTCGATATCGGTAGAGAAACAAATATCACCATGGAAGACTTTACTGTTGACCTAATAGAAGACGTCACCGTTGACCCAATAATAAAAGTAGATGAACCCAAATATGACTCACAACCTATGAAATCAATTTCTTGAATGATTTCATGAGATTCTTCTTCACATATAGATTCAACTTCACATGTAGGCTCTACATCATTCTTCAAATTTGTTTCGCCCTTGACTTCAATAGGACTGTTAGATTCATGTTCATCTGCAAGATCAATATCACTTGCTTCATCATCTCCACTAGAATCATCATACTCATCCTCATGGTTTTTAGAAGTTGTATCCAAGATCCCTTGATTCCTATGTTTGGTAGATAACTCCAAATTAGAGTATTGTTTTGCGAGAACAGAAGCTTGTAAGGCTTTTAAAGCTACTAATACTTCTTCTAATTTATTTTCTAATTTATTTTCCAAAACATCTATCCTAATGTTTGTCCTATTTTCTGAGGCTTGTATCATTGAGAATATTGAAGTTTGTAATGAAGGACACATTGTAGATATCAACAAGAAGAGTATGATGGTGGTCGTAGTAAACAGTAACTCCGGTGAACAGTACCTACGATGAACAGTAACTCTTGTGAACATTAACTGGTGAACAGTAATTTCGGTGAACAGTACTCACCGTGAGCAGTTTTTTTTTTTTTTTTTGGGAAGGGGTGATGGAAGATGCAATTGGGGTAAAGTAAGTTAATGGTGGTGGGAGGTTAAGGGTTATGGATTGAACAAAAATTAAAGGATAAATAGTATAAGAGGGGATCAAAACCACACTCTGATACCAATTGATGAGGAACGGGTTCCTCAAATTAACAGAAAGGGAGGGAGATGTAGACAGAGGAAAGGGGAGAAACAATAGAAGAAATTTAGGGAGAAATAGAGTGAAATTAAAGGAGGAGACAATCTTTTTACTAAAAGATCAAAAACCAATAACAACCAAGTCTAAGAAATAAAATAACTAAAGACACTTATTTATAGTACCGTCAATCATAACTTAACTAGGAAATATACTTTCATTAGGAAATATAATACTAATCCTAGTTAAACTAGAAAATACCAAAATTAAATCCTAAATAAAATAGTAAACTATTAATTAGGAAAATAACTCTAATTAGGATTACTCCCAATTTAGGAAGTCAACATCCCTAATAATAGTCAAAATCCCTAATTTATTAAAATCCCTAAAATCAAAATTAAAATCTCTAATCTATTCCTTAATTTGTCCTACATCATAAATTCTTTGCAGTATTGTAGGTAAAGACAGGGTTTTGTTATTAGCTAAATATTCCTAGAGCTGAGACCACTTCATTTAGCCCAAGGTTTGATACAGTAGCATGTAATTTATTAATCAGAAGTTATTTTTGTTGTCTTCAGTAATTTTTTGATTGGCTTATCTATTAGTTAAAAGTCTTTTTTTTTTTAAATGTTAAAACCTCTTTGCAAAATTCGTTATATGATTGCACTCAAAAAGAGCATATGGGTAATAAAATAAGTTGTTTTACGTCTACAAGAAGAAATTGAAGATTTGGGCTTATTCTGGTTGGCGCAAAAAACTTATTCAAAATTATGAAATATCAAAAGAACTCATATTTTATATTAGAAGGTTTACTTTATATTTCTTTCAAAACAAAATCCTTCTTCAGTAATTTAATTGGAAATGCTCTACAATTATTTAACCAAACAACCAAGCTGTTGGAACTTTTTTTTTTCAACCAAAAACTCTATTTCACAAACTCTTATTCTATAAGTTCTACTCGCAATACGTTGCAGCAAATAGACCCAAAATTTTGTTTACTTTTGATTCTTTGTTTGTGATCATGAAGAAGCATAGCACTTATTACTTGATTTCGAAGAAAATAAGCTAATAATTGACAGACTAAATAAGCAAATAAATCTCATTTTCAATAGGCCAAAGTTTAACTTAATTCACATATCTTGAATATAAATCCTATAACAAGGTCAAGAACCACCTACTTCTATTGTTTTGACAACCCTTCCCAAATTGATAAACATCGTTGTGTCCAAGCAATTATTACTACAAGTGAATTGAGATTGAGATTAATAAAAGCAAGGACGAGCTTAAGGAGTTACTATAAACCAAGAATGTTGATGAGCCTAAAAGTGAGTACAACCAACAAATTTTTGGTAATTTGAAGGTTGAGGATAACCATTTTGAGATTATTAAACTAGATATAGCAACAAGGTCAGGCATATACCTATCCCCATCCCTCAGCTCGAACTGAATACCTTGCCCATGGGGCCAATCCAAACTTTGGCATCTGGAGGGTCCAATTTTAAGAAACCACAAATTGGAGGGGCCAAAAGATATGAATAGTAATTTTTTGGTTAAAATTTTGAATAAATTTACTATAAAGCTTTAAAAATTTTGTACATTTGCAGGGGCCAGGGCCTCCCATGGCCAACAAATGGATCCACCACTGCTTGCCCACTGATCCCCGACCTAAAGTCTTCTCTTCCTAAATGATAGTCTAATCATTGCCTAATCCTCATATTAAGAAGATTTTTTTTTTCTTTAATTAACCATAACAGATTTTGTACCTATGGGGGAAACAGTGCAAGTGAAGCTTGGGGAATGAAGTTAGGCTGTGACACCAAACTGATGTAGAACCAGATGGATTAAGAAATATAGAGATATAGGAAGAAAATGAGCAAAAAGTAAAGCTAAATCTTAAAGAACTGGATAATAATGTCCTAATTAAAATATATCAAAAATTATTGAGAATAAGGCTTGTGGGTTCTCCATAAAAAACATTAAACAAAAAATAGATCTACACCGAATTCACATTGGTGGCAAATAGGTTTTGATCAAAAACAAAAACTTGATGCAAATAGTCTTGTTATGTTATGGTGTTGAGTCATCAGTGTAGTGGTTGTCACTAAGTTGGTTGGCATGCAGCTCTTTGAATTCTGACTAGTGCAACAATGTCATATGGTGCGGGTGTTTTTCCATGCAAATAGACTGGGAAGTTACTCTGTCACGGTTATGATGACATTGTGTTAGGCAATAGCACCCAACTGGGTGGTCAAAATGCTAGGCAGACGCTAAGAGTAGGGTAGTGGGTGGAAATATGAGATATTGGTTCATCAATTTAGTTTTTGGATTTTTAAATTAAAGGAACGAAAAATTTCAAAATATGTATCTGCATAAGTCATTTAATATTTCCAAGGCGGGATTATCATCCTTGTCCTCACGCAAAAACAATGTCAGGTGATAGAAAAATTACTATCAACCCATGCCAGCCCACATGGGGTAGGACACAGCAGGCCCTATAAGCCCTAATCCCTGCAAGGAATTTTGACGTTCCCTCCCTAAACCATTTCAGGCTGAACATAAACTAGACACTGTGATTGATTTTATAGGGTGAGTCTCCACTAGATAAATAATCATTAACTTTAATTTCCTTCAAATTTAATCTAAAGTCAGTAATTAGTGTGACAAACATGCTTACTGAAGCATTTTCAAGCCTCCAAAGGATTCTTTTTTGATGCTTGTAGATCCTTTATGAAAGCCTAACCAACAGTTGCGACACACGACTTCACTCATCTCTACCTAAGCTAGCGAACTACTTCGTAGATAGTTGGGTTGATATCCTTCCAAACTTATGCAAGATTGAATTTGGTGTTCCCTTGTCTGTTGGAAAAATTGTCTCCTTCTTTCTTTCAACTCCATGTATCACTAAGTTGTCTTAAAATGGAAAGATGACTTGATGATGGTGCTATATGAATAGCAAACATTTGATCCACAGAGAGATTGACGGAAATGTTGTCACAGTGCACTCAATCAGGGAAACCTTTCAAGAATGAATATGTTGTCAAAACAGAAGTGAGATACCCTGGTAATTTGGATATGAACCGATGACTAAGATGCGAAAGCCAGGGGTATTATAGAGTCGTGACAGTAATTTTCGCAAGCTAATAGAAAATCTGAAATCTTAACAGTAATGATTTATCAATCACACATCCAATGCGAATATGTTAATCAGACTGTACATAACTAGTTTATAGATTGGTTGTATATGTACAACTATTCTTATAATTGTGTTAACAGATTTGAAGAAATCAAATGAAAAATTAATTCTTTGATTCCTTAAGTTTAGGGATTTCTTTATTCCTGTTTTAGAGTATTCAGGTATTTATTTATTACGTGTAAATTTAGGGATTCTCTATTTTATATTATTTTTTCTTTTCTAGGAGCATAAGTTAACCTAAGTTCATGTATAAATCAAATAGTTTGTAAGGGGGAAAGAATTCAAATATAAGACTACCTAGTCAACTTAACATGTACGCCACTTTTAAGTAACCAGTTGATCTAACAAACTTAACAAGAAAATTACAATCCTATAATAGTATTTAAACACAAACAGATTTGTAACAACATGCATAACTAGAGTTTCTTCTTGTGGAAGATTAAAGGGACACTTTGGTAGAATAAATGAAAATTAATGAGCATATACCAGATAGGTATTGAAGTAGAGAAAAATAAAATAAAATAAAATAAGAAATCTAGATGCAGAAAATTACAACCTATGTATGTGAAAAGATATACTTACATCTTTTAGTCCAACATATCCTGCTTCCACACGGGAGTTCCTTTCAAATGCTTGAAAAATATTCCAACCCCAGTCTTGGTATGTCTTGTTCCCTGTGAAACGCCAGAGATAAAAGAGTGACTCAACCGTCTCAGGCCTTAAAATGTTCCATGATGCACCAACGCTCATGTCCTGCAAATTTTTATGTCAAGCACCTGATACACCACTTTCATTATGCAATATCAGGATAAAAAAAGTTACACCAAACCTGTCCAGCAGAAAATAAGTAGTTCTCCCCTGCCAATTTCGTATCTGTTGAGTGGTAGAAATTATAACAAGTCCATGCAAGCTACAGAAACCAAGGCAGAATCAATTCAACAGTTATAATACTGAATATCGATTTAACCAACTTGAAGGTCAAATTACAAGACCAAGGCTCTTTCACAATATACACACACACACACACAATTATAATAAGGCTAGGTTCAGCCAAGAAATTGGTGCAGACAAATTAATTGCAATTAACTATGCCTACTCTCTCTCCCTTCTTGATCATTAGATGGAATGTATGCTGATCATTGCTGAAAGCAAATGAAAAAGGGAGGAAAACAAAAGAAAGAAACCCAAAATTTTCATGCAAGTATCCCTCACTGACAGTAAGTTAAATTATTAAGAATTGTTCCAATAACATGGGAAAGGAATCTGGAACTGCTTATTACAATAATAATACTAGAAAATAATGATGGCTATCACCCTCTATCAATTATATATTTTTACTCAATTCATTTTATTAAATATTTAATTCCTCCCATATGATTGATCATCAATTATATATAATTATGACACCAAAAGAAAATTGGTGGCCTATGAAGGCGGAGAAATGACATCGTCGGAGTTACTGTTCACTCCGTCGGTTTTGCGAGTTTGGCTATAAGATTTACGTATATTGTAGATCGAAGTATCTTAAACAAACTTTCCTTCTTGAGCCTCTCCAGATTCTGAACGAAAAACGTTCAAATTTACAGAAAACACAATCGGAATTCACTATTCATGCACCGTGGAAGGGCGAGTGATACTGTTCACCAACCTGACCAATTTGCTCCTCGGGCTATTCCACGCACGTTTGCTTTTTGGCTGCCCCCCAGATTCCTTACAGATCATCAAAATCCAAGGAGCGACGTCAAACGTGCAAGCCACTGTTCACTATTCACTCAACCAGAACTATTTATCAGTACATCATGCTCGATCTGGTGACTGGTATGCACTCCTTCTATTGCAATTTCACTTTAGAATTGTTGTGAATTTGCTATCTTGCGTGCATTTGGTTGCTTTGATTGTTGGTTAGATTTTTGGAGTTTTTGGAGTTGATTTGGGTTGATTGCTACGGGTTGGAGTTTTTTCCACTATTTTCACCAACTTTTCCTAGCCTGTACCACACCATTCCCACCATGGCCACCCCCGCCCCTACCAAATTTAACCAACCCCAACGTCTACCTCGTGACACTCAAACACGTCCATCTGCTCGAAACAACCACCACACACAATCCTTACCTAAACCACCCGGCTCTTGGGCCGACAGAGTTTGGGTTACTGAGGCCAACACTAGATTTCATCTTGATTCAATAGCCCGAAAGATTCCGGGTTCGATTCTTAAGCTTCCTGATGATTTAGTTGATGATGCGGGGGCTGATTGGTTGCGCTGTATTGTGGGATTTTTTCCGGGGTATACTATGCCTTTCCATGCTGCAAGTTCCATTGCTATGCGTGCATGGAAGTCTAGTGGTTTGGAGGATGTCCGCTCTACTGGGACGGGTTTCTTAATATTCAGATTTAGAACGGTAGAGGAGGTTCATGATATTTTAGAAAGAGGGCCTTGGATGTTTGGTGGGAAGCACATCATTCTGCAACAATGGAATCCTCATTTTTCTTTTGATCAGAGTAGGATTACCAAGATCCTAGTCTGGGTTCGATTGCATGAACTACCATTTCTATTATGGTCAGCTAAAGCACTCAGTGCTGTTTCTAGTATGGTTGGTCGACCATTATCATGTGACAGGATGACTTATGAGCACACTCGGTTATCCTATGCCAGGGTTTGTGTGGAGATAGATGCAGACCATTCTCAGTGCAGGACTTTGAGATCCGGTGTAAACTATCTTCTGAACCTATCAAGATCAGAGTGGAATATGAATGGAAACCAAAACGCTGCTCCAAGTGTTGTTTATTTGGTCATACCTGTCTTGTGCCTGTCGTGCATTCTTCTTCTAAAGAGGCCGAGGCACCAGATACTACTACAGCCCTTGTCTTGCGAGACAATGGGAAGACGGATGACTCTTCTATTGCAGCAGCAGTCCATATTGAGACCGTCAGAATCCAGCTATTACTGCAGACGTAACTGCAAATCTACAAGATAAAAGTAAACTTACTGCCACTGGCTCGGGTTCTGAGTCTGCTTCTGATTCTCATTCACTATCTCCTATTGAGGATCACCAGGATCAGATTTTGAAGGGCTCTTCTATCCCTATAGTCAATTCTGAAGGATTGCTCATTCAGAAAAGTTTGTTGCTTCGGATCCTCCTGCTTCCACTGAGACGGCTTCGGACGGTCAGACACCTACTGGTAAGGCAAAAAAAGGTCACAATAAGAAGGGTGGCAATGGGGGTAAAGGGGGCATGCACCCCCGATGATTTCTTTATTGAGTTATGAGATTTTTCCAGCTTCTTATGATAGGAAGTTAGAATATTAGAGGCCTTAATAGCTTCTCTACGCAGCGGGCAGTTAAAAACTGAATTTCTAAGTATTCTTTGGGTTTTATTGGTCTCTTGGAAACTAAGGTTAATCAGCAACGCCTTACTTCAGTTGTTTCGGATATTTGTCCTTCTTGGAAGTTCTTATCCAATGCCACTGAGTTAATTGCTTGTAGAGTTTTGGTGTGTTGGGATCCTACTTTGTACAATTTGAGTGGTCTACAGCTTTCTCCACAGTGGATCGTTTGTCGAGCTACCACATTATTAGATGGGGTTTCTTTTGGTCTGATTTTTGTTTATGGTTCTAATGATCAGGGTGTTCATCGACAGCTGTGGGACTTTATCAGAGCTCAGTCTATGGTTTTTGGTGACTTACCTTGGTTGGCATTGGGTGATTTCAATACGATTTTATGCTCTTCGGATAGAGTTGGTGGGGATCAGGCCTGGCGCAGTTGCATGGATGATTTTGGACCGTGTGTTCATGATGCAGCGTTGATCAGGGTACCATCTTTTGGGCTTCGGTATACTTGGCATAATGGGCAGCAGGGAGATGGTACTATTCTTAAAACTCTTGATTGGAGTTTTGGTAGTGCTTTATGGTTCTTGATTTGGCCAAACACAACTTCTGAAGTTCTTCCACGAGATGCTTCTGATCACAGTGCTTTGGTCATTAGGTTTGGAGATCAACGTAGACAGACCTCCAGTCCCTTTAAATTTTTGAACTTTTGGGCTGACCGAGATGATTTCTTGGAGATTGTTCAGCGAGTATGGTCTATGCCTATAGATGGGGATCCTATGTTTCGAGTCACACAGAAATTGGGTTTGTTGAAACGTGAGTTTAAGACTTTGCATGCCAAGGCTTCTAGTCACATCTCTGGTAGGATCATTGAGGCTAGGGCTCAGTGGGCCGCAGCTCAGACTGCTCTAGATGAGAACCCTTATTCTCCAGATTGTATTTTGGCTGAGAGGGATTTTGCTAAGTAGTATTCTCAGTTGTGTAGGGACGAGGAGGCTTTCATACGACAGCGGTCAAGGATCCAATAGCTCTCTTTGGGGGATCAAAATACCAAGTTCTTTCACAAGTCTCTGATCCATAGACAGGTCAGGAATCGGATTTATCAGCTTGAGGATGAGGATGGTACTATCGTTACAAATCAAGGTGACTTAGGTCATCTGGCTGTAAGGTATTTTCAGAAATTGCTTACAGCTCCTTCTCGACCTTTTATTGTAGATGCTTCTCGGTTTTTCTCTGGAAGAGTTTCTGAGGAGATGCTGCCTTCTTTGGTGTGCCCTATTACTGATGATGAGATCAGGTCAGCTTTATTCTCGATTCCCGATGATAAAACTCCAGGGCCGGATGGGTACACCTCTCTGTTCTTTAAGAGGGCTTGGGACATTATTAGTGTCGAGTTTAAGGCTGTTGTGCACTACTTCTTTGCGACTTGTCGGATGCGGAAGTGTATTAATGCAACTAGGGTTGCCTTGGTCCCCAAGGCTGAGACTCCGAGGACTATGAGTGACTTTCGACCAATCTCTTGCTGTAATGTACTCTACAAGTGTATCTCCAAAATGATTGTGAATAGGTTTAAACCAGTTTTATCTGATGTAATTGGGAGTTCACAATCTGCTTTTATCCCAGGTCGAAGGATCTCTGATGCCATCCTATTGACTCAAGAGCTCATGCATAATTACCATCTTGGGTGCTCGCCTCCCCGGTGCGCTTTAAAGGTGGATATTCGCAAAGTTTTTAATACTGTTAGTTGGGATTTCATTCTTTTGGGGTTAAGGACGATCGATATTCCAGAGTGTATAGTTCGATGGATCGCGACGTGCATGTCTTCTGCACATTTCTCTATTGCTTTAAATGGAGAGTTTCATGATTTTTTTCCCACCTCCAGAGGAGTTCGACAGAGTGATCCGTTGTCACCATACCTTTTTGTGTTGGCAATGGAGGGTTTGAATGGTATTCTTCGGGAGGCTTCTCAGAGGCCTGGTTTCCGATATCATTGGAGATGTCAGCAGGTCTCTCTCACTCATCTTTGTTTTGCAGATGATCTGATGGTTTTTTGTAGGGCAGATGCAGGCTCTGTTAGTGTGGTTCGTAATGCTTTGCAGGAGTTTGCAGAGCTCTCTGGTTTAGTGACAAATTCTGCCAAGAGTCATGTACTCTTTTCTAGAGTCAATGAGGAGGACCGAACTGTGTTGCAGGCCATCTTGGGTTTTCAGGTGGGAAGTCTGCCAGTTAGATATTTGGGAGTGTCTCTGATTAGTACCAGATTGCGCCCTTCAGATTGTACTCCATTGATAGAACGAATTCTATCGAGGGTCAGGTTATGGACATCTGTTATGTTGACTTATGTTGGCCGTCTTCAGTTAATCAAGTCGGTACTTTTTTCCATACAAGTCTATTGGTCGTCCATATTCATATTGCCGGCAACTGTGGTGCGGAAGATTGAGGGTATTCTGGCTGCTTTCCTATGGAGAGGGACCTCTTTGTCTCGTTCTGGGGCCAAAGTAGCTTGGGATTCGGTTTGCTATCCGTTAAAGGAAGGAGGACTGGGAATTAAGCGAGTGAAAGAATGGAATCAGGCCGCTATTCTAAAGCATGTTTGGAGACTTCTTTCTGATAAGTCCTCCACATGGTCTTCTTGGGTTCATAAAGTACTTCTTCGGGGCCGCTCGTTTTGGCAGGTTCGAGTTACTTCTGGAGCCTCCTGGTCTTGGAGAAAGATTTTGCACAGTCGAGATTGGTGGGTAAATTTGTCTCTTGTATTGGAGATGGTCGTGACACCTCACTTTGGCAGGATTACTGGTTGCCACAGGGGCGTCTTTGTGATTTGTTTTCTTTCAGGAATCTTTCATCTACAGGTCTTCCCTCAGATGCCAAGGTCTCCGCTATTATTCAGGATGGGGATTGGACTTTTCCTGATGATGGATCGGCCCTTGAACGAATTTGGGACTCTATCAGCTTCTGGCCTATGATGGGGACTCCTGATCGTATTGTTTGGAAGGGCCACACCTCTGGAGTTTTCTCCATTGCCTCAGCATGGGAGTTTTTACGGAGTAGACGAGCCGTGAATTCATTTCATCATCTTCGTTAGTTCCCTGGCCATGTTCCAAGACACTCTTTTATTCTTTGGCTTACCTCCTTGGGTCGTCTTCGTACTATGGATCGATTACAGCGTCATGACATGTTATCCTCTTCGGGCTGTGTTTTCTGTGCCTCAGCAAATGAGACTCATGAGCATCTTTTCTTTAGATGTCCTTTCTCATCTTCTGTATGGGAGGAGATTACAGCTAAGACTCTTATTGTTTGGCCATCTTCTAATTGGCTCACTCTACTTCATTGAGCTTCTCTTCATCTTCAGGGCAGAAAGAATTTTGAGCATATCCTTGCACGTTTGGTCTATTCTGCCACAGTTTATTTTCTATGGTATAAGAGGAATGATCGTGTATATCAGCAGCGTCATCGGACTTGTCGTCAAGTGTTTGATGAGATTTTTACCTTTGTTCGCTCTCGGCTTCTAACCTTAGAGGTCAAGTATGTGATCACTCCTCAACTTCGTGCCATATGGGGTCTTCATCATTAGTTTGTTTTCTTGGACTTTATTTTGCTAGATTGGGCTAATGCGCCCTTTTGTTTTTATTGTTTGGGTGATCTTGGCTATGTTGTAGTTGGTTTTGAGCCTATGCGCAATCGTTTTGTCTAAAGCCTTTTGAAGCTTTTGGGCTTTGTTATTTCCTTTTAGACTTGTGAGTACTAAATACTCTTCTTGAGGTATGCCTCTCGTATATTGTACTATCTTTTTTCTTTTTATGTGAATAGTAATTTTTCCAAAAAAAGGGTGGCCTATGAAGACTCACTCAGACCGATTATCAGTAAAGTTAGACAACACAAAAAAATAACATACAATGCAACTAATATATTGTCCACATGCATCAAATCTAAACTCTAGGAGGTCGATACACTATGAATCTTGGTTTCTAACGAAGACGTTAGAGGGTTTATATCTTGTAAGACCATTTACCTAGAATATTATATACCATAGGTTCCTAAAAATTAAAGGTTGTGGCATCTAACAATTATCCAACTTTGAACTTGGTGCATACTGAGAAATTTCCTGATTATAAGAGGAAAAGAAAAAAAGTGTTACCTAAAAGTTACTAAAAACATCTTCCAATATATTAAGTAAAATATTATATACATGTAATGAATGTAAACTTTTAAAAATTCTTGTTTTTTATAGAGAAAACATAAGTTTTGTAAAATTTTGTTCCCTAAAAAACACCCACCTGAACTTATTTGAATAGGCTAATTGCAAGGAAAATTTCATGCAAAGGCTAATTTCTTTTGTTTTCACCTTTCTTCTTTTCTTTGGAATGCTCAAAGAGCTCAACTGCACTAGAAATTTTCCTATTGGCTAAAGTTGTGGGGAATAATAGCTGCTTCAACATGATATCAATGCTTAATTAACCAAGAAGTCTTATGTTCAAATTACCCCATTATATCAACTAAATTATAACCCAGGACAAGCATGTTTGGATCCAATTTCTGCTCGTTTATGTTCTAAAATCACATGACAAATCCACCAAATTTGTGCTGGCATGTCAGACGATGAGTTTAATCATACCCAAAGATGGTATTAAGAACGTCAGTTAATTCCTAACAGCTTAAGTTTTCAGAAGCGATAGTGCTCCAACGTTATAATTACTACCATCAACCTAAAACTTCATAAACCATAAACAGCAATGCTCGAGCATAAACTCAAACAAATTGCATGTCAGATGACCAACAACAAAGCCCTTTTTTCAGAATGTAAACTATTTTCCAATTTAGCAAAGGATTAAATAATTTACATGTTTTCTACTCAAAATGATTTGTCAGTGATTGGAGCACTCATCCCATACAAGGGGCTCAACAAGTTCATTGGTTTGTGATGATGGGACACTTGAATCATAGTTAGCATTTCCTCTATGTCAAACTTTGAAGCAGCTAATTCCTTGGAATCTGTGAGTTACAATTATAATCCACTTCAATATTTTGCGTTGAAAAAACGTGTCTCTGTAATAGAGGGAAGGATATTAAAGCTACAAGATTCATAAATTGAAGATATGTGAGACAACGTCCACTAATTCTCCATTCTCCATATTCATACCTGACTAGGATAATAGTCTCAGCATTCTAATAGAATTTAAGTTATATACTATTTCTAATTTGATATTTGTTTGTGCTCCTCCTCAGCTATTAGGTTCTAGTGAAGATCCTTCAATGCTAGAGGTGATAAAATGCTTCCCCATTTACCAAAAACAGTAAGCTATCATCATGCCTTCTTCCAGAAATAAATTTTACAGAAGCAGAAGGAAACAAGATGAACTTTCACTGGAGTAAATATAGAAGATAATCTAGTAGGATCAATATAATGGTCAGAATCTCAAGAAGTTAGAAGCAGAAATGGAGAAGGTGATACATTAAAATGAAACCAACCTTCAAAAAATTATTAGACACGGAAACTTTGTTCGGAAGTTGTTAACTTTTAGTGACATTGCAATCTAAATTCATACAGACTGACATGAAGTTGAAGATCAGAAAAAAGTCTTTGAGGATTGATATATCGACTATAGCTTAAGTCAGATAAAATTGGAACTCCCAATGATGTGGCATCAAATAACTATCTACTTTTTGTCTTATCTAAATTTTCACTTCTATTTCTGAAATTATTGCTTCTTAAACTCAAAAATTTGTAAATAAAACAAGTCAGATTAAGGCTACTTTATTGGAAACTTTCCTTTTGACCTTAGCTCAGATGGTGAATGGAATGAATGAAGTGGAGTTAAATCTTACTGGAAAGCTGGCTTATTTAAAAAAGAGGGAAAAGAAATTAAATATAGTTTTTTATTAATACCTCCTCGGCAAGTGATAAAAATTTTTCAGCTACTCCCGCATCATAGCCTAAAGATCCCAAAGCCATCATACCAGGAACAAAGCATGCTAACTCATCCATCTGCACATATGACAAAAAGTAAAGAACTTGGGAAGTTCAGGCAAACTTACTCAACAAACAATTGAGATGACCCACCAATTATTTGATCAATACCTTGTCAATTAGTGAATTCCCATTCTTCTCAGAAATGTATGCATATGAGGATGGTGTAGTTCTTCGAATCAAGCTTTGCAGACCTTTCATTGACATCTCCCACATTTCTCTATTACAAGTATATGTCAACATTAATCTTGTTAGCATGGAGATTCATGAAAGAAAAGTTGGCAACATGATATTAATACTATAGCACTACAGTATATAGTAACTTCTGATTTTAGTACAGATTTTCTTGAATACAAACTGAAACCATGCAGGCCTTCATAAGTATTAATGTACTAAATATTAATCCCAATAGCTCAAACTGATAAGAAAGAGTCAAACAATAGTATTGGATTCTATCAAGGCCCCAACGTATATGACTGAATCTATGTGACAGTCTTGTCACCTACCTCCTAACACATGATCCTAACACAGCCCAACTAATTTTGCATCATAATTTAATTCATAGAGTGAGAATTTTCAAGATTTGAACACAAGACTTCTCTGATTGGCTTTGATAACATATTGTGCAACCACAATTCCCAAAAACTTAAGCTGGTAGGAAAAGACCAATCAATAATGTTTTAACTATTACACAACACAAAAGCAATGTGCAAGGATATGTTTCATCATCTGCAAAAGCACTCATACTAGCTGTAGATGGTATTTAGAAACAAGAAATGTAGTTACATTGCACAAATTTATTCATTCTATAGTGATGTAAATAATTTGGTAGATTTATTTCTCACTACCTCACATTATTATATAATTATCACCATAGGAAAGTGGGATTGACATCCACCTCGTTTGACTATATATTAGCATAAAGTTTGAAGTAAAGACATCTAAATCCAACACCACAGATATTCCTAAAAGTTATAGCATAATAGAGGCTTTGGAACCTTTGTTATCATGTGGCAGAATTATGGCACCCACAAAAATAATTAGTGACAAAGCATAACAATCATCATGAAACAGCTAGATGTGGAAGTCCTCACATCTGGAACAAATTTATTAGTTTAACTTTGTATTGCCAAGTTCATATTTTTCATTACAACCATTAAACTAAATTAGAAAAACAGGATAGATAACGCTTTTCACCTGTAATGTTTTACAACTTCTGTCTTGTTCCCTTGTATCCAAGCCTTGAGTAAATACTCATAAAAGCTGAAAGACAACCAAAAGATGCAAACATCAGTAAGCCACAGTGGATGGGAAAAAAATGGCAGTGAAATTCAGTGGAAGCAGCTTTCAACTTAAGATGGATTGAATTAATCTAGCCAATATTCTTTTCTGAAACATATTACTCTATCAGAATGGGATCCAACTGGAAACTACAAAAGGCATGCTAGTCTAGATGGCTTGTAAAAGCGGAAAACAAACAAAACAAGCATTCGCAAAATCAATCATATGCACAGGTTAAAACCTTGTGTTTGATTTTCTGTTGACCTTTCGATAATGTTGGTGGCTGCATCATGTCAGGTGACATTCTAGGTCTACAAAAAATTAATTAATATAAAAATATCTTATCTTAGTACGATTACAGATCCTAATGCAAAGTATAGGAACTATATTTACTCCCAACAAGTCATCGACTCATTTTCAATTACGAATAATGATAATAACAACAAAAAATTCCATGGGATCATAACATTTAAAAGGAAGTGCCTACCTATCACCCATGGCACCAAATGTAATGGTGGAGAATGATGTCAACCCCGTGTGAGGATTGATATATATGGGAAGTAAACCATCAGCAGGAAAATTTTGGTAAAGCTCTTTAATTACATTCTCCACCTAAAATATCAGCATTGGACAAATAACAACGGTAAGCATGCTCTACATGAAAAAATTAATGTGCACTGTAAAGAAAATTACACAGAGCAAGCGGGACAGGACTTGCTTCAACTGAATTTAACAAGTATGAGAATCCACAATGAAGGACCACCAAGTTACTTTATGTGCGACAAAAGGAATACCTTCTGCTGGTACCTAGGGTCTTTTGTCCTTTGCGATAGAGCAATAAATTCAAGCTGCTCTGTTCCAGAATCTGCTAGAATACTGTTTCCCTGATAAAAAATAGCATTTACACTAACAAGAAAGAGAAGATAGTGCTCCAAGTATATTCATAGGTCATGTCAGATGGATACCAAATCAATCTATCCACCATAACACAAAAGCATGGAATAAAGCTAGTAAACATACCAATGATAAAAATACTAATCGCCATGTAAAAAATTTTGCAAATGCTCTACGCTTAAAATAGTGAAAAGTTTAAAACTTAAAATTATACAACAATGCAAAAGAAAGGACAACAGCCTATGGACAGATAAACACATTTCATAGAACAATAAAAATTGTCTATTGATGCTTTGATGTTTCGCCTTTACTTATCATCCATTCATTTCAATCATATTCTTGATCTTAAACTCGTAAAGCCACTCTTTTGAGAGTTCCAATTCTAACTTCTTCATTCAAATTGTAAATGGAGTGGAATCTAGTTATAAAGGGTTAAAAAAAAAAAAAAAAAAAAAAGGTTACAAAGGCAAGAATTGTTTAATTGGCACCAAACAAAGCCAATTGGTTATAATTGTTTTTGTCCAAATATATATGGATAAAATTTATTAATAAATTTATGAAAATTTTACCTTTTGTAGAAGTTTGACTCCTCATATGTCAATTTATGGATCTTCGGGGATAAGAGAGCAGAGATAGTGGAGACTTGAAGGCAAAATGATGTAGATTTTCATAAGGACCTCAAGACATGTCAAACGTAAATATAGGACATAGCTCCTTAGGATGAGGCTTGGATATTTTGAATCTATCATTTGATTAATTTTCTCATAAGGTTTTTGTTCTTTATTCTGAAAATATTATTGCTTATCTCAATACAAATTAAGATTAGATTTTTATTTTTATTTTTGATATGTCTTAGGATTTAGATTTTTATTTTTATTTTTGATATGTCTTAGGATTATCAAAATCTTAATCTTTTTATTAATTAAGAAATTCTTAGATGGTCAACGAACTACTAATATTTTTCCCCTCTTTCTCCTTCTCTAGTCTTTTGCTCTTCACGCCATACGTCAAGAAACCATGTAAAAAGTATTGAGTTTGATCTCTCTCCCATTTGGTTTATTAATGCTATAAATATATAAATATATATATATATTGCATGCATTAGTTTATCCTTTTAAATGTGATATTAAGATTAAATTTGTTTCTCATATTCACCCCCTTCTTGAGTTGCAATATCTTGGCTAGTAACTATAATAACTAATTTTACACATACAGTAAGTGAATATTGAAGTTGGTTATGGTCACTTAGTACTAGTGAAAGTAATTAACTATTGTGTTAAGAGTTATGTAGACTCAAATTTGTAGTTCTTAATCCTCTAAGAGATAGAAATTTTACCATCAATTCAACATTATTAACATCAGCTAGAGGCAATTTATACAGTGAATTCAATATTTTTAAAAGATGTTGTGTTTGGCATATACTGTGATAAAAACACGCTCAGGGTTTCACCTATTGGAATGTCCTCCAATTTGCCAGTAGCAATATGGCGACTAAAAGCAAGATGATCCGATATATAAATATTTGTGTGTGCGGGAAGAATCCAATGCACCAGAGTTTCTACATTGTTTTTGGACTACGGGATCCAAACACTTGGAATGGTATAATTAATGCAACATGATAGACATATGAATGATTCAATCTTCACAATCTAAATGCTTGGATCCAATGGTCCAAACGTTGAGTTGGAAATTGTATGAAACTTCTGGTGCCATGACTCCTTATACATATACAAACTGAAAATCACATTTGTAGAAGTAGAGAATACACAGATGGATTAGATATCCAGAAAGGTGTCCTATTGCCCCCAGAGAAAGGAAGCAAAAGTATACAAAAGAGACACAAAAATTAGTATAGGTTGTAAAATTAGACAGATAAACAATAGCATTTATATAAATAGAGGAACCACAATCATGATTAACAAAAATTTTCTTCATTTGGTAATATGCCCCTATTGAAATGTATAAAATTTAGCCCCACTTTGGTTCTTGATCTCAAACATGCATCTAAGAGTGAACTTCTAAAAAAAAACAGAGGAAAAAAATTGCTTATGTATTATGTTTTTCACCCTAACATAAAAGTTGCCTAAAGATGCCACTTATATTTGATTTGAGGCATTTCCAGGCAGGGTCATTGGTGTCTCAACACAAGGGCAATGTCCTACGATATGTTTCTTGTGATGTAATCTTGTCAACAAAGACATTCACCAGAATAACCAAAACAAACCTTTCAAGGCCATCGTTGGGTATTTTCACAACCAAGATCAACATGTTTATTATGATGTTTTAAGTCATTCATTAGGTCAGATTTCACCACAAAACCTATAAGTACATGTTTTACTCATTTGTCGCAAGTTCCTCCAGAGAGTTTAAAACACCTTATCTTGAGAGAGCAATAATCTTGTGAGATCTGTCTTAGTGTTTGATTTCATTTACTGAACTATCACTTTACCATGTGTTATAGTGAATAATCATTGAAGGACTGAATCTTGATTTTGCTCATATATTACTCGGGTTAATTTAAGGAAGAAGTTGATTTTCCTGTCACATCTATGAGGTTCTTTTAGTGTGTTTATGTTTCGTTTTACATTTTATTGAAGCTTCACGTTATTCGATCTAAAAATAATGAACAGAATGGATCTAATATGTGCACCATTGTATTCTAGAAATCGTTAAGGACATGGGATCCATTAAATTTTAGAGGGAGAAAATTGGTCATTCTCTTTGCCAATTCATCACATTGAAAAATTATAGAGATTATAATTGTCAGAACGGAGAAGCAATAGATCTTACATCACCAAAATATGGGCCTCGTAGTAAAGCCCAAAAGTGTTACAGAGACATTAGTAATGCATTTATAAGTTCAATGTTAAGATGACATATGTGACAAAAATGTTATAGATGCATTTCTAAGCCTAGGTCTTGGGTATAGGTGTAGCAAAATGAACTTGAGGTAATGGATTTCTGCAACTCTAAAACTCAGTAGCAAACTTTAATTGTGGACAAGGTACCATGTTATTTTTCCTTTGGAACGTTTTCTGAATGAAAACCTAGCATTTTTATTATGGTTGGTTCTTTTTTTTTTTTTTTTTGGTATATGTTTTATTGTGATTGTTGAATGTTATTTACATAATAAATATTGATTGATATTTGATTTTACTTTTCATTTTTTAATTTGTCGTGTTTTTTAACCGAACCTATATTCCTAACGTAGGACAGATAGGCATTATAGGAATTTTAGGAGTTTATTTCTTTTCTTATTTGCCTTGAGAATTTTCTTTCATTGTTTGAGTTAGGATCTCTACAATTTTTAACTTTATTTTTGGAACTGATTTCTCTTTCCTAGTTGGAATTGTTTTTCTTTCTAACTAAGGAATTTAGAAACTACAAATAGCAGCTTTGGTGATCAATATTTTCAGACTTGATTATTGATTATTGAGAATAAAAATTCTTTTCCCCCCAATTTATATTTGATTTCTCCCCTTTCTAATATAAACTCGACCCTTTTCTCTTCTAAATTTCCTTTCCTTGGTTTCTTTGTTTCAATTCACTGCCAATTCCCCCCAAGGTTGAGTTGACCATAAGCTAAATCTTATTGCCTTGGTGCAATATCATTTTTCACACATTATGTTGACAAGAAATAATACTGTAGGATTTGAATTACTTAGAAAATAATACCTAAATAATTTGAATCACTTATTCTTATTGTTGCTAGTGCTAAGTTACTCAAACTAGATACAACATAAATAATGCATGCTTAAGACAATTTTTGCTGCTAAAACTGCATTAAATTATTAAAACAACCATAAGAAGCTGCCAGCATCCACTACAATCATATTATTATAGATAATGTTCAATCAGACCAAGGTCTAAGATGTTTAATTATATCAACAAACAAGTAAACAGTATAGCGGAAAATTTTTGAAATATAAATTTTCAAAACTTACTATTGTCCACGTAGGATTTTGAGCATTTCCATATGCCAAGTTAATCTTGTTATAGGGAATCCCAGAGGGCGTATCCCATGCGGGCAGTAACCTATCTGCAATTTCTTTAGCCTTGTCAAGGAAAAGTTTATCGCTAGATAGATCGTATGCACTAAGAAGCCCACCTAAAACTCTAGATTCCACAAGGAAAAGAAAAAAAGGGAAAAAAAAAGATAAGATAGGTAAGAAGAAATATTATGGAACATATATCTGCCTTGCTCATTAACAATATATGTCCAAAATGGAGAAAAAATTATTGTACCAAAATAGATTAAACCTTATAATGCAACCTTATGGTTGTCTCGAAAACACTAGCCTCATAATTCTTGTTGAAGTCCAATGAGTTCGCAACCCACCTGCAATAGTTTATCAAGGAGGCCCTTTCAATACAACCATTTCTATATCCAAGAGCGGATGTGTGAAAAAAAATTTCTCTCCAGAAAGTAAATAATTTAGAAATTTCAGTTATACCTACTTAAGGGAAACTCCCTCTAGAACAAATAATTAAGCATAGAAAATTGAGCTTCTCAACTTGAATATATCTTGCTTAAGCTTTATATACAAAAGTAAAACATAAACAAAGGTACATTGTAAACCAAAAAGATGGTTGAAACTCACTCTCTAGCTCTTTTAAACTGCTCATCGAGGCCCATTATCAATAATGTGTCAAGGGAATCCACGAGAGTCGCTCCAAGGCCCCCAAAGCTATCTGTACCATTCTTTGTTTGCGGCTGCTTCAAAATAAGCATTAATGATCCACTATTGCCATTTCCAAAATTGAAACCATTAATAAGAAAAAGCATAAGTAGCAAGTTTTGAGCAGTCTACAAATAAGCAATCTTAAACAAATTTTGCACGTGCATGTACCAAAATAATGTCTGGATGGAAAAAGAAATGTCCCTCTATACATTCAGTTGTCTGTCTAACGAGCTAGATGGTATTTATAGATGATGGTAGATAGAGCTAAATGATGCTTAACAACTTGAGAGACAAGTTTGACGAAGTAGATTCTACAAAAATGTTGATAAAGAGCATTTTCGTCAGTGGATGTGAATCATTGCCTACTTTTGCAAGAAGTTTTGCAATGTTCTTCTTTCCAATTAACTACCTCTAATATGGCCATTTGTTAAATTGATTGAAACTGATAGAAAAAGTAGAGAGAAACCTGCAGCTCATCTTGGCCCCAGGCATACTTCTCATAAGAAGTCCAGGCATGAAGCATGGCATCTTTCACTTTCTCTCTTCGTTCAATGCTGATAGGATCATCTTCAATGTCTACATCACCTCCTGAAACTCTATGATCGCTCTTCACATCTTGAAACTGCAAGGATCAAAATCAAAACTCTCTCAACGAATAAAACCTAAACTTTTTTAAAACAATTAATTCTAACCAAAAACAAAAGCTACCTGCTCTTGCAAGTCTGTGAATTCCTGATTAATTCTGGATACCTCCCCCTAAACAAATTAAAAGGATAAGTGAGATACAATGGGATAAGAAAAGCATTGACACAAACAAAGATTCTAAGGAATATGCCTGGTGGTCTCCAGAGAGAGTTTGACTGCCCCAAACGAGGGAAGCGATGGAGATGAAGGCGAAGAGGAGAAGTGCAAGTGGCTTGGCCAGTGAGGCATTCGTTGAAGATGAAGATGAATTTTCGTCAGCCATGCATGTATCATGTACGTTAAAAGGAATGAATTGAACAAAACAACTTTGGAGATTGAAGATGATATGATGAGCGAGTTGAAGAACGAATGGACGCGAAAGAGGGAAAATGTTTGGTGATGGTGATGGGCATACTTTTTCTTTGGCGGGATTGTAATTGTGCTGCGAATCTTTCGTTTTTCTTTTGGTTTCTGTCTCCCCCCTCCCGTTTTCCCTGGAAACATACCCCACACCTTCAGCTTTAGGTTAATTTGTTCAATTTTTACGTATTTAAACAAGTGTCCAGTATTTTATTTGACTTAAATTTCGCATAATTATATACATAATATATCATGAACCTCTGATTAGATATTTTGAAAAATACGTTACTGAAACAATCAATAATAATAATTTCTTGATAAAGTTTAAGAATTTTGATTTAATTAAAAAAAAAGTGTATGTCTAGTGGATATTTTTATGGACACAGCATCAGCCCACTTTTTAGACATTTTCAATGAGTTTACTTTTTTGGATAAATAGTATACCTTTTTTAGAAAAATTACTATTTACATAAAAACAAAAACAAAAATACAAGATACGACAGACATACTCAAAAAAATTATTTAGTACTCACCAGTCCAAAAAGGAAAACTAAAACTCAAAGAAGAGTACCTAGTACTCACAAGTCCAAAAGAAAAAAACAAAACCCAAAGGCCCCCAATAAAACAAACGAAACATAGAGCTAAAGGCCCCAAACAAACAGAAGATGACACGTTAACTCAAAAGCAACCACAACAAAACTATCATCATCAAAACAACCAAACAAAAGGGCACATTGGCCCAATAAATAGTATACCACTTTAAAAAAATTAGAATAATACCATTCCATTTTTTGTGTGCGTTTTTTTTTTCTTTCTCATATTTTAAGAGTTCCCTTTAAATTTTGAATCAAATAATTATGCCATCCTGCACCAGATTAAAACCATTGTAGTGGAAGTTGGTTTGATACTTGCAGTTTAGCGAAATATACCTGGCGGCTTATGGATCTGGTTCACATTATATAGTTTTGTGTACATGGTAAAACATCATTTTCCTGACAGGAAGAAATCCAGATTGAATGCTCTTGTTGCAGATTATCATAGAAACATCATACATGATATGGAGTTCAGGGCAGCAAGAGATCAAATTTGCTGCAGTTAAGAGCTACAAATTTGATTGGTACCATCCCCTAGGCCCTCGATCTAAGAAGAAATTTTCCTTTTCAGGACTTCGTTCTCCTTTCTTAGCTTCATTATCTTCAACTTTAGTGTTTCAGAGTGTTGAAATGTAGTCAAATCTCGACATTGCTCAACCAGCTTTGTTCTGCTAATTAACACTGCAATTTGCCAGAAAATTATGTTTGTTACACGGAAGAAAAGCAAAAATTCTCATGACAGTAACATCCAAATCAGATTCAATGCTCAAAATGGCAGGACCAGGTTTTTAAGTAACAAGGTTATAAATATACACTTTTAATTGGCATTTTTTATCAAACCAAATCATCCTGGGTTTCAAAGTGTACTCTTTATTGTTTTGGCAGCAATAAATCATATATTTAAATATGACCACTCTGCTCAAAATTTTGCTCCTTTGCTTCACCAAACAAGAACCATGGAAAGACATGGAACCATATATCCGTAAGGGAAGAAAAGAATGGCATACATTCCTTTTCCAAGTCCTGTAGTTTGTTGCTCAAATTTTTTTTCTCTTCCTGTTCAAGCAAGAGACAATCCTTCAAATCCTGAATTTCAAGGTTATCTGCCACAGTATAATGGACAAAATTAAGTCTTCAAATAAGAAATCCAGTAAGGGAATTCAAGAATTTGACACAAGCATAGGACCTCACATTTTGATTCCATATCAAAATGGACTTGATCCAACCTTTTTGCTAGAGCTTGCATATACATTTTATGTGCAGTTAAATCTTGACGAAGGTGATTCATGGTTGCCTCATTAGTCGCTTTTTCAAGTAGAAGGCCTCTGAAAAATGTGAATTTCCTACCTATTAAAAAGAAGCTAATTTTTGAGCAATTTAACATTGTGAAACTAACCTGATTTGAGCCTCAAAGTCCTTGACCTTGTCTGCATAATCTTGCTTAAGTAAATCAATGGCCTTCCTAAGTTCCTGCTCAGAGCTTTCAAGTGCTTACTACAGTTGATAGTATTACACAGATGGATTTTCTATTGCAGAATATAGATTTATTTCCTCAACAGGTTTTCAGCCCCAAGATAAAAATTACAGCAAGAATGAACAATGTTTCCAACAATCTTATCTTCGTAGTGTACACATTTTCATGCCTCTGTATATTTACTAACTAGTGCATATCACACAAAGTGGACTCCTAGAAAGGACAACTGAAGAGTTAAGTATCAAACTATCTCACATTTTCTCTGCTGTGATGTTCATCAGTCATTCGCTTCAGCTGCTCTTCCAAACTCTGCCATTTATGTTGGCGCTCAAGCTATACTTCAAAGAACAAGGAACCCAAATTTAGTACTTACGTGGAACTTTTTGTTGATACCTTCATCAATCATTCACTTCATCTTCCATAAATCAAAGAATATAAAAATTAAGGACTCCTGCTTAATAGAAAGGAAAACAAAAATACCTGATCTGCCATATGGTTCAAAGATTCTGTATAACGTTTTGTCACTCGCTCATTTTCTGCAATATATAAATAGAAAAACCTCAACTCAGAAATGCAGCCATTCAAATTAAGGCTAGCAATTACTGATGTTGATAATACAGAACAAGGCTAATAACAGTCCTCATCAGCAAAACAACTTGTTAGTTTGCACACCAACCCAACAAGAAAAAGATAATATATAGCCTCCCAATTTCTAAACTTGTTCATTCAAAGAATTCACAAAACACAGTTTTACCCAAATAAATCTTACAATTCCAACAATACAATTTCATAATTCCATAAACAAAGGTAACTGCTCCTTTGAGAAATATGCTGTAGAAACACCACATGATATTTAAAGATTATGATCATTTACAAATACACCTAATGACGAATAATTATATGTAATTCTATGCATGTTATTGATACTCAATAATATTGAACATCATAAATAGTTCCCTATGAACCCTATTTCAGTGAAAAACGATACTAAAGAAAAAAAAAATTTAAATTTCTACCCCACTAAAAGCCATTTTTAATTCATTTTAAAATGTTTAACTAAAATATCTTTGGAGACCAAAAAAACAATTCAAAATTCTTATCAATTAAGCACTTGATAACATGATCTGCATTCTTCAAATAATGTCTTTTAGATTGAAAAGTATTTTATGAAAAACCTCACAGTCACATTATTATGTCAATGTGCTTGGAACAAATTTAACTAAAAAAGTACTTTCTGCACTATTAAAAGGACGTTTGTGCTGATTATTAATTGTGTAATGATTCGGTAAAAGATTTTTTGAGATTAAAAAAAAAATCATGGCTTTTATTATTTTAAAAACAAGTACTTCAGTTCAAGAACCTTTCATAGGTGCACTTTAGTAAGCACTTCTACCCAAAAGCATTTATTCCACAAATTTCTTCCAAACACACCATAAATAATCGGGTTAGTAAGCATCAGTAAAATTAGATCATCTATAACCTTGTTTGAGACTGGTACAAGTGATCTCAAGAGCTTCTCTCTTCTTAATTTCCGCAGCGCAATTGGATCTCAGCAACTGCATCTCTGAAATGGCGCTCTTGAAATCCTGATTTGAATAGAAATAAAGATAACCTCCTGTTTGGTTTCCAAGAAAATACAGGAAAACAAGAGCAACTTTCGAATTTCGAGTCCAAGAAATTATATTCGATTATATAAAAAACAGTCAAAAGAAACAAATGCATCAAAGAGAATTAAGAGATAAATATTGAATATTTACTCCGTAGATCTGATCGAAGGTTGAGAGAAGCGATTCCATCGCGTCTTCTGTAGTTGCCGCCATTTCTCTCTCATTTCAAATTCGTTTATTTTAATTTTCTTGCAAGGAATAATTCTATGTATAGATTCTGCCAAACAATTGAAATTACCAAAACAACCCTTAAAATCTAACGTTGTAAATGATGGTCAAACAACTAGCTCTCTTATCCCATTTTGACCCATTTTATTTTAAACCTTTAAAGGGGCTTTTGATGCATTATACAGGACTTTATTAGTTTTTAGAATTGTATTACGAGTAGGGGTGCACACAGATCGGGTCAGGTCGGGTTTTGCCCAACCCGATACGACTCGATGCATGGTCGGGTTTGAGATTTTTGGCCCGTGATCGGTTTTTGAAATATAAAACCCAAGGTGTAACCCGAATAATCGGGATGGCTTGACCGGGTCAATCGTGGCCCAATTTCACAGTTTTTTAAAACTTGTTTCACAACATTCGTATTAAGGCCCATATATATTTTTAAGGTTATATTGAATGCAAAACAAGGCCTATTGACAAAAAATAATCTATACTATATACAAAACAAGATCCATTGATATAAATTAATCTATATCATATACAAATTAAGGCTAATTAACATAAATTTAGAACTTTTAAGTCTAAGATCTAGTTTATCATTTGTTAAAACTTCAAATGCATATATATATTTCCAAATAAGGATGAAAGTAATGAAACTCAAAGATAAATACAACTAAAATTAAAACATTACAAACCCACCCAATATCTCCTATCGAAGCTAAGCAATGCAAAAGCACTCTCAACTTAATATACACTCACCCTTAACATACAATTTCATTTCATTTGAAAGCTACTCAAAATTCAAGTCGACAACATATAAATATAATGTTACAGTCCAAAGTAAAAGACATAAATATAAAGTCCAAGGTACAACACATAAATATAGAGTCCAAAGTACAACACAATACATATAATTAAGATGCAATTACAAAAATCCAAGTTTTGAAATAAGCACGATGTTATCTCCACCAAACTAAATCTTGAGATTCCACCTACTTGGATTGAAAAAGAATCAAGTCATCTCTTCCATATTTCTAACAACATCAAACAAAAAAATAAGAGGAAAAAATAATCAATATTCAACAAGGCCACCAAGTTGTAAAAAATCAAACTAAAACTTAAAGTTACCAACCGAATAAAAACTTAACAATTCTTAACAATGCAAAACTCAAATTCAATAATGAAAAGGTATTGAATTAGTTATTACTGATGAAATTGGTACTCATTAATCAAGCTCTAAACGATTAAATACAGTTATGGTTGATTTTAAAACTTCTATATCAATGACAAACAAACACAAGTGAAAATAATATAGTTAGTCAATGCTTTACAATGTAAATTGGAAATAATATTTTAAGTTAATAACCAAAATCCTCGATTACCTATCTTAATTGATGTACAAAAACCCACAGAATCTCTAATAGCATCTTCTACAGTCTCTATAGTCGGGAATACTTCATCAGTCATTGTAAAAGTTATCCAATTCTATGAGCATGTTAAGGATTAAACCATTTTAGGAGTTAATGAACTGCTAAATTGGTTAAGAATCCGCCCTCCAGTACTGAATGCTGATGCCAAAGCAATAGTGAAGATCAGTATAGCAAAAACATCCTTCGCTATACGTGATAACACACGAAAGTTGCCTTCAATTAGTTTCCACCAAGCCAAGATATCAAAATCCTCAGTCCGCCCTACCAAATTGGCATTGTTCAAATAAGTATCCACCTTATTTGATGTTTTTGACTTGGTCAAATTATCCATAAACTTTACAACTGGATCTGCCTATGACTTTACCACCTGAACTTCATCACTCAATGATGAGGTTAGGATATGACTGACAGGGGGTTTTGACACTCCAGTCCTTACCACTTTTCAAGAACTATCTACTAAAGGCTTATAAGTTTCATATAGCTTAAATAACAATGTTTTAAGCCCCATTATCATTTGCTCTATCTTAGTATCACCCCAAAAACTTCTCCAAGTAAAGTCAAAGTACCTAATTTTAAATCTTGGATCAAGCACAACTGCAATAAGCAACATCTCATTAAATATATCAAAAGACCCAAAGTACTTGTCAAATTTCTTCTTCATATTTTTTTTCCATATCACACAAAACACTACTACTTTGTTCTTGCAACTTAATCAATTGACTATGAATCCTCCATATCTCATTAAATGCAATATGTGATGTCATAGTCAATGAAGCACTAAACTTTAGAGTTACTTCATAAAAATTCTGTAAAAAATTAATAAACAATCTACCTTGATCCCGATCCTCTTCTGTAGGTGGTCCCAACTTGTTGTCCTCTGCAAAGTAAAGTTTATAGTGTCTATCCTCTTCCTCCAAACAGTCAAGTGCTTTTGAAAATGTAAAGCACTCTCCAACATCAAATATGTAGCATTCCATCTAGTGGGTACATTCATTACTAAATTTCCCTTATATTGAATTTCTTTCATGTTCAACACAAGATTGAAATCTCTATAATCTTGCAGGAGATGATCTCACATAACGCACAGCATTATGAATACTAACAATGGACTTGTGAAGATCCTTTAAACCCTCACCAACAATAAGATTAACAACATGGGCAAGACAACCAACGTGCACCTAATATTCATTAAGAATCTACCCGCTATCTTTCCAACCCTATACCTTTTTCTTTACATAATTGATTGCCACTTCATTTGCACTGACATTATCCACTGTGATTGTGAATATATTCTCTAATCCCCACTCAGGCAAGCATGACTCAATTTTCTTACCAATAGTTTCCCCTATGTGATTCACAATTTGAGAGAAACTCAAAATTCTTTTATGCAACCTTTAATTATCATCAATGAAATGTGTAGTAATCATCATATAATTCAAGTTCTGTATTGAAGTCCAAATATCTGTAATTAGTGACACCCTAGCCTCACTTGCTTTAAAATACTTCTTCAAATTTTCTTTCTCACCCAAAAACAAAGAGAAAATTTCCCTTGCTACCGTTGTTCTTGATAGACATTCAAACTTTGGACACGCAACTCGTATGAGATGTCGAAACTCTTTGTTTTCTACAAACTTAAATGGCAACTCATCCATAACTATCATCTCCACAACCGTTCTTCTGATTGCCTCCTTATCAAAGCCTATACCTACAAGGTTACTCGCACTTCCACTTTCTGTCTTTTTTGGATCAAAAGAAAGAACTGTTTGTTTCTCATTCTTCTCGACTTGTTTCTCACTCAAAATGTACTTTGGACATCTATCTAAATGATTCTATAATATTTTAGTCCCGTGCTTCTTACTATCACAAAGAAAGGACCTCCCACAATCACTACAAGAATTTTTTGCATATTTGTCACTTCACAATTTTTTTATTTGGAAGTTTTTTAAAAAAGTGAGAAATTTAACAATGTCTTAAAAGTGAAACCTATCAATTCATCTTATTTGTCATTTTTTGTCTTATTTAATCACATATATATCACATTTTTATAAAAGTTTGACAAGTATGTGAAAATGTAATTTTTTTCTTTTCCCTCTCAAATTTCCCTTTTTCTTTTCATTTTTTCTTTCAAATATATGAATATAATATTTAAAATTTTAATAAATTTATCTAAATATAATTAAAAAATATAATTTTATTTTTAATCTAAAATTAAAATAAATTTTAAAAATCTTTAAATTAAAGATAACATTATTCTATGTATGAAAAGAATAAATTTTTAAATATTAAATTTTAAAAAAATGAATTTTTAAATGTGAAAATTTTATGAAATAAATAAAATTATTTTTTAATTTCAAAGTGATGAAAATCACGTTATTTAATTGCTTTGATGAAAATTAAGCAATTAAAAATATCAAAAAATTTATTTTGTAATAATATAACATTTTAAATTTGCAAAAAATTATTATAATTTATTTTAAAAATTAAATTAAAACATTTAGTGCTCTAAAAATTATAAAAAATTAGTCTAATGGTGTAAATGAAAAAGATTGAAATATGGGGACTGAAAATGGGGATGATTTTGATAATTTTTAATAGATATGGATTTTCTGGAATTTCACAATTCTATATAAAGAAAATGACAAAACCCTAGATCTAAATCCTAATTCCGGTTCTCTCTCTCCCCCGCTTTCAATCCCTAATTCCGGTTCTCTCTCTTCCCCGCTCTCAATGGTCGACGAATCAAGAACTAATTCCGGCAACCAGCCAAGCCGATTGCAGCGACGTCGCCCTGCTTCTCTCCAAATCAGTCGTGTGTCGAGCTGGAACGTGGCGATTCCGCTCCTTTCGTCGCTGGTGCCGTCACCTACATCGATGGATTTGACGGTGTTGTTTCATGCCGGATCAAGGTAGATCCTGCGATCGTTAGGCAACGGCGAGAATAACGGAGAGGTCGATTACACCGTTGAGTTGAACGTCACGAACTTCGATGGCGGGGGATGTTCTGCCTCCTCATAACAGACTGGACTCATGCACAAGACTCTTTTTGAGTTTCAATCCACTAAAGGAGATGTTCTGCCTCCTCACAAGGTCTCCATTCTCTTTGTTTAATCATATTTTTGTTCAGTTTAAAACAATTTATATATATTTCTCTTAGCCTTTTCATTTCTTCATTTCACTTTTATGAGACCTATGAATGTATTTCTATTTCACCTAGAAAATACTGCAATTTTATCTCTTAACTACTCACTGCATATGTGTGTGTGCGTGTGTGTGTGTGTGTGTGTGTGTGTAATGAAAATGCTCGTTTCTTCTTGTTATTCTGAATTCCTGCTTACCGATCTTATGAGGACCCCTTTTTTTCTTTTCTTTATTTTACTTGTTTTAGTTTGGCACCCATGATGTGGTTGTTCTAAAACCAAACAAGGCTGATTTAGGATCCCCAGCACTCGGACAAGGTGTGGTTTACCGGTTAAAGGTAATTCTGATTTTGACTCTGAATGTTGCGGCTTTTATATTGTTAATTGTGTTTGTGTTGCTGATTTTTTGTTTATGTTCAATCAGGACTCCTCTATCACTGTTGCTTTGGATGACATCGCCGAAGAAGGTTTAAATAGTCCTCTACGATTGGAGAAGGTTGCAAATGAGGTATTGCTTTTCATATTTTCTGATTTCTTATGAGTTCTGATAGTGGCTTAAATTGCTACATACTTCACAGGACAAGTCGGTTTTAGTTTAAATTTTTTCAGTCTTTTCCTTTTTCTCCCCGAGTCACTTTGTTGATATTTATAAGAAATTTATGTACTTGGAACTTGTGGCATTATACACTTGTTCAAGTTTGATGGATGTATCATATTTGACATTTATATATGTATTTTTATGGACTTTACAAACATGTTGTGAAGTCACCAAAGCAGATAATATCAAATTCTTAGCATTGGTTGGTCTCTGTTCAGTTATTAAATTCAGTGGATGCTTATCTGAAAGATCACTCTATGCAGGTGACATACCGTAGGATGAAGGATGCCCTAATCCAATTGAGTAAGGGCGTGCAAAAGGGACCTGCTGCTGACTTAGTTCCTGTCTTATTTGGAGAGAGAGCACCAACAGTGTCAAAGAAAGATATCCCCTTCAAACCGTTTAACTCCAACCTTGATCACTCTCAGGTGAGTAGTGTATAAATCTAATTAATTTGTTTGTGCTTTATTTTTTTCTGCTTTCTAGAAAGATTAATCAAACTTAATATATTTAGTTATTCGTTTATGAGGCTTCTTGCATGTTTCTTTTTACAAAACTTCATATATTGTCACCATTTGTGCAATTTTGATATCAATCTAGCTTGGACAGATATCTTTTCAGTTGTCTGATACTAGTGCATTATTTTTCCCAAAAGTTCCTGTCAGTATCATTGGCCGGCTACATTAACATCAATACACGCAATGCTCTGGCATTTGCAACGAAAAATTTGCTTTTGATTTTTCGTTCGTCCATCGAAGGAGTTAAACAACAATAATTTCATGAAGAATCAAGTCAGTATCACACAAGCTTGGCAGAATGATTATGAGTTATGACGTCTATGAAGAAATTTAGTTGTGGTAATTAAACCTTGATCGCTTACCAAATTTATTGATGATAATAATATTCTTTTTAATTTAATGTCCACATATAGATGAAAAAGGGTATTTAATACCCTTTTTCATTATATATTACTAAAAGAACAAAATTTAAATAAATTAAAAAGGTTAATTTCGTTAATGATTTTTAACTATTTAATTAGAGTTATGGGATGGTGGGTGTATCCATAAATGAAAAGAAAATGATAATGAGTCAAGCATAAAGATAGTTTAATAAGCAACTTTTCAATTAAAAGAAAATTAGAAGTACGAAAAAAATCTTAATTTTAGACTAAAAACCTCTTAATTTTGGACTGGCAACTTTCAAGAATAGTCTTTCTTTCGTGTACTAATTTAATTAGCAATCAGTAAGTTTAAAATTAATATTTTAATGAATTCTTTAGTCATCAATAATCAATATAGTCATCCATGACGTAAATCAAACCAGTGAAATCACCCTCGGATTTAAGTAGAGTAATGGGATGGTGGGGTCCAAAATGGGAACATTAGAAAACTAATTAGTTATCTTTTAAGAAATCTTCATATTATTAAATCAGAAATGTACGAGGCAATTATTAGTTGGAGTGGGCTCTGCCACTTCTTTTACACTTTTGAAATTTCTGTTCACCTGCCAATCTTACATACTTATACATGCACTATTACTCTTATTATCTATCGCAACACAAACACAATTTTCTATGTTGCAAATTCATGAAATTTTACCTGTCTTCAAGTTTCAAAATATGATTGTGTGGATGTTGCAGGTTTCAAGATCTAAATATTATTTATTTATTGAATGAAGTATTTTGTCTTCATGGTTTAGGATAATCACAAATTTTAGAAAGACTATTACTTGTTTAGGTTAGGTTTAGTTTTCTTAATTTATATCTTATGTGTGGATGATGCAGGTTTCAAGATCTAAATATTGTTTATTTATTGAATAAAGTATTTTGTCTTCATGGTTTAGGATAATCACAAATTTTAGAAAGACTATTACTCATTTAGGTTAGGTTTAGTTTTCTTAATTTATATCTTATACAAAAGGTAGCTTTTAAAAATTTGACAATTTTTGGAAGTTGTGTTATTTGATGCAGAAATTATTTGTTTACAATTGGGATGTGTTTGATCATTTTTGTTTGTGGTATGATGTGTCATCGTTTTGCTGATTGGTGTGTTTTGTGAATGCGTGTGCAGGCATGGTTCTTAGATCAATTTGGGGTTCTTCACAATGGAAAACAACCTTATCCTGGTGCAATTTCTACGTGTATGTTCTTGTATGTGAGTTTCAGATTTGCTTTTTCTTTTTTTTTCATGGGTTGATATTATACAATGTTTTGCTTTTAGAAATGATAGTGCATTTAGTGCGGATAGTTATACTAGTTGGACAGCTTAAGTTTTTGGGTTGCATTTCGTTATGCGGTTATAGAGCTTGTTTGTTTCTGTTTTTGTATTGGGTACTCCCATTTTTTTTTTTTAATTTCTGGAGTTACTGAAGTTTGTTGTGAATAATCACTATCTTTTAGCATAGATTTTTTAGGAAATTTATGTGACAGTAATGCTTTATTTATCATTTCCTTATTCATTTATGTTTGTATAAGAGTTTCCCTCTAATGGAATTAGGTATGAAATCTCATGTACTTATTCATGTTTTTAATCTGGTTACCTCTAAATTGCAAATTATCTTTACCACTAGTTTCAATACCTGATTTTTCATAATGGCAAATATTGTGTTGCTAATTGATTACAAAAATACTATATTGTTCAAAGATACTATATTGTTCTTTATTACCAAATAAATAAATAAATTAGTCTATTGCTAGATGAGTTTTGATAATTTTGTTTGTTTTCCGTTTTAGATTAGTAATTTTCTTTCCCCGATAAAATAGAAAGTATTGGGATCATTAAATTAAGAATTCTACGGCCAGTTTTCTTTTCATGATATCTTGGAAATTGAAATCCAATCCTGGCATATAAAATTAAATAGAGGATTTAGAGTTATCTCCCCCTCCCTCCCTCTCTATGCTGAGTTTAGTTCTTATTGCTGTCATTTTTACTACATACACACATACATATGATTTTGGGTATGGGTGGTCAACGGCAAATGATTTTGTTAAATATTTATCCATCTTATTAATCTGCTTCTTGTAAATTTCAGAATGCTGGGAATGAAGCAGTTTGATCAGGAAAGTATACGGAAGCAGTGGAGCATTATACCATTGCTTTATCAAGCAATATTGAATCTCGCCCTTTTGCAGCTATCTGTTTCTGTAACCGTGCTGTTGCACTCTAAGCTTTGGGTCAAATAGCTGATGCAATTGCAGATTGCAGTCTAGCAATGGCCCTTGATGGAAGCTACTCAAAGGTTTGCCTTTAATTTGTATCTTTGGTTTTAAAGTGTATTTTTTAGTGGCTTGGTAGCTCACGTGGTTTAAAGGGAAAACTTGTCAGATGATGTTTTCTTTCTGTTTTCTCTTTTAAACTCTTATTTTAAATTAATACAGAGCCATAACTAAGGTGAAGCCACCTATTTCTTAGTATAGGAATTTTCATGAAAACATTTTGAGTTAATCATGGATGTAGTGAATGAATATGTCTCATATTTGGGAACAATCTGGATATTAGTTTAGCCTGTTGCCTGACCAATTGCTTGTATAGCCACTGGTTTCCTTTTGTTTGATGAGTGTCATTTGCATTTGAGTTTTGGGTGTATTTAATGATCAACAAAAAATTATGTTGGTTGGTCTGTCTAATCTCTTACAGCTTTAGGCAAACCAGGCTATTCTAGGTAATCATGGAGTAGATGTGCATTTCATTATAATCAATTTCCTGGAAGCTTTGGTAATGTCACTATGATACTTGTTTTTTAGCTGCTTTTCTCTTTCCTTTGGAATGTTTCCACATTTTAAGGCTAAGATTCTGCTTTCCTGAAATTTTATGCCTCCACTTCAATTGCAATGGGCCTACCCAGGGAGTTTCATGAGTAGTGTCGAATGTCATTAGAGCTAGACTATCTGAAGGTTCTGCCATGATTCTTGGCCTTGTGTTTGCTTCAATTAATTATGACTTGTCATATTGAGAGTTATTCATTCAAGGATAGGGCATTGTACATATGCTGCTTTCTACCCTTGTGAGCTTTATGCATACTTTTACTATGAAGGCTTCTTTTGCTTGATATGTATCTATTATTTCTCTTCTCGATTGATATTCAACTTACCATTACAACTAAAATACTTTTGGTTTTTAGATGGTTTTATCTTGTCTTTATGTTATAGCTATTTTGTTTTAATATCATATTCCAAGTCGACTTTGTTTTGATTAAGAAAGATCGAACTTGACTCTTTTTAGGTAATAATCAGATCAATCCAAATTGATATATATATATATATATATATATATATATATATATATCAATTTATATATTAATTTTTTTCAAATACTTGGCTTTTTAAAAACTACCAAGTATATATTTTTTATTTTTGAAACTATTATACTTGACGGCAAAAAATCGTCAAATATATATATTTTTTAATTTTTAAACCTACTATATTTGGCGGTCAAAAAACGCCAAGTATAGTCAGATGCATATTTGGCACTTTGACCGACCGTCAAATATAGTCAAATTGACTATATTTGGTGGTGCCATTGGTGGCGCTTTTAAGACTGTCAAATATATCATTTTTCTTGTAGTAAATAGTCACAAACACACTTGTTTCCTCCAATTTTTTTTGTAATGATCCCATACACCGAATACTTGAGGCTTTTTCCTCTTATTTTTTTAGGAAACAGTTTCACTACTCAGTTCTTCAAGGATGTCCTCGATAGGAACAGGAGTAGTTGATTCAGAAGTGATAATACTTGAAAAAAGCATCACCAAAACCATATATATTAGTGTGTTAATCTAAGAGATTTAAGTTAACCCAAATCTCAAGGCATCAAAGTTGATACAGTTAAGTTTATAATCATAATCAAAATGTCAAAGAAGCTATTAGTATGTTAATCTCAATTTGTACAATTTATATTAGTGTGTCAATTTCAGTTTATATTCTTGACTTTAGATTGTAAAATTCAGTTTAGATACAATTGAATTTATAGATTTAAGTTTATATTTCAATTTATTAGTAGATTTCAGTCTATACAATTTATATTAGTGTGTTAATTTCGGTTTAGATACTTTAATTCAATTTAAAAAATTTAGTTTAGATGCAATTCAGTTTATGGATTTTAGTTTATGTTTCAGCTTGTAAATAGATTTTAGTTTATCAATTTCAGCTTATAAAATTTAAATTAGCATATTAATTTCAGTTTAGATGCTTTGGTTTAGCTTATGAAATTTAGTTTAGGTGCAATTTAGTTTATAGATTTAAGTTTATGTTTTAGTTGACCAATAGATTTCAGTTTATACAATTTATATTAGTGTGTTAATTTCAATTTATAGATTTAAGTTTATGTTTTATATTAGTTGCTTGTGTTTTATTTGATATAAAAGTCCCATCCCATGTATCTGAATAGTATCACTTTGTAAAGTTTTTGATAATCTCCTTCTTTGACTCAAGTTTTTGATATTATTGGTTACTCATTTTATGATCTAACTAATTTTTATAATACGTTTTTTGTCTTTCACAAATTTTCAGGAAATAGAGGCATTTAGAATTAAAGAGGAATATTAATTATTTTCTTTAGAGGGAAATGATAAATAAATAAATAAACTAATAAGAAGGAGGAGTTAATTAAGTCTCTTATTATTCAAAGTAAAGAAGTTGAGATCTTTCATGTACATTTTGATTAGAAGTTTACACACTAAAATCGTGTTTTCAGTCTTGATATTAGCACTAGTTTTCTACATTATGGATCAAGCTGAGGTCATGTCTACATGACTGTAAATTTATTTATTTATTTTATGTAGTTGGGATTTATAATATACACTATACTTAAAAAGATTATTGATACATCAAATCATTTATAAGCTGAAAATAATAATAATCATTATTGTCTTTAATAATCATTTACTGGTTATATATTGTTTTCTTTTTAATCTTGGTCATTTATATGCTTTACAAGTCTTAACTATTTAAAAAGCTAGGTGGGTTTTTCACCAATTTGTTCATGACATGACAAGTGGACTTTTACTAAGTTACCAGGGGGACTAAAACTTGCCACATGTTTTTCATGGTAGCATTTCATTGGTCATGTAAGCCCATAAACATTAATGCATTCCACCTATAATTTCATCTTCAATAGCCGATTTCTTTAGCAATTTGAGAACATTAATACTTCGGACTTCTCCTGCTTCTATTCTTATTCCTAGTTTTTTCATACATTTACTCCGTTTTCTTGATTATGATTTAACAAAAAAGACGGTTTTTAAGTCTATTAATTTACTGTTTGATTACTTTCCCAAGTCCAAACAGAAAAAAAAAAAAATTTAAACTTCTTTTTGGATCAAGCTTCTGCCGTTCGGTACTTTGGTTAACAAGAAAGTAGTATAAAAACATAAAAAGATCATAGTCATTTCAGTTTTAGATCTCTAGAACTATAAAACACAACTAAAAAATGTAAAAAAATGAACACAGAAATCTGTGATGTATAATACTGATGAGTTAAAGTACAAATACCATTCAAGCAAAATTTAGGAGAATCACTCAAAAATTCAACCAAAATAATAAGATTTATGTTCATGAATATATTACGATTTTTGTTCTAAAAAATTCAACCAAAAGCAAGAATATATTACGTTCTTGTTCTTCTAAGCCCATCAAGTGTTTGATGAAAAGTCTGTATGTTCTACCATTGCCCAAAAAGAAGCACTCGATAAAATCAAACACTGATTTCCATCCATAAATGTATTAATTCACAACACAGGCTCAATTTCAACCCAACAACTCCTTGCCCAAGATAAGACATATTACACATCACAAAACAAACACAAAAAAACTAACCCCAGATTTGATCTGCAGCTGGAACCTTTTATGTGTTAATTTTTGGATCTCCAGCAAAATCATGCTATAGACTCCCAAAATTTCTTTGATGATCAATGTAATCAGACGAATCTCTGCAAATAAATGCACAGAATTTCACCCATAAACATAAACATAGAAAATCGGCTGAGAGCAAATTCTAAAATTTCATTGATTTGTTTAGTTACAAATCATGTTTTTTACTAAACAGAAAAACAAACCTGGAGGATTAGTGGCGTGGAGGAAGATGTGACAGAGGAGACGGTTGGTGGAGAACTCTGTGTGTGAGCACTGGCAGTGGTAGGTAGAGCTGCGGAAGATTGATGGTTTTCGTTGGAAATGGACTGAAAGTAGCGGCTACAGAGCCGTGGAGGAGTTGTTATAGAGAAGAGAGACGTCAGCGCTAGCAGGTACAGTCGTGGAAGAGCGGCTATCGTTGCTAGAAGTCAAGCTCAAAGCGGCAGCTATGGAGGCATGGAAGGAACCATAAGACAGGACAGAGCTACTGGAGACGTCCGTGCTTGAGGGTTGGTAGGTACAGCAGTGGAAGAGCGAGGTCGTTGCCAGAAGAGGGGCTGCAAGAGGGTTAGTTCTCTCAAATTCAATTTTCAATTCCAGATTTCAATAGCATACTAGGGTTAGAATTTGAGAAATTTTCCTTTTTATATCATTGATTCAGTAAGGTAATTGATAATGAGATGCGTAAAACTAATAAGAGACTATAAATTTTATTTCCTTAAAAAAATTTCTCATTGGGTCAGGTTATGTCAGGTTAGATGGATCAAATTCCATTATAGAAAACTTAAATTAAATAACACGATTTCGAGTTTTTTTGTAGCACTAATCCGCCTTTAACTTGATAAACCCAATAAAACCCGATCAGATCGGGTCGGATAATTTTGAACATCCTTAATTACGAGAAGAACTTGGGTATATTCGTTACACTACTGCGGATGACTCAGTATATGCCACATAGATTCATTAAGCTTACATAGTCTCTGATAGTATTTACTACAGTACAGCGGATGTACTCAAGTTCTTCTCTTAGATTGCATTAGATATGGTGGGATCGGATTTAATTAATTTAATACTACATTATGTTTGACGTGTTAATAGACTATACAATATTATATATATATATATAATTTTTTAAAAAAATTTATAATTAATTAATTAAAATAAATTTTAATTTTAATTTAAAATTGCACAAAAGATTATTAACTTCAATATTTAAATTTTTTAAAAATATTTAAATACTTAAAAATATTTAAAAAATATTTTTTATTTTTTATTTTAGAATAGGACATATATATTATTAATACATATTTTTTATTTATAGTTAGTCGTCATTATTGCCTTACACACCTATACGGTCCAATACTATGAGTAACTATGTGATAACTTTTCTGCTTTTCTCTGATGCTTGTGCGCTACTATCCCCTCTTTTCCATGCTTAAAATGCAACCAAGCATGGTAATTTGAAAAGTTAATTTCGTCCAATGACTTAAACCCGCCACCAAACTTACCTTAAAGAAAAGAAATGATCAAAATATCCTCCAATCTACAAAAATTTGCCTACGCAACTGTTTGGTAATAGAGACCTTACTCTATATATATATATATGGGCTGTCTTAGGGGTGCACACGGGTCGAGCCGGGTCGGGTCGAGTTTTACCCAACCCAACACGACATAAAACCTGAGACCTGATACATGATCGGGTTCGCCATTTTATACCTTAAATCAGGTTTTCGAAGCATGGGACCCGATATATAACTCGAATGATCGGGTTGGTAGGTCTGTTGGGTCATCTACCAAAACGTTCGACAAAACACTCAATAGAGCTCGACACGATCATCTGACACTCGATACCTACCTGTCAAGTCGTGTCGAATTCACAACCGACACTCGATATTAGTCTATTTTCGAAGACATCGAGTGTCGGATGCATCATCCGACTCTCGATATTACACGATACATCTGGCACTTGATGTCTTCGAAAATAGACTGATATCGAGTGTCGGTTGATGCATCCGACACTCGACATGTTAGTGTCGAGTGATGATGCATCATCCGACACTCGACACTTACATGTCGAGTCGTGTTGGATTCACACCCGACACTCGATATCGGTCTATTTTCGAAGACATCGAGTGTCGGATGATGCATCCGACACTCAACGATGCATCATCCGACACTCGACATGTAAGTGTCGAGTGTCGGATAGTGTCGAGTGTCGGATAGTGTCGAGTGTCGGATTCATAATCCAACACTCGATATCTTCGAAAATAGACTGAGATCGAGTGCCGGATGATGCAATATCACTTGACACATATCGAGTCGTGTCGAGCGCTATCGAACTCGACAATGCAATGCATGCATTTATTGATAGACAGAAGAATCATGGTATGCACTTTCGTGTACTAGCTAAAGCTTTACGTCTGTCCGGTGGAGATCATATTTACTCTGGTACAGTAGTAGGTAAACTTGAAGGGGAAAGAGAGATTACTTTAGGCTTTGTTGATTTACTACGTGATGATTTTATTGAAAAAGATCGAAGCCGTGGTATTTATTTCACTCAAGATTGGGTCTCTCTACCAGGTGTTCTGCCCGTTGCTTCAGGGGGTATTCACGTTTGGCATATGCCTGCTTTGACCGAGATCTTTGGAGACAATTCCATACTACAATTCGGTGGAGGAACTTTAGGACACCCTTGGGGAAATGCACCGGGCGCCGTATCGAACTCGTCAAGTTTTGTCGAGCGTTTTGACAGGTTGCTTGTTTTAGCTTTATTTTTTGATCGGGTTGGGTTATATCGGGTTACATGAATTAAGCACGATCTTAAACCCGATTGCACAAAACCCGAATTTTAAAACCTGATTTCGAGTTTTTTATTACCTTGAACCGCCTATAACCCGATAAAATCCGATCGGGTCGAGTAATTTTGAACACCCCTAAGCTTTCTTATTAGGTAAAAAGACTATCTATCCATGCTTAAGTGAATAAGCTAAAGCTACATGTATAAACATCTCAATTGAAACCATTATTATTAGCTTCGTCTCTCCCACTACTCTCTCTCCAAGGATTTTACATAGATCTTCCTTGAAATCAAGCATTCATCTTTCTTTTGCTCTTTCTAGGTAATTTTAATTTAATTCTCCCAATTTTTAATTCTAAATAATTAAGTTTTGGTTGAATGAAGTCACTGTGAAAGGCTAATCATTTATGAAGTTCTGAGAGTTAGTTAGAAGTTAGAAAGCAAATAATAATAATAATAATAATAAATGTGGATTATATCCAAATGTTAGTAAAATTTTAAACAAATTAGATTTTTAATATCTCATATTGGAAAGGCATATATTTTATCATAAAGATTATGGGTATTATTATTGGAACCCCTTTACTTTCATAAACATCATGCGACCCCCCATCTTTTCTAAAACCATCACAGAACTCCCAGCCATTAGTTTTCACCATGTTAAAGTTAACAGCCTCAAGGGCATTATAGACATTATAATTTATTAGTAGTTAAAAATAAAAACGTCTTACTTTAAAACACTCAAGTTATGACATGTGGCATGAAAATTTATTAAAATTATATATTGTGAACAAGGTTTCCATCCCACTTAGAGCATTTGCGACTACGACACTACTTTTTAAGCCTTTTTAGACATAAAGGAAAACCAAACAATCCACGAAAATAAGTTCGAAGATTATGATGGAGTGGCCACCCGGGAAATAATCGCGGGATATTATGAGCAATGGCAATTCGATCCCCTGCTTCTGGACCGAACCTACCTTCACTCCTTCAGAGACGATTTAGGAAGTTAGGTATGGACTTTGGTCTGTCCAAATATAATTTGGCTGCTATTAGGGTCTACTGAGTCTATTGTTTTTTTATAGGTTAATAATTGTCCAATTGATCCTAGTTTAATTTTAGCACACAATTGATTTTATCTTGTTTGGCATGTGAGGTGGTTGAATAGTTTAAACATTTAAAGAAAGATAGAGAAGGTTAGAGTTACATAACCATCAAACATAGGGAAAAGGGAAAGGGATTACATCATCATGTAAAAAAAGCATAAATAGTGTAAATAAGGAACAAAGGAAGTAAGGTGAAGCATTAATTAGTCTAAAAAACACTTAGAAATAAATCATGAGAATAGCTAAATAAATAAGCGTAAATTAGTAATACAAAAACATAAATGAAATTAAATTAACTTAAGAATAGAGCATGCAAAGATAATAATATGAAAATTGTTAGCCCTAAGGCTACATGATAATTTTGATGATAACAATACACATTGATTAATTGAGATTTACTAACATGTTTATTTATGTGCAAGAGTAAGATCATTGAAATAATTTTAAAATCAAGAAGAGGCTTATTAAAATGAAGTGTTGAAGCTAAGGAGAAGACTACATGTTAAAGGCACCAAAGTTTAAGAACAAGGATTGACTCAAGGAATGTGACACATGAGCAATGTTCAATCAATTGGTCATATATATCTCTACAAATATCCAAATGACGTGATTCTTGAGCCTTTGGAAAGCTTACTCAATTTATAACATTTCATATGTTTTAAATGAAATTCAAATTTTAAGTGCAAGTTGTCCAAATCATCATGCAAAGTTGAAAGACAAATGGAAGCAGCTGACATGAGCACCGAATACTCCTTTGGACATATCTTGAGCTTGAAAAATCAAAATGACTTGATTCTTGCGGCATTAGAAAGATGACTTAATGGGGCACATTTCATATGTTTTGAAGAAATTCAAATTTTAAACGGAAGACCGACATAATTGATATGCAATTCGGTGGACTGACACAGAGAAGAAAAATCAACTCACATAAGCACCGAATAGTGTTTTGGCCATATCTTAAGATAGAGATATCCAATTGCTTTGATTCTTAATGTTTTGGAAAGCTTATTCAAATATAAAGATCTTTTATGTTTTGAAGAAATTCAAATTTCAAATGGAAGGCTGACAGAATTATCATTCAAGTCAGTGGACAGACACATGGAAGAAAAATCAAGTCACTTGAGCACCGAATGGTGTTTTGGCCATATCTTGAGCTACAGATATCCAAATGACTTGGTTCTTGATGCGTTGGAAAGCTTATTCAAATGTGCAGATCTTTTATGTTTTACAGATTTTCAAATTTCAAACGGAACATTGACAAAAATGGCAGACAAGATTACGGTTTTTATGGTGGGCAGAAAATTTGGAGATGGTGTCTTCACTTGATTAAGTTCATCTCATTTGCCTATAAAAGGAGCCATTCTCCCATGCATTCAAGCAAGTGCAAGAGAAGCATTTTATCAAGCAAAAAAACAAAAGAAATATCAAGTCTAGAGAGCTTTTATATTCTTTATCTACTCTTTGAAGAGAGTTGTACTTTTGTTGTAAAAATTTACTTTGTTCTTGTATTGTGGTGAGAGTGAGATCTTCTTGTAAAGGATAAAAGTTATCCTTGAGAGAACTCTTTCCTTGGTGAGGTTGTTCATCAAGAAGAACTCTTGGTGTGTGTTATCAAGAGTTGAAAGAAGTTGCCTTGGTGAGGTTGTTCATCAAGAAGAACTCTTGGTGTGGTGTTATCAAGAGTTGAAGGAAGTTGCCTTGGTGAGGTTGTTCATCAAGAAGAACTCTTGGTGTGGTGTTGTCAAGGGTTGGAAGAAAAAGTCTTGGTGAGGTTGTTCATCAAGCAAGTTATAAAGATTTCTACAACTTAGTGGAAAGCCTAGCTCGTGGAGCTAGGAGCCCGTGGACGTAGGCAAGGTTTGCCGAACCACGTACATCGAGTTTGCACTCTCTCTATCCCTATCCTCTTTACATTTACTTGCACTTGTGATTGTTCTTTATTGCTATTCTCTTGATTGCATTTTATTTTCATCTTCTTCACCTTTATTCTCAAAGAAAGAGTTAAATAATTTTGATCTTCAAATAAAAGTTTTACAAATCCGTTTTGATAAATAAAAACCCAATTCACCCCCCCTCTTGGGTTGCCATACCTGGGTCAACAAGTGGTATCAGAGCAAGGTTGCTCAATTTTTTTTAAATCTTAATCGATTTTTGAGCTATGGCAACTTTTAATTCAACTTCATATGTTGAGGGATTTTCTATCTCTAGACCTCCATTTTTTAATGGAAGTGATTACTCTTATTGGAAAACTAGAATGAGTATTTTCTTGAAATCTTTTGATTATGATTTGTGGTCTATTGTTTTGGAAGGACCTTTTGTTCCTACCAAAATTGAAAATGGGGAATGCATGCTTAAAGAACCTAAAGAGTTTAGTGAAGATGATAAAAAGAAATTGAGTTTGAATGCTAAAGCTATGAATGTGTTATATTGTGCTCTAGATAGAAATGAGTTTAATAGAATATCTACTTGTTCTACGGCACAAGAAATATGGCACACACTTGAAGTAACTCATGAAGGAACTAGTCAAGTTAAAGAATCCAAAATTAGTATGCTAGTTCATAGTTATGAGCTTTTTAAGATGAAATCGGATGAATCAATTTCTGAAATGTTTACTAGATTTACGGATATTGTTAATAGTTTGAAATCTCTTGGTAAATCTTATTCTAATGTTGAAATGGTGAGAAAGATTCTTAGGTGTCTACCAAAATCTTGGGAGCCAAAGGTGACGGCAATTCAAGAAGCAAAGGACCTCACCAAACTACCATTAGAAGAACTTATGGGTTCTCTCATGACTCATGAAATCACCTTGAAGGAGAACGAAGAAGATTTCAAGAAAAAGAAAAATATCGCTTTCAAATCTTCAACAAAAGAAGATGATGAGTCCAACGATGAAGGAGATGATGAAGATCTTGCATTCATCACAAGAAAGCTAAAAAGGATGATTAGAAGAAACCAAGGATTCAAGAAGAACTCTAGAAGGGAGTACAAAGGGCAAAGCTCAAAGCAAGATAAGAAAAATGATCAAGTCATTTGCTATGAGTGCAAGAAACCGGGACATGTAAAGATGGATTGTCCTTACTTCAAAAGTCAAAACAAGAAATCCAAAGCAATGAAAGCCACAAATTGGGATGATAGTGAAGCTAGCTCTACCGAAGAAGAAGATTGCGAAGTGGCAAACATGTGCTTCATGGCTTTAAGTGACGATGAGGTAAGTATTCTAAACTATGATCCTAAACTTTCATATGATGAATTACTTGAAGCATTCCAAAATTTACATGTGCAAATTGATAAGAAAAACTCAAAAATCAATGCTTTCAAAAAGAAGTCAAAAATCATGTTATCTCAATTAGAAGAGTTGGTGGAAATAAATGAAGCTTTAGAAAATGAAAATGAAATTTTAAAGCAAAAAGATTTTGAAAGTTTGGAAAGTCAAATACATTTTTTAAAAACTGAAAATGAGATTTTAAAAAAAAGGATTTTGATAAATTAGAGAAAGAAAATGCTATTTTGAAAAAGGAAAATAATGACTTAAGAATATTGTTGATAGTTTTACAAAAAGCACAAAAAATTTGAATTCTATGTTACAAAACCAAAGGTGTGTTTTTGATAAAAGAGGTTTAGGATATAAAACTCATAAAAATCAAAAGTATTTTAAAAATTATTTTGCTCATGCATCTTTTAGGAATAATCCTAATCATTCATGTACTTATTGTGGAAGAAAAGGACACAATGTGCATTCTTGCTCCATTAAAAGAAATCCTAATTTGAAAAAAATATGGGTTCCAAAAAGTATCATAACTAACCCCCAAGGACCCAAGAACTTTTGGGTACCAAAAAGTTACTCCTTGAATGTTGATTGTAGAGACAAAGGAGTGGCAAACACAAGTGGTACTTAGATAGTGGATGCTCAAGGCATATGACCGGAGATGCCTCCAAATTTTCAAGATTAATCATGAAGAAAGGAGGATATGTGACCTTCGGTGATAATGCCAAAGGAAGGGTAATCGGACATGGTGATATTGGTTTATATTTAAGAAGGTTAAAAACCCTTCTTCACCTATTATTAAAGATGTTTTGCTTGTTCATCGGTTTGAACATGATTTGATTTTAGCATTATCAATTATGTGATAATGATTTTTGTTGCTTTTGAGCCTAATAAGATGTGGGATTAGGATTTAGTAACAATAAGACATTATTTGTTGGTAATAAATGTGGTAATATTTATACAATTGATATTGATGTTAATGATCATGTAGAAAATTGTTTCATTGTTAATCATGATGCTTGGTTATGGCATCGAAGGTTAGGTCATGCTAGCATGGACACAATTTCAAAAATTTCTAAAAATGATTTAGTTGATGGTCTTCCAAAATAAAATTTGAAAAGGATAAGATTTGTGATGCTTGTCAATTTGGAAAACAAGTGAGAACTTCTTTTAAACAAAAGAAATTTATTTCAACAAATAAACCTCTACAATTACTTCATTTGGATTTATTTGGACCATCAAGAACTCAAAGCCTTGGTGGAAAGTATTATGTTTTGTTATTGTGGATGATTATTCAAGATTCACTTGGGTATTATTCTTGAAAACTAAAAATGAGGCCATACAAGCTTTTTCAAAATTTACAAAAAGAGTCCAAAATCAAAAAGGGCATTCTATTGTATCCATTAGAAGTGATCATGGTGGTGAAGTAGACAATGTCGCGTTTGAAAATCTTTGTGGTGAAAATGGTTTTGAACATAATTTTTCCGCACCTAGAACTCCACAACAAAATGGTGTTGTTGAGAGGAAAAATAGGACTATCCAAGAAAGGGCTAGGACCATGTTGCTTGAAAATAATTTGCCAAAATATTTTTGGGCCGAAGCCGTTAATACCGCATGCTTTATAATCAATAGAGTCCATATTAGAGCTTTAATAAAATTCCTTATGAACTTTGGAAAGGAAGAAAACCCAACATTGGATTTTTTAAAGTTTTTGGATGTAAATGTTTTATTTTAAACACCAAGGATAACCTTGGAAAATTTGATGCAAAAGCCTATGTTGGAATTTTTGTTGGCTACTCCAACCATAGTAAAGCATATAGAGTTTTTAACAAAAAGACTCTAGCTATTGAAGAATCTATGCATGTTGAATTTGATGAAACTAATGTGATTTCTTCAAAGAATTTAGATGATGATATTGTTGAAGTAGAAAGGCAAATCAAGGAATCAAGGCTGGATGAAAAGAGTCAAGATGATTTACAACTTCAACAAGAAAAGCTTGAGAAAGTAAATGATTCTTCCCAAGAATTACCAAAGGAATTGAGGTATGCAAAAGCTCATCCTAAAGATCTTATTATTGGTGAACCATCACAAGGTATGAGAACTAAATCTTCTTTTAGGAACTTTTGTAATCATTTTGCATTTGTCTCTCAATTTGAACCAAAATCTTTTAAAGAAGCCAAAAATGAGAAAATTTGGATTTTGGCTATGCAAGAAGAATTGAACCAATTTGAGAGAAATCAAGTTTTGGAATTAGTTCCTAGACCCAAAAATCATTCTATTATAGGCACTAAATGGATTTTTAGAAATAAAGTAGATGAAAATGGCACCATTATTAGAAACAAAGCTAGACTTGTTACTCAAGGATACAATCAAGAAGAAGGTATTGATTATGAGAAAACCTTTGCACCGGTTGCTAGATTAGAATCAATTAGAATGTTGTGTGCATTTGCATATTATAAAAATTTTACATTATATCAAATGGATGTCAAAAGTGCATTTTTAAATGGTTACATAATGGAGGAAGTATATGTAGAGCAACCTCTTGGTTTTCAAAATCATGATTTTCCAAACCATGTTTTCAAACTCAAAAAGGCACTTTATGCCTTGAAACAAGCACCAAGAGCATGGTATGATAGATTGAGCAAATTTCTCATTGATAATGGTTTCGAAATGAAAAAAGTTGATACTACTCTTTTTGTTAAAACAAAAATGATGATTTATTAATTGTTCAAATCTATGTTGATGATATTATATTTGGTGCTACTAATATTTCTATGTGTGAAGAATTTTCCAAGTGTATGCAACAAGAATTTGAAATGAGCTTAATGGGAGAATTAAATTTCTTCCTTGGACTTCAAATTAAGCAATCAATGGATGGGATCTTCATAAATCAAGCTAAATACACAAGAGATCTTCTCAAGAAGTTTGGCATGGATAATTCAAGGACATATAACACACCTATGGGTACATTAACCAAGCTTGACAAAAATGAGAAAGGAAAAGATGTTGAGGTAACAAAATATCGAGGTATGATTGGCTCTCTTTTGTATTTAACTGCTAGTAGACCCGATATTATGTTTAGTGTGTGTATGTGTGCTAGATTTCAATCTTGTCCAAAGGAATCTCACCTTAAGGCTGTAAAGAGGATATTTAGATATCTTCTTGGAACCATAAATCTAGGTCTTTGGTATCCTAAGTGTGATAATTTTGATCTAATTAGTTATTCGGATGCGGACTTTGCTGGAAGTCTTCTTGATAGAAAGAGCACTAGTGGCTCTTGCCATTTTCTAGGACATGCATTAGTATCATGGTTTAGTAGAAAACAAAATTCTGTTGCATTATCAACCGCGGAAGCCGAGTATATTGCAGTAGGAAGTTGTTATGCACAAGCTCTTTGGATGAAACAAATTTTAAAAGATTATGGTGTGGTATTTGATCATATTCCCATCAAATGTGACAATACAAGTGCCATTAACATTTCAAAAAATCCAATACAACACTCTAGGACTAAGCATATAGAGATTAGCATCATTTTATTAGAGATCATGTGCAAAAAGGTAATATTTCTTTAGAATTTGTTCCCACCGAAAAACAATTAGCCGATATATTTACTAAACCCCTTAGTCAAGATAGATTTTGCATAATTAGAAGAGAATTAGGCATGTTGGATATATCTTAATTTTTCTTTGATAATAATCTTTGAATGGTAGCATATGTTAAGGGGAGAATATATTTAGGGGGAGTAATTAATTTGATTACATCTTTTTGATGATAACAAAAGGGGGAGAAATGGTATGGTTGGATTGCTTGTATTTATAACAATTGCTCTTTGCTCTCTTTTTGTTTATTCTTGATTTCATTTTCATTCTTTATTTTAGATATTATTTGAAAGCAATCAATGGTTTGTCATCATCAAAAAGGGGGAGATTGTTAGCCCTAAGTCTACATGATAATTTTGATGTTAACAATACACATTGATTAATTGTGATTTACTAACATGTTTATTTATGTGCAAGAGTAATATCATTGAAATAATTGTCAAATCAAGAAAAGGCTTATTAAAATGAAGTGTTGAAGCTAAGGAGAAGACTACATGTTAAAGGCACCAAAGTTTAAGAACAAGGTTTGATTCAAGGAATGTGACACATGAGCAATATTCAATCAATTGGTCATATATTTCTCTACAAATGCCCAAATGACATGATTCTTAAGCCTTTGGAAAGCTTACTCAATTTATAACATTTCATATGTTTTAAAGAAATTCAAATTTTAAGTGTAAGATCGTCCAAATCATCATGCAAGTTGAAAGACAAATGGAAGCAGCTGACATGAGCACCGAATACTCTTTTGGACATATCTTGAGCTAGAAAAATCAAAATGACTTGATTCTTATGGCATTAGAAAGATGACTTAATGAGGCACATTTCATATGTTTTGAAGAAATTCAAATTTCAAATGGAAGGCCGACATAATTGACATGCAATTCGGTGGACTGACACAGAGAAGAAAAATCAACTCACATGAGCACCGAATGGTGTTTTGGCCATATCTTAAGATAGAGATATCCAAATTCTTTGAATATTAATGTTTTGGAAAGCTTATTCAAATATGAAGATCTTTTATGTTTTGAAGAAATTCAAATTTCAAATGGAAGGCTGACAGAATTATCATTCAATTCAGTGGACTGACACATGGAGGAAAAATCAAGTCACATGAGCACCGAATGTTGTTTTGGCCATATCTTGAGCTACAGATATCCAAATGACTTGATTCTTGATGCGTTGGAAAGCTTATTCAAATGTGCAGATCTTTTATGTTTTATAGATTTTCAAATTTCAAACGGAACATTGACAAAAATGGACAGACAAGATTATGGTTTTTATGGTGGGCAGAAAATTTGGAGATGGTGTCTTCACTTGATTAAGTTCATCCTATTTGCCTATAAAAGGAGCCCTTCTCCCATGCATGCATTCAAAAAGACAAGAGCAAGAGAAGCATTTATCAAGCAAAAAAAAAAAAAAAGAGAATATCAAGTCTAGAGAGCTTTTATATTCTTTATCTACTCTTTGAAGAGAGTTATACTTTTGTTGTAAAAATTATCTTTGTTCTTGTATTGTGGTGAGAGTGAGATATTCTTGTAAAGGATAATAGTTATCCTTGAGAGAACTCTCTTTCCTTGGTGAGGTTGTTCATCAAGAAGAACTCTTGGTGTGGTGTTATCAAGAGTTGAAGGAAAAAGTCTTGGTGAGGTTGTTCATCAAGCAAGTTGTAAAGATTTCTACAACTTAGTGGAAAGCTTAGCTCGTGGAGCTAGGAGCCCGTGGACGTAGGCAAGGTTTGCCGAACCACGTAAATTGAGTTTGCACTCTCTCTATCCCTATACTCTTTACATTTACTTGCACTTGAGATTATTTATTATTGCTATTCTCTTGATTGCATCTTAGATAACTTCTATTTTCATCTTCTTCACTTCTATTCTCAAAAGAAAAAGTGAAATAATTTTTATCTTTCAAGAAAAGTTTTATAAATTCGTTTTGATAAATAAAACCCAATTCACCCCCCCTCTTGGGTTGTCATACCTGGGTCAACAGTGTCGAGTGTCTAGTTAGGAGTGTGTCGAGTGTCGAGTTATGAACATGTCGAGCGTCGAGCGAAATTATAGAACCGATCCGATCATGTGCAACCCTCCTGGCAGATCTGGATTTTGCATAGAAATTGTGTTTCCTTGAGATTTATTTTAGAAATTACCTTGAAAGGCTCGTAAGTGTGTGCATTGGACCTTGGATGGGCTGTTTTGTATACGGATCCAACGAGAATGCGGATATAGAATTTTTAGTGTTGGACCTTAGATGGGCCGTTTTGTATACAGATCCAACGGGAACACGAATATAAACGTGATGTGTTGGACCTTGGATGGGCCGTTTCGTATACGGATCCAAGGGGAACACGAATGTAAACTTGATGTGCGAGTGAAAATAATTGCTTGACTTATTATTATTATCGGTTATGTAACTATGTAATTGAGTAATTGTTGAATGCTTATGATTTAGTATAATGTTAGAATCTCTCCTATTTGGCTATATGCTCACCCTCTCCCTCCACAAGTACACAAAAGGATATTCATACTAATGGTGTTCCAGAGCTTTCCTAGGGAGTCTGGGCGTTTGCATGCACGAGACGGTTTTGGGAAATATTTTGTCTAGCCTAAATAGTGATAGGAAATTCTATTATATAAAGTTTATCTTGAACAAATAGCCAGATGTTGTAATGGATTCATGTGATATGTATAAATATAAGTATGAATTAGAAAATGACGATGTCAAAAAAAAAAAAGAGTGAGATATTGATGATGTCTATTGATTATTTTCTTAATCAATCACCCCTAAAGTCTTTAAATAAGAGATTTTAAGGCGTGACAAATCAGGCAGTTGACCAAGAGGCAAAGCTGCGTGGAATAGCCTGAGGAAGAATCTGGTTGGGTTGATGAACAGTGTCAATCGGATGAACAGTAATCACATCGTTGAATAGTATCACCCGAAATGAGGAAATGGCAATTTGAGGACGTTTCAGTGAGAAATAGATGACGATATAGAAGAAAAAGTTGATCAGTGTTGCTCGATCTACGAGGTGGTGGTAGAAGTGAGATGCCACTTGCTGGTTGTCGGAAAGTGGCTGCGTGAATAGTTGAGTTCCAAAACTGTAAAGCCGTGGAAAGCGAGGGATAGAAGGGGAGGGGGCGGGGGATGGTTGCCGACCGAATCAGGCAGTAGTGATGAAGGAAAACTTGTAGAGCGTTGCCCGATCTACAAGATGATGATGGAGGTGAGATGCCACTCGCCGATTTTCGGTGAGTGGCGGCGAGTGAATGGTGACGTTCTGAAACTTTAAAGTTGACACATCCGAAAAAGGATTGTCTCCCAAGTATAAGAGTGTCGAAGTAATAAACCCGGTGAGACCGGGCTCGATCCACGAGGAAAGAGGATTTTAGCGCTACAAATTATAAGCTAGGCAAATATGATATGAATGATTTAAAGATATGACAAGATAATATCAACAATAAATGAGAATAATTAAAATACGCAAGTAAAAGAAATTAACACAATAATAATGAAAGCTAAGGTTAGGGGATCTGCCTTTGATACATCGAATAAGGATAAGTAGCCCTTTTTGTTATATGAATTATATTTGTTCGTTACCAATATTTATACCACTTCTTGTAAATGTGTTCAAGCATCTAATATGTCAATCACCATATGTCTACAACAAATCAAGGTTCCTAACTAGATTCGTGTCGGTAAGGAAGAACCATACGATATCTAGAAAGGATCCAAGCATTTAATGTGCCAAGGATTGTCGACACTGGATCAAGACCTTCACTTTACGAGTGGTGTCAAGATTGATTAAGAAGATAAATATAAATCATATAAAGTAAATAACACAAGATTATAATTATTAAGCACATATCAAAGTGTTAGAAAATCCTTACTCTCATATCAAGGGTTTCACCCTTTCACCTTAGCAAAAGAGAAATTAAAAAGACATTATAAGAGAAAGAAAACAAATTATAAGAAAAAAGGAAATTCATTAATAACATTAAAATTCAAGAGAGAAGAACACAATAACAAGAGATCCGAGCCAAGGCCAAGACGCCCTAATGGGTCATAAGACACCTCTATTTATATATACATTCAGGGGCAAACTTGTCAAATTACAAAGGAATAATTGTCAAATATTAGGTGCACCAACTTTGACAATGAGGGTAATTAAGTGAACCAACTTTGACCACCGATTTTGACATTGAATTATTGAGAATTTTGATCACATGTCTTCATAAAAGTCGTAGATATTTCTCTCAGCTTTCTAGAACATCTTAATTCATACGATTTGGATATGTATTTTGAGAGACATGGTCAAAATACTGAGGCATGGTCAGACTGGGCCGAGACTATAGATGGGTTCACTTCAAGCCCAATTTTGGTCCACTAAGAGCCCGAATTTGATGATACTTGTGAAATACAATCTTATAGATAATTTAATCATCTTTCCAAAACATTATGATTTGTACCATTCTGATCTATAAATAGAAAGTTATGCCCAATTCACCCAAACTACATCAAAACTGAAATTAAGAAAAAGTTAATTCAAAAGATGTAAAGACTACAAATATGTTTAAGTTGAGGAATTTAATGACACTATTAATGCAATATGATGAATTAAGCTCTTATTAAGCATACATATTTAAGTGTTCATCAAAAGCCGTGGACGAGGGTATTGCCGGCTGAATCAGGCGGTGGTGATGAATGGAGAGTTGTAGAACGGGCCAAGACCAACACGATGGTGGTGGAGGTGACGTCTCACTCGCTCGTCGGTGGTGATGAATAGTAAAGACTGAACACTATTTTTGGCAATTTTGGTTGTCTTCCGGTCGGAATTTGAGGGCAGTCCAGAAGGAAAGTTTACTCGAGATACTCTGATCTACAATATATGTAAATCTCAAAGGCTGATTTGTCAATCAGCCGGAGTAAACAGTAACTCCGACGACCCTAGATGAGGGAAAAATTTGTCCCATAAACCCTAAACCCTCTTATTATTAAAGTGCTAAAATTAAACTAATAAAAAACAGTTTTGAAAAATAACCACGACCAATATGATCAATGGTGGCTAATCAACAATAATATCATCGTAATAATAACCTCAATGCAACATTTAGTTAAAGAAAAGTTAAAAGATTTCGTAGTCAAAGACGATGTATTTTTTTTAAGATTTTGTTTTTTTTTTCAAAATAATATAATGCTATATAATTGATATTAAATTCTACAAGATATATGACTTATATTAATTTCATTTATGTTAAAAATTTACAGATCTATATTGTTTAGAAAATAAAAGAAAGAGACCTTCTTAAATTAACTCAACGGCTGAATGTGAATGTCTGACTAATTTTTCATCAACAATAGTGGAAAGTCGATGGTTATTGTTGGATAACTTCTTTATAATAATATGTATTATAAGCAATTATACATCTACAATTAATTTCTATAATTATTTTCTTATAATCTTAATTGACAAAATTTTACTAGATGACTAAAAAATAAAATTAAAAAATAAAATTTCATTGTATAATATGATATAATTTTTCTAGTAAGATTTTGTTGACTTATATTATAGGGAGTTAGTTGTAAATTTAAGTTATAAATGTAGAATTATTCAAGAATGAAAATAATCCCCCAAATATTTTTGTATCAACATACCCACTTAATTAATAAGCATTCCTTTTGATTTTAAAATATTAATTTTTACTGTTTAAACTCACCATAATCTCTCATATAACCCTACTAAAATAAATCTTACTAAGTTAATAATTTTCCCAAATAAACCCACCGCATTAATTTTTGAGTCATTGTAGATCCGATGTGAGGCCTTTATAGGATAATCAATTTTTATCATTAGTTAAAAATATCCTTAAAAATTAAAATAAGGAAGAAATTACAAATCTAAATAACAATGTACTAAAAAAATTCACATAACAATTTATGTTGTTAATCTTTGTCAAACAAATCCCGAGCTACAAATTTAAAAAAAAAATCCAAAAGTCATTATTTGTGATGCAAAAAATAAAAACCTGTGCCTTGTTGTAATCGTCACAATAATTGATATGTTTCTGCATATATAAAAGTTGTCTTAGTTTTTATGAAATTTCTTTTGAACTTAATCTAAAAAAATTGGCGATAAAACCGGCACCGTAGGGAATTATAATGAAAGTAGAGACGGTGGAAGAAGGTGGAAGGCCGCCGTGAAAATAGTCACTGATGTAAAGGCGAATGTAGAGGTGGGTGCAAACAATAAAAAGTTTTTAAATTGATTAGGTTTAATTAGACAATTTTAAATTTAATTGATGGACAATTTGATAATTAAAATTTTAACAAAAAAGCGGAAGCGTTAATAAGAATGCTGGTGCTAATGGGCTTGCCATTATTTAAATATTATTTAAATTATATTTATACAAGTTTAAAAGGATAATTTTGGTATCTGGTGGGTAACAAATTAGATATTTACCATCCCAAACACCTCCTTATTCTTCTTCAATGGCCATGGCTAGGGTTGGGGTTAAGGTTCGATTGAGGTTCAGGTCTACCCAACCAGGGTACGCCTAATTGGTCCACTCTTCCAGAACAGCTTCTTGTCAAAATATCATAACACTGCTTATCTCAACATCTTCTTGACGCCGGTAGGTAAAGGAAGGTGATAGATGGTTTGGGATATGATCAGCCTTCATCGAATGTTGTAGAAGGTATGTGCTTTTTGGTTGTTTTTCTTCTAATTGAAACATCATATTAATACTTTCTTCATCGAATGATTTTATTCTCGTTTGTAACCATACTTTATGTTTTTTTTATGTGCATGACAAATCATACGGAAATTTTATGATTTTGTAATTATTTGTTTTCAACAAGTAAAGTTACTTTGGAATTTGGGGAATTTGGGGACGACTTCGCATCCTATCTTGAAGATGTTTTGAGATATTTAAATTTGCCTTTAGGTGTTTCAGTTGAGGGGACGGGGTGTTATCTACATGCTTTAGAAATTAGGAGACAACATCATTGTTCTTGTTCCCTGATTGATTGGGAAAACTCCAAAGTGTTATAATTCTGTGCACATTGTGATTGATTAGATTTATATTAAGCCCTGAATTATTTGACAGGGTGCATGGTAACTTAGGAAAAGAAGGGTGTATCAATTTTCTCTCAGAATTCTATTTTTCTCTTATGCAGATAGTGGAGATTGTCAGTTCATTGCTAATAGAGTGTTCTCTGGGCTTTTGTCGGAAGTGTCGTTCTACTAAAATAATTTGGAACCTTGCATGAGCATGTCACTCAGTTTGGATTCGACTAAATATACACTTCTGGGATGATTCACTTTTGGGATGTGTTTCACTTTTGGGATGTTTAGACGCGTTTACAGCTAAGTGTGAACAATGTGGTTAAGTAGTGGGAAAAGAAAATGACAATTCAAAAGCTTCCACAGATATTATGTTTACACATTAAACGGTTTGAGAATGAGGGAAAAATGTTAAAAGGTATATCAGAATCTGTTGTTCCCTTTCTCTTTAGATATGAAGAAGTATTTACATTCCTGTAATGGCGCCGACATGGATAATCATACAAAATTTGAGATTTTACCGTTGCGAGTCATGCTGGATGATAGCATAGGGTCATTATGTGACTTTCCTACGCCTGGAAAATGAGTGGTATGAATTTAATCTGGCTTTGTCACATAAAGAGGACACTTTCTCTATTTCATGTAGTCCTATTACTTGTCCCTTTGATCAATCCTATTCCTCCAGCCCCTTTTTGCCTTGTAGAGATATATGTTCTCATGCTTGGTGGCCCAATTCCTCTCCATCCAACTACCATGACAAATTTCCAACTGTATTGTACTGCAATCCCTTATAAACCAATGTTGATGGGTTGATATTTACTAGCAAAATAATTTTCTCTTGCTTTGAAGTGGGAAGTTATGAGTTTGCTGCAAATTCGTAATTTAACAACTGGCATTTTTGTTATTCAAAGTGTTTAGGCTGTGTGATTTGCCTTAAAATTTGTTTTAGTTTGTTGGGTTACATTTACAAGAACCTCTTATCCTTGTTGTTGTCTTAGCTTGCAATTGGTCACAACCTTCAATTTTGTAAACAATATGTTATCTTCCAACCCATCCCGTCACCTTACTCCGCTCCTTTCTCTCTTGATTGAGCTTGTAAACATCCAAACGAACCACTGCATGATTACCATCATGAACATCCATATCATTTTCATGATGTGGTTGTTTCCATTCTTTGTTTTCTACCCAATACTTGTTGGCCAAAAGCAAATCCATGGAAGTCTTCGCTAGCTTGACACCCCGAGGCATAGATTTTTTGTCATAGTAAGTGACATCTTGGAAGTAGAAGCATTGAGCACTTGTTTTCAAGGAGGCTCACCTTGTGCCTGTACTTCTCCAAATACCAATTTGGCCTCCACGTAAAAGGGCCATCAACACAATGCCCTCATCCCTGGAGACTGCCACTTTTTCAAACAAAAATACATGTCTGCCAAGCTCTTTGTATTGGTTTGTGTTCGTGCCAATAGTCATGCCAACTAGCTCGAGTATGTAAGGTTTGGTGATCTCCTTGACATTGAAATTAAGCAAATTAAGCAAGTGAAATCATTGTGGTAAACTTGGACCCACAACCATGTTGTCAAGACAAATCCTTAAGAGAAGATCCTCAAGCCAAACCATGGTGATGGTTTATGTGATCTTACAACATGCTGCTTATGTGGTAAGAGTTTTATTATATGTAAACTTTAAAATTTTATAGCAACTTTCCTTTAAAATTTTGACACTTGATATTATGTTTACCCTACAATTTTCTGTTTTTCTCAAATTAGCCCCCAGATTCAAGACTTTGACAGCACCGGGCATCATGTACATTGTGGGCAATGGCAATATCCAACAATCCTTCTATTTACTTCCAAAAGCTTGTCCAAGAAGTTAGCTAGCGTATTTACTTTGAAAAGCTTGTTCACAAAGTTAAGTCTTTTAAAGTTATTGGACTGTGGGTGTGAAGTAAGCAAATTGTACAGTGTGAAACGGTTTCTGTTGGTGAAGATAAGTGCAAGGAGTTTGATAAATTTCAATATCCTTTTCAAGATAAGATGAAAACAGTTTATAATAATTCACATATGAAGCTATGCCCAATTACCCTCTCAAATTCCCAACTCTATTGTACTACAATGCCCTTCAAACTAAGGTTGAAGTTTCGATAATTCAGTGAACTGAGATTTGAACAACCATGGGTGAAAACAATAGTTTTGTTCTGTTCTAGGCTGGAACTTCTTGGGTGTTGCAAATTATTGCAAATTTATCCACAAGTACCTTGACATTCTTGTTACGCATGTGCTACAGCTGTCTGATTTGCCTTAAATAGTTGCGGTACTTTGCTAAGTCATGCTTGGCATTATCTCTTGTTCTCTTATTTGTCTTATCTTGCGAATGATCACAACTTTCTATCTATTTAGCGGCACCGACATGGAAGTTAAAGACTATTTTCAAGGCTTACCATGGACACTGAGGAACCCCATATCAAGGAAAGACGTAGTGAGCTGCAACAGAATGCGTTGAGGAGTTAAAATAAGTAGAAATCCAAAGGTTTCCTAATAGGTTAACCTTTGAACGTCTTCCTAAATCCACAGGAAAAACAAGACACGATCTAGCGACCTGAAATATTTTAGTAACCAAAAGTGATTCTTATACTCAGAATGCGAAACAAAGCTGTTTATAGAGATCCTAATGTCACAAGCTTAGAGGTTTGCGCAGCATACTTGTACGACACTTAGATAACTTGAACCAAAAGTTGCTAAATAAGTTTCGATACTAGTCTTCTCGCTCAAGGAGAAGGGAGGATCGTTGAGTCGAAGAGCCGGTAGGCAAAGAAGAGAAGAGATAGAAGATGGAGACAAGTATTGCTAATCAAGAGAGCTTTGTATTACACTAGAGAACTCTTTACAATGCTTGAATTTGTATTGATTTCTTGGATTAGCTTGGATGAATTACAAATGAGCATTGAAGGGGTTTATATAGTGAACCACCTCTCAAATGAATGGCTAAGATCTAATGCATCTAATGGTCCTAATTCACTATCTAGAATGATCTACTAGATATGTACAAAAATAGATAAGTACAAGAGAATATTCTTATCGAACTGGAGAATTCTAGAAGATGGGCTTGGGCTTGCAAGCTTTCTAGAAGCTAGGCCAAGCCTTATACATATTTGGGCCATTCTAGCAAGTAAATTGGGCGGGTCGTAACATCCTCTCCCACCTAATTCCGCGACATCCTCGGCACGCTCTCGTCCTTGTAGTGTTGGATGTGCTCACTAAATTGCCATAAGGTGTCTTCACGTTCCCAACTTGCCTCACTATCCGGAAGGTTTTTCCACTTTACTAAGTATTCAATGTATGGTGGAACTCCCCTCCTTCGAATTACTCGGTCCGCAAGGATGTACTCCACGTCCTTGTCGAATGCAGTGACAACGGCTGTGGGTGCTCTTTTGGACTCGCTTCTACTTAGATTTTCCTTGCCTTCATGATAGGGCTTGAGAAAACTCACATGGAAGACCGGATGGATCTTGAGATTAGGTGGCAATCGGACTTTGTAGGAGACTTTGCCCACTCGCTTGACAATAGGGAAGGGACCTTCGTATTTCTGTACCAACCCCTTGTGCACTTTGCGAAGTGACTTGAATTGTTAGGGTAGTAGCTTGATGAGTACCAAGTCCCCCTCTTGAAATGTGAGGTGACGTCTCTTCGTATCCGCCCACTTCTTCATCCTTTTGGTGGTCTTGTCCAAGCATGCTCTTGTAATATCAGCTTGTTCATGCCATTCCTTTACAAGCTTGTAGGCCGCTGGACTCTTCCCTCCATAGGTTGAGGTTATGGCATTTGGAGTCATAGGTTGTTGTCCCGTCACAATCTTAAACGGACTCTTACCCGTTGCTTCACTCCTTTGGAGATTATATGAGAATTGGGCAACGTCTAGCAATTTTGTCCAATCATGTTGATGAACGCTCACATAATGTCTCAAATATAGCTCAAGCAAGGCATCGATGCGCTCGGTTTGCCCATCAGTTTGGGGATGGAAGCTTGTTGAGAAGCTCAAGTCGGTCCCCAACATTTTGAAGAGCTTTCCCCAAAAGCGACTAGTGAAGCGAGGGTCACGATCATTTACAATGTTTTGTGGAACTCCCCATAGCTTCACTATGTGTTTGAGGAATGCTCGAGCAGCTTCATCCACGGAGACGGGAATGAAGGTGGCATACTTGCTAAACCGATCAACTACCACCATTATGCTTCCATATCCCTCGGATTTTGGCAAGGCCACGATGAAGTCCTTCGACATGCTTTGCCATGGCCTTTCCGCAATAGGTAGGGGTTCAAACAACCCCACTGGACGTTGGTGCTCAACCTTGTCTTGTTGGCACACAAGACAAGTCCTTACATAGCCCTCCACGTCTTCCCACATTTGAGACCAATAATAGGAATCTTGCACAAGTGAAAGGGTTCGTGCCATACCTGGATGACCAACCCACTTAGAATCGTGGCACTCCTTGATGATCTCCTTCCGCACGTTTCCATGTCTTGGCACAAATAAATGATCACCCGTTGTGAGGAGTAGGCCTTCATCAAGCCAAAAGCGTCGTGTCTTTCTCTTACTTGTCAATTTCAAGAGATTCTTGGCTAAGGGATCGTGCTCTAGGCCTTGTTTTGCGGTCGATGAGCACACTTTATGGACGACTTGCACTCAAAGTGGCAAGTTTTGCCTTGCGACTTAAGGCATCGGCCACAACGTTTGCCTTACCCGCTTTGTACTCGAGCCTATAGTCAAACTCAGCTAAGAAGTCTTGCCATCGTGCTTGTTTGGGGCTTAGTTTCTTTTGTGTTTGGAAGTAGCTTGTGGCCACATTGTCGGTTTTAATGACAAAGTGGGAACTAAGCAAGTAATGTCTCCAAACCCGTAAGCAATGGATGATGGTGGTCATCTTCTTCTCTTGGACCGTGTATCACCACTCCGTGTCATTGAGCTTGCGGCTCTCATAGGCAATGGGGTGTCCTTCTTGCATGAGAACTCCCCCAATGACAAAGTCGGAGGTGTTCGTGTACATCTTGAATGGTTTGGTTTGGTCGGGTAGCACTAATACCGGTTCTTCGCATATTGTCTTCTTCAACCCCTCGAAGGAATGTTGGCACTCTTCAGACCAGTGCCATGTGCAGTTCTTCTTGAGAAGATCCGTGAGTGGGGCGGCTTTGGCTGAATAGCTCATGATAAATCGCCGATAGTAGTTAACCAGCCCAAGGAATGAACGTACATCTGGTACCTTGGTTGGAGGCTTTCATTCTCGAATGGCCTTCACCTTTGCTTGGTCCATCAAAAGCTTCCCATCCCGTATACGGTGGCCAAGGAACTCTACCTCTTGTTGGGCAAATGAACATTTCTCCTTCTTGACATAGAGTTCGTTGTCGCAAAGCACTTGAAAGACTTGTTGGAGATGTTGCACATGCTCTTCAAGAGTTGTGCTATAAACCACAATGTCGTCCAAGTAGACTACCACGAACCGATCGAGGTAGGGATGGAATAACTTATTCATGAGGGTGCAAAATATAGCGGGTGCATTGGTGAGACCGAATGACATGGCTAGAAATTCATAAGCACCATACCTTGTCACACATGCGGTCTTTGGTTCATCACCCTTGGCAATACGCACTTGGTAGTACCCCGATCTCAAATCAAGCTTAGTGAAGTATCGAGCCTTTCCAAGTTGGTCAAACAACTCCGCAATTAGTGAAATTGGATACTTGTTCTTGATGGTTACCTTGTTAAGTGCCCGATAGTCGATACACATGCGGAGGGATCCATCCTTCTTCTTTTGAAAAAGGATGGGTGCACCGTATGGAGCTTTCGAGGGCTGGATGTAACCCGCATCGAGTAAGTATTGGAGTTGCTTTTTCAACTCTGCAAGTTTGGGTGGCGCCATGAGGTAAGGCGCCATGGCTGGAGGCTTGGCACCGGTCTCAAACACAATTTGGTGATCCATTTTCTGTCGTGGAGGTAACTTCTTTGGAAGCTCTTGGGCATCATATCCTTATAATTCTCAAGGATGGCTTGAACTTGCGTTGGCAATGGCAACGTCCTCACCATCGTTTAGTTCTCGAATGGTGGCAAGAAAACTTGGATCCATCTTCATCCCCCGTTTGAATTGTAGTACGGAGAGCATGTTGCTTTCAACCTTTGTTGCACGTTCTGCCATCACCATGCATGAATGGCTCCCATCGAGTATGCTAAGGGAGTTAGAGGATGGTATGGGGAAGGCATGAACTTGGTCGAAGAATTCCATGCCAAGCACTACTTGAAAATCATCCATGGGGATGATGGAGAAATTAAGCTTACCGTTCCATGTGCCAAGTTGTACCGTCGTTGCCTTGGACACTCCTAATATTGCCTTGGCAGGTGAGTTTACTGCCTTGATGGTGCCTCCTCCATTGACATATTTGAGGCCTAACCGTTGGGCCTCTTCTTCAGAAATGAAGTTATGCATGGCTCCCATATCAAGCATCGTATGCACATCCTAGCCGTTGATGGTGGCGCTCACATACATGAGACCCTTTTGGACATGTGTGGGTGTGCGCCAATTGTGCGGAGAGAACCCATCCTCGCTGGAGGCTCCTCATTTTGTACACCCTCATGTTGAGTAGCTAGGGCGTTGAGGGCCTTCCTCTTTGGGCATCTCGCATCAAATGAGGACCGTCACAAATGAAGCAAGGACTTTTGAGTTTAGGGGCATCGGACTTACCTTTGTGAGGTGTGTCGCGCTTGTCTCCCTCGGATAGTTTACGTGCACCACCTTCCTTTCGAGTATGATCTTTCTTGGTATTCCGCTCTCCCCCACCTTTACCATGGTTGGTCTTCCTCTCCTTCGATTGGGATGAGTAGTCTACGAGGGATTCGACCACGACTATGGCATCATCAAGATTTTGCACGTCACGCCTTTCGAACTCAACCCTCGTCCAATCCTTTAACCCATCGAGGAAGTAGAAGAGAGAATCTTTTTCGGACATATCTTCGATTTCAAGGATTATAGTGGTGAAATCCTTGATGTACTCTTGAATGGTGCCACTTTGCTTCAATCGACGGAGGCGACCCTTTGCCTCCTTTTCGGCATTGCTATGAGAGAAATGCTTCCACAGCTCGCTCTTGAAATCCTCCCATGTGCGAAGGGATAAGATGTCTCTGCCCGCGTCACCACTACAATTGGGCTGCATCTCGTAGGAATGTGGGTGCAATGTCGATCCTCGAAGCATCATCATGGACACGTTTAGCTTCAAAGTATTGCTCCAAGCCGAATAGGAAGTTTTCAACTTCCGTGGCATTACGAGTGCCATTGCATGTGGCGGGAGTAGGTACGTGCATGGTGCTTAGCCCACTTGTGTAAGACGGGTTAGCACGGTCACATTGATGCTTCTCCCATTCCATGCGAGATTCTTCCACTTCCGCACGGATTGCTCGCAACTCATGCTCCACAAAGGTCCGCAAGCCCATGAGCTCTCGTGTAAGGTTGTGTAGCTCCTTTTCATAAGCTTTGCTAAACTCAAGGATGTTGGACTTTGTTGCTTGGGTTATCTCTCCATAATCCGTCTCTAGGCCTTCGAGAAGGTCGGAGAGGCCCTCAATTGTATTGTCCATCCCCGAGATAGCTTGCTCTAAGCTAGCAACACGAGGCTCTAAAGACTCCGAGGGCGGAGCTTTGGACTTACCTCGTTTTTCTTGTTGGCGTGGTTGAGGTTGCTCCTCTCGTCCACGAACTTGCTCCTCCATAGTCACTTTAAGGTCGGATGCCATGCTCTTGTGCTTGAACTGTGCTATGATACCAACTGTCATGAGCTTAGAAGTTTGCGCACCACGCTCGTGCAGCACTTAGACAACTTGAACCAAAAGTTGCTAAGTAAGCCTCGATGCTAGTCTTCTCACTCAAGGAGAATGGAGGATCGTTGAGCCGAAGAGCCTGTAGGCAAAGAAAAGAAGAGATGGAAGATGGAGACAAATATTGCTAAGCAAGAGAGCTTTGTATTACACTAGAGAACTCTTTATAATGCTTGGATTTGTGTGGATTTCTTGGATTAGCTTGGATGAATTACAAATGAGCATTGGAGGGGTTTATATAGTGAACCACCCAAATGAATGGCTAAGATCTAATGCATTTAATGGTCCTAACTCACTATCTGGAATAATCTACTAGATATGTACAAAAATAGATAAGTACAAGAGAATATTCTTATCTTGCTAGAGAATTCTAGAAGATGGGTTTGGGCTTGCAAGCTTTCTATAAGCTAGGCCAAGCCTTATACATATTTGGGTCATTCTAGCAAATACATTGGGCGGGCCATAACACTAAGCTGCTTATACAGATCCAAATCCCATTTTGCTCATTGAATTTGAAGCGGTGGAGTACTGCACTATAGCTGGCAGGAGTCTGGTATGCTTGAAGAGCCTTCTTGAATTAGAGTGAGAAGACGTAAACATCTTTTTGAAGAAGTTGGACATATCCAGCAACTCTTAATCCTAGTTGGATACCCTTGTTCAGAGTCTACTAGTTAATAGTTTTTGTGTTTACTAGTTTTGTTGCTATTCGAAGCATTTATGTACTTTTTGCTTAACATAAGGATGTTACGTGGACTTCCAATTTTGTAATTCAATTTGTTAAGGTCTGCACTGATAGAAGCTTCAATATTATTATCTAACAACCTTGGAATTTATCGAATAAATATTAGCAGTAATTGAAGTTAAATATTAATTTCTTGTTAGCTTAAGTTAAAGCACGTGGAATGGGCCCATGGTAACATTTCTAGTAAGTTTTGTATATATATTTGGGAACTTTTTCTCGTGACAACCTTTATGGAGACAGGGCTGCAGTGCTAATATAAATTTTGCTTTTGCTGTTGTTTCGCTGCTAATTGAGTGTATTATGCAGATCAGAAATATAATAAAATAAGATATGTGTTTAGTAAAGTTCTACTTTCTTTCTGCGTTATTAAATAGCAATGACAAAAGCGGAAATAGCAATGACAAAAGCGGTAAACTAGAAATAAATTTTAATCGAAAGACAGAGGTCATGGAGATAATATATATATTAAATATTTCTAATATTTTAATTACTCTTAATTGATTAAGATTTCAATTTTGAGTTCTCCATATGGAAGCAAAAACAATGAACGAAAGATAATAGTTTGGCCATTTTAATTTGTTTTGCCATTTTTTTAAAAAAAAATTAATAAAAAAACATATGATTTGGCTTTAGTATTGAATCTGTTAGTGACTTGCGGAATTATATTATTTGTGTAATATATAAATAATATTACACAAAAAGGTATTTTATTCTAAAATCATGTTAACAACATATTTTTGATTAAAAATAAACAATGATAAATGACATTATTGTTGGATGGCCTTTCGCCTTTGTGGCAATGGTTTGTGGGAGATTCTAAAAATTGCATTAGCGGGCGAGGTTGGTGGCATGTGACAGTGCAGATACATATCAAAAATAAAGAAGCAGAAATTTTATTACTTACTGCATAACAAAACTACATGGATTGGTTGAAAAAGATTTATGTAGGACAGACCTTACTATGTCATTTTGCTGATTTAGTAAACTTATCTAATGAGGTACCAACACATTATCATGAGTGGGTTGAAAAAATTGAAAAAGAAAAGATAATTTAGTAACTTCATCCAATAAAATGATGACAAGCTACCATATATGGTTGAAAAAATTGAACAAAATAACTGAAAAAATAATCATCTTTAACCCATAATTTAATATTTGTGATTTGAGATACTACTTCAATATGGTAAGGTAATATGTCTATCCTACATAAGTATTTTTCAATAATTTTGTTAATACTAGGCACTCGAAATTCTAGAAGATAAAATCAAGGTCAAGAACTAAAGGCAGACAAAATGGTTAATTTATCCACAACAAAGATGTCCAATATGAGGGTGCAAGTTTTATTATAAAGCACTCTGAAGCATCTCATCCTATGCAGTGTCCCTTCTCTCTCGATTGGCTACCATTTTGGAACATAACAGACCAAATGCGAAAATAATAGGCCAAACAGATACTTTAATAGAATCATTAACAGGTTGAACGACAAAAACATAATTAATTGTTGTAACAATACTATGACAGAAAGCGCATGCCAAACCAAAAATATCCTGGAAGGAACCAAAAGGCCTGTCAGTTTCCGATGGAAAATAAAGCCAAGGTCTCTCCACCTCCAAATAACTCTTTCCTTTCTATGTAACTGAGCTCTGCAATGCATATAAGCATCGCTGCAAACGATATTAACATACCAACTAGCGCGTATTGTGGCTTATACACCGAAGAAAGTTGGTCAAAAACAGCCTATGCGAGCTCTAGGACAAAGTTGGTGATGATAAATATCCACTCTGAATAAACCCATATCATTTTTTAAAAGAAAGTATTATTGAATTAGAAACTCTTCAAATAGTACCTTAAACACAAGGGGGAAAAAGATTAGTAGCTAAATATAATCAAAATATATTTTATTTCTATTATTGACCTTTTGACTCCAAGTCCAACCAGTATTTCTTCCAACTTATCTTCTTCCACATGGACTTCAGTAGAGTTTCCAGTTTCAAAGGACTGAATAATGGGCTCAGTTTCATTATTCTGTTCTGAATTTGTAGGCTGATATCAAACGACATAGCAAGTACTTGGTTAATTACGTACAACAGATTTTTGTTTTTAAATACTTAATTGTAGGACAAAATGGTATGATACTAGCATTGCAGGCCTGGCTGAATAGTGGCCTGGTAAAATCCTATATTTTCTTGATATTGATATATATTAAAGGATATGAGTTTGATCTATTAAAGGATACAATAACTTGAAAAACATCAAGCTTAATCAAATATTATTATCACACAAATTAAATTTTAAAAATGTCTTTTGCCAAATAACAAACCTAAAATAAATGTAGTCGATCCATCAAAGTGGATCATTAGTTCTTAATCATAGCATATTTAATCGGTCATTGAAAGAAATTCCTATCATTTATAACATTATTAATGAACAAGTATTAATTAACAGCTTTTGCACCTTTAAGTTTGCATTTTACTTATAATCTTAAGCAATTTAAGCTAAGGTCAAAGGCTTTGATACCATATTAACTTTCCCACTTTACCTAAAAGCTTAAGCTAGTAGGTGTGGGCTCAACAATATTTTTATCCTTCAATAGTACCTAGCTAGGACCTAAGAGGAAAATTGATAATTAAGATTTTCAATAATATTTTGCAGTAGTATGATATAAATGATACTTAGAGAGTAACAAAAAAGTGTGAAAGATAAATAGATAAGAGCATGCAGTAATCTTCTTTTCACTTTCTCTTCACCCCTTTGTTGCATTTCCCTTCTAAGGGAAAACACAACTATCTTAGGGGCCCAAGCCCAATATAGCCCATAACCAAACCTTTTTAAAACTCTTTTCTGTATTGAAGTGAGGCATTTTCTTTAAGCCCCACCCGCCTAGCCATTACCCATTTCTTTCTGTTGAAGAAAGTCAAAAGAGAAGGCAAAGTCCGTAAGCATTTATTGGGGCAGTTGAGCCTTCACGTGGGAAACAAGGAGACAACTGGGTGATTCGAATCTCAAAGAGGAAGAAATGAAGAAACCAAAAGGAAAACCATGGGTATTGGATAAGGGAGAAAGACGAAATTTTATACATTGGATAATAAGGAGAATGGAGGCTGGAAAGGTCACTGTGAGCTAGGGACAGAATTTACAAGTGGAAGAAAGCCAAAAGAGGAAATGGATGCTGCCGGAAGCAATCCAACAATGGTGAGATGCCACAGGTAAGGGGGGAGCTCGAGGGGAACCTTGGGTAGAGAAACGGGGGTGATTCATGATAAATAGGAAAGAGAAATCATCTATAAAGGGAAATTCAGCCAAGAACAGGCCATTATACATGTAAAAACTCTCTCTTCTAGAGCTTCCCCATCTTTCTTCTCCTTCAATCTTTCATTTATTTTCGGTTGGATTATGAATTCTTTCTTAGATTCAGTTCTATTCTGATTATCTGACCCCTGATTATCTCTACAAAATTCGGGACCTAACTTTGGCATCGGAGTGCCTTTGCAAGTAGCCGTCCCCCCTCTATCCGTTGAAGTTGTGTTGATCTAGAGGCGCTGCTGTGTTCATTGGGCTACTGTTTATGTAATAGAAATAAGAATCGGCTGTTGATCTAGTCCAACTTGAGATACAATTTTCTGCTCCTTCACCTTCGCTGTCAAAGGACAAGAACTCCTTAGCCAAAGTCCCAGTAGAAATAGAGTAATAACTTTTTCTTCAATGTGAAAACTAAATTAATTAACAATATGCGTTATCTATCGATTGCAAGTATGCACGAATTACATATTCTATACATCTGTAAACTAATATAATCTATAGAAACCTAATATCATAACATGGAAAAATTACACATCCCTGATCAACATTGTTTAGTTAATTTCAAAAACAAACGCTAATTAACATTACACAGAAAGCGTTATGCATTTACTAAACATAGACTCATACATCCAGCATATGGCAATTAGCATTAATTATTCAAAGCAAATGTCCAAGATAGTCAATTGGATCATTGATCAACAAAATGATATTGGTTGAACACATTGTGTATGTAAAGTCTTACACGATATCGAATATTTAGATTCCTGATCAACATAACTACAATTGCTGAACTGTCTTCTTAGAGAACCGTCTGGTCCTCAAGTATTATCCCAAACAACAATTGATTCTACCAAATTTGATGTCCTCCTTCAGTACGCTTTCCCATTGTAGGAAGTTACATTATAATCTAACTAAATTTTATTATCTCCTACAAATTAAATATGGTACCTCTATTAAAAATTCATATATGTGAAAATTGAAATACTCAAGCTACATTGTCTATGTTGCCAAATTTCTACAGTAGAGGAATTGATATTACAATTAAGAATTGATCAGTCCTTCGAAACGTAAACATAACATATAAAATGATGTAGTCCATCAAAGTGAATCGCTAACTCATGAATTTGGCACCTTACATATTTATTTATTTATTGTGCTCACTTAAAGAATTAATGATTGATTAAACAGTCTGAAGCCTGGAGGGTCGGGAATGTAACATTTTACTGCACGTTGGAAGAAAATGAGTTATTCACAAAGCAGTCATAAAATGATGAATATTCATTTTCCCGAAAGTGACGTATGTACCAATTTTAATTGCCATTGGATGAAGTCTTCCACTTTTGCCTGACAAATTTTAGAAATAATGAACGGTAAATGGTTTATAAGTCTTCTATTCGTACACATATATAAAAGATAAAAATAACAAATAAATACTATTCATAGAATGAACTTAGAACTAATATATTAAAACTGAAGTGTGTATCTTTACTGTATATATGAAAGTCATGGCATCCAATCTATTTGATTATTCTTTATTTTTAATCACCTAATCATTTTATATCACGTTAATTTTACGAAAAATCCATATCTATAAAAGTATTCTCTAGAAATATAAAGATTTAAAATTACTTTAATTAATTTAAGGAATTTATACCTTTCCTTTTGCTTAGTTTTTGATAAAATTGAGTATTTTCTATATGTATAATGCTTCAATCATATATTGTAGAAAAACAACTACAAATACTTAGCCACTGAGTCTGATACCACTATAAAGTTCTCTTATTATTGTTCTTCTCCCTCGCTATTTTTCAGTTCGCTCTATTATTCTTTCTAGTGGGTTTGCTTGAATCAATTTTCCATGAAGTCATGATTGTATGAATTTAATTTAGAGTCTGATTATCTAAATCACCAGCTAAATATTCGGGGTTGTTTCTATGTAAATATATATATAGTCACTTCCATTATAGGATTTGGCAAGCTGGACGTCCTTGGCATCATTAGCCGCATCGTTCCCCAAGAAGCCTGTCTCGACGTCATGATTATTAAACGACGAAGACATCATTGTCTCTACGACACTGCAATTAGCAATGGTCTATCAAACATCACAGATGAAAAGAATCTGTGTAACACGACACTGCAATTAGCAATGGTCTATCAAACATCATTGTCTCTACGACACTGTAATTATTATTATAAGTTAGATAATAATATGTGTAATACGATTTATATAAATTTTAAATATAATATATAACTAATAGTTTATAAAATTAATATCTAATAAATATTTTGAAATATATTGAAATATCTAAATTTAATATAATACGAAAGCTTAAACAAGGTTTTGTATCTAACATCATTCAAAGGTCCATCTAAAATATATTTAAGATAAATAATTAAAATTTTCTGATTATTGAACGATTTTTAAAAATAAAATAGGATATTCTATAGGTTTCTTCCTTGTATTTCTAATTAAAATATTAAACTTGAACACAGATAAGAAAGAATATTATAACTTTAAAATTTGTTAACTGAAAAGTAACATGAGATTAAAAACATAAAACAACTATGATAAGTTAATACCTCCTATTAATGATCAAGTAACTGTATGAGAATAATTTTAAATAAGTAAAACATAATTATAAATTAGTATTTGTAATAATTTATTATATTTTTTTGTGTGTGTGTGTTTATATATATTATGTATCATTAATAAATTTACTAAATTATGCTCAATATTAACAGGTTAAACAAGTTAAATAATTGTTTATAAGATAAATGCAAATACGGTTCAATATCAAACGGATTTTATCGTATTAATCCATTAATAATCAAATCCGATAATATTATATTCAAATCACGTTTTTATTGAATGAATTTGTACCGTGTTAATAAGTCGTATAGAATTTACCAGATCTAGATAAAGTGTAAAATCTATATATTAATTATAGGATTTGGTGTACAGAACCTAGGGGTGGCAATTTTTGACACGACCCGTGAACACGACACGAACACGACACGAATACGTTACACGATTAATAAATGGGTTGGGTTAGTGTTGAAGGTGTTCAACACGCCAACCCGTTTAATGACACGAATAGTTAAATATATTTTGTATATTCTTAATATGTAAATTCATTCAATGATATAAATTATTACCTACTTACAATATATATATTATAAAATTGTAAAAATATAAATTATGATGGAATGATATTAATATGACACGATTACGACACGTGGGTAACACGTTTAATAATTGGGCGGGTTTGGGTTTCATGTTTTGACACGAATAATTAAATGGGTCGACACGACACGACACGATTGCCACCCCTAACAGAACCATCATCGCAATAAATACACACTTTCTAATTTCTTTATTACGTTAAAGTACATGTATCATAAAAAAGATTTGAGTACTCGCAAGCAGTAAAGTTTTGTTTCATATAATCTAGCTATTACAAAATTAGAATGTACAAATAAAATTCAATTTTGTTTTGGAACATTTGAAGCATCTCATCATCACAACTACACGATAGCCCTTTTCTCTGGATCGCCAAAATATTTATGACATAAAACACCAAAACAGAGAATTTTATGGGACTGTCAACTTCTTGATGGTAAAGAGCATAGTTAATGGATGTAACAATGCATTGACCAAAAGCACAAACCGGTCCAATAATATCCTTGAAGGTACCGAAAGGCTTGTGACTTTCTGCCGGATAATGAAGCCATGGCAATATACCTTTCCACTTCCAGACAACTCTTTCTTTTTGAGCTTTATGAACAAACTCACCCACGCAAATTATGATGGCTACAAGTGATATTAGCATAGCACATAGTGCATACAGAGGTTTATGCACCGAAGAAAGTTCGTCGAAAACAATCGATGGGAGTTCTAGGACAAAATTGGTGATTACCAAGATCCATCCCAAATCAACCTATCGAGGAAGAGGAGAAAAAGAATATGAATATTGTTGACGAGAAAGTAAAATGATCCCTTACAAGATCATATAATTTAGCCTCAAATCCAAGTACACACACAGGCACACACACACTCTTAAATATGCTATTTGTACCTTTCCACATCCATCAGCTCTCCTGTTTTTTGTCTCATGATCCCCAATGGTAATAGCTTTTTCAATATCAATGTTGTTTGACTGTTCAGTTTCAGCGGATCCAAGCTGAGACAAAGAAATAAGCATAATTAATAATTTGATATGATAAATATGAAAATAATATGAGAAATTAAAAAATTAAAAAAGAAACCTTTATAGATGCAAAGACTTCCCTTAAATCAAATTACATAAATATATAAACGTATTTACGGACCTCTCGAGTGTCAAAATCATTCTTGTTTTGTGCCTCGTGATCCTTAATGCCATTGTCTTCTTCAATATCGATGTAGTGGGAGTTTTGGCTTTCAGTCAATCCAAGAAGAGGCTCTTTCTTGTTATCCTTTTTTGCAAGCTAAGATGAAGAAACATGACGATGATGATTCAATAAAGGTCAAATTTGATATGAGAAATATGAAAGGAATGGCGAGACGCTAAAACGAAAACGAAAACAAAAAACATGTTAAGAAAGCAACCCCATCCCATTCCTTTCTCCAAGTCTAATTTATGATGTGTGTTAAATATTTATTTATGTTGTGTGAGTTAGTGGGTGTTCAATGTTTGAGTTATACTTGTGTAGTGGGCACTAAAAGCTTATTTATGTGGTGTAAGTTACATTTGTGTGGTGTAGGTTTGGTTTGATTTTGTGTGGCTATGGTTACTTCTTGTAAACTATAAATAGCCCTCTTTGTTTGAGTTTTATGTATCCAAGTATCTAAGAATTCTAAGAATTTAAGAATCCTAGAATCAAAGCAAATATTAGTTCTTCCTTTTGAGTGCTTATTTTGGTGTTCTTCTTCTTCAAATCAAAAGAAGTGTTGTAGCGAGATTTGGTGTGGCTATAATACAAACAATTTATTTTGTTTATTCATTGGCTCCTAAATTAGAGTATTGTACTCTAATTTGTTCAATATTTGGTATCAAAGCATTGGTGTTAAGGCGTACACAGTATTGTTGGAGGAACCTAGCTTGGGTTAGTGAGTGGTTACTTATATGGTTGTATGCATGTCTAGGAAAGCTTTGTCAAAAAGACTATAAAAGTCTAAGGAAACTGGTTTTTAAGTGGGACCGTTTGTGATCCCTCCAATTTTTCCTGGAAGCTTTCCTGGTGTATATTAAATCGTATAGGCATTTACTACCATCTGGGTTGTTATCCAACAGTAGAGTACGTATACGGATACGTGAGCTATTTTCAGTGCAGTTATCTTGAGTCGTGAAAAGTTTACTTTGCAAGTTTGAAAGAGAGTTTGTTCGGTAAATTTGAAGTATTGCCGGCACAATGGATGACCTTCAAGTAGTTGGAAGAATTAAAAAACTCAACAATAACCAAAACTACAACACTTAGGCAACGTGTTTAGAGTCCTACCTACAAGGTCAAGACCTTTCGGAGGTGGTCGGTGGTCGGTGGTAGTGAAGTTACACAATCGACAGTAGAAGATACAAATGGCATTTTGCGAAAATAGAAGATTAAAGCACACAAAGTAATGTTTGCTTTAAAGACCACAGTTGAAGAAGAAATGTTGGAGCATATTCGAGATGCTAAGACACCAAAAGAAGTATGGGACACTTTTGCTACACTTTTTTCAAAAAGGAATGAGACAAGATTACAACTTCTTGAAAATGAGTTGTTATCAATGAAGCAATGTGACATGACAATTGCTCAGTACTTTCACAAGGTGAAGTCGATATGCCGCGAAATTTCAGAATTAGATTCCACAGTTGCTATTGGGGAAGCTCGGATAAAACGAATAATTATCCATGGTTTAAGACCCGAATATCGAGGTTTTGTTGCTGCAGTACAGGGATGGCCGACACAACCATCACTTGTTGAATTTGAAAATTTGCTTGCCTGTCAAGAAGCTATGGCTAAGCAAATGGGAGGAGTTTCTTTGAAAGGAGAGGAGGAAGCACTCTACACCAACAAAAACAAAGGTAACTTCAAGCAGCATGCCAAAGGCAGATCTAATGGTGACAAGACAAAAAGTTATCAAGGAGATGGAGGCTCTCATATAGGGGGAGCTTCGAAGAATCGCGGTAACACTAGAAAGTTCGATGGCAAGTGTTACAACTGTGGAAAGATGGGTCACATGGCGAAAAATTATTGGTCTAAGAAAAAGCATGTAGAGAGTAATGTCGCTAGTTCCAAATCTAAGGAAAATAGCGAAATAGTTGGGATGCCGAAACATCCTTTGCAGTGGAGGAAGAAGAATTAGCTTTGACAGTTACAAATGAACAGATCAGTTATGAAAGTGATTGGATTGTTGATTCTGGTTGCTCAAATCATATGACAGGTGATAAACATAAATTACAGAACCTGATAGAATACAAGGGAAATCAAGTGGTGGTAACAGCTGATAATTCAAGATCACCGATCACTCACATCGGTAAGACGATAGTTGTGCCCCGATATAGTTCTGGTCAAGTGATGCTCGAAGATGTTTATCATGTTCCTGGCATGAAGAAAAATTTGCTTTCAATGGCACAATGAACATCATCAGGTCACTATGTCTTGTTCGGTTCGTGAGATGTAAAGGTATACAAGGACCTCGACATATCACAAAAGCCTACAAGTGGAAGGTTTTATACATCACGAGATGTAGTATTCGATGAAACATCTTCTTGGTGGTCCTCAGAAAAGAAGGCGTTATTAGATTCAAAAGAATTTAAAGACAAGTTACAACAGAAGATGATGGAGCATATTGTCCAAATTCAAACAAGTTCAGATAAAGATGAAGATCCATACGATAATAATGATGACGATCAAGATGTAGCTCAGAATCCTTGGCAAACTGGTGTGTATGGACAAGATAATAGACTTGGTGAAGTAGAAGAATCAATTCCACAATCACAACCTAGAAGGTCAACAAGATTACAAAAGCCAAATCCCAAATATGCCAATGCAACCATAGCTGAAGAAATTGTTGCAAAAGAGCCTGAGACTTTTGAAGAAGCATCTCAGAGATCTGAGTGGATTCAAGCTATGGAAGAAGAAGTCACAGCACTAGAGCAAAATCAGACATGGGATCTAGTGCCAAAGCCAAGAGATGTGAAACCTATATCTTGTAAATGGGTTTACAAGATAAAGCATCGTCCAGATGGATCAATTGAAAGGTACAAGGCTAGATTGGTTGCGCGAGGGTTCTCTCAACAATATGGGCTAGATTATGATGAAACGTTTAGTCCAATGGCAAAACTTACAATTGTACGAGTCCTGCTAGCACTTGCAGCCAACAAAGATTGAAACTTATGGCAAATGGATGTGAAAAATGCCTTTTTGCATGGGAACTTAGATAGGGAGATTTATATGATTCAGCCAATGGGTTTTCAGAACCAAGATCATCCTAAGTATGTGTGTAAGCTGCGAAAGGCACTCTATGGATTGAAACAAGCACCAAGGGCGTGGTATGGTAAGATTGATGAGTTTTTTACCAAAGGTGGCTATTCAGTAGCACCTACAGATCCAAGCTTATTTGTCAAAAATAATGGAGGAAAGCTAGCTGTGGTGTTGGTATACGTAGATGATCTAATCATTACTGGGGATGATGAGATAGAAATTCACCAAACTAAGGTGAACCTGTCAGTCCGTTTCCAGATGAAAGAACTTGGACAACTCAAGCACTTTCTTGGTCTTGAGGTTGATCGCTCATAAGAAGGAATATTTCTTTGCCAACAAAAATATTCCAGAGATTTGTTGAAGAAGTTTGGGATGCTTGAATGCAAACCAATCTCGACACCAATGGAACAAAATGCTAAGATGTGTGCACATGAGGGAAAAGATTTGAAAGATGGAAACATGTATCAACAGTTGGTCGGTAGCCTCATCTATTTAACCTTAACTCGGCCTGACATTTCTTATGGAGTTGGTATAATGAGTCGATACATGCAAAATCCAAAGAAGTCTCATTTGGAAGCAGTTCGACGAATATTGAGATATGTGAAGGGTACAATTGATTATGGTCTTTTGTACAAGAAAGGTGAAGATTGCAAGCTAGTGAGCTATTGTGATGCTGACTATGCAGGAGATCAAGACACTCGTAGATCAACTACTGGATATGTGTTTAATCTTGGATCAGGAGCAGTTTCTTCGTGTAGTAAAAGACAACCGACTGTATCTTTGTCAACAACGGAAGTGAAATACCGAGCAGCAGTAATGGCAGCTCAAGAAAGTACATGGTTAATACAATTAATGAATGACCTACATCAAACAGTTGATTATGCAGTTCCATTATATTGTGATAATCAGTAGGCAATTTGTTTGGCAGAGAATCCAGTTTTTCATGCTAGAACTAAGCATGTGGAAGTTCACTATCACTTCATCAGAGAAAAGGTTTTGCAAGAAGAAATTGAGTTGAGGCAAATCAAGACAGATGATCAAGTTGCAGATTTGCTCACAAAAAGTTTGAGTTCAGGTAAGTTCGAAAACTTTAGACGTCAACTTAATGAAGTAAAAAGAATGGGAGCTGGTGTTGAGGGGGAGTGTTAAGAAAGCAACCCCATCCCATTCTTTTCTCCAAGTCTAATTTATGATGTGTGTTAAATATTTATTTATGTTGTCTGAGTTAGTGGGTGTTCAATATTTGAGTTATACTTGTGTAGTGGGCACTAAAAGCTTATTTATGTGGTGTAAGTTACATTTGTGTGGTGTAGGTTTGGTTTGATTTTGTGTGGCTATGGTTACTTCTTGTAAACTATAAATAGCCCTCTTTGTTTGAGTTTTAAGTATCCAAGTATCTAAGAGTTCTAAGGATTCAAGAATCCTAGAATCAAAGAAAATAGTAGTTCTTCCTTTTGAGTTTTTATTTTGGTGTTCTTCTTCTTCAAATCAAAAGAAGTGTTGTAGCGAGATTTGGTGTGGCTATAATACAAACAATTTATTTTGCTTGTTCATTGGCTCATAAATTAGAGTATTGTACTCTAGTTTGTTCAACAAAACATATAACATTAATTCAAAGTAAAGGTTTTTTATGTTGTTTTAGAGGGTGAAATATATGTAAGATTTAAATAATTTTAATGAAAAATTAAAAAATCTAAAAAACAGTTGAAAAATTAGGGAGAATACTAAAATAATTCAAATTTAATATATAAAACTTTAATTACTAAATATTATGAATAAACAAAAAATAATAAACTTTGGAATGGTAACAAGTTCATTTACCTGGACCTGAAGATGCAATGACTGGATATATTTAATAATCTCATCAAGCACTTCAGCTTTCCCACTCACCTATAACGGAAATTCAAGTCCATATTAGAGAGAGAAAACAAAATAATAATAATAATAATAATAACAACAACAACAATAATAATTACATGTTCCCAAGCATATCTTTATTGCTCAAATTTAGCGTTGTCCACTGACCTTATTGCAACCTGGCACAAGGTCTTGGAGCAACTTCATTCGTTTGCTAATCTTCGCTCTTCGGACCTGACCAAATGAGATATATGTCAGGCAATGTTAAGCATTACGCAAAAGCCTATTATTGAAGTTCTAGTGTGATAATTGGCTTGTTTTTCTCACTCTTTCCGCTTGACCACGAATGTCACTTTGACCCCTTCTGGCTCTAACGTCAAAGTTTTCCTTGGGATTCAATGGGGACTTTGTATTAGTCCGGGCTTGTTTCTTATCCAATGTAACCTTTGCATCTCCTTTCGGTTCTTCCTTTGATTCGAAAAGCCCATTGATATCTTCTTTCTGCATCTCCTTGAATCAATAATTTAATTTTATTAAGTACAGACCGAAAATCAGTTTTAAAAAATCATTAATTTTCTCTTTTACCTTTCAAAAGTCATCGATCAGACGTATATATATGCTAATAGATTCTATCAAACTATTTTGTCTCTCCATTAACAAGTGGTTTGACTAAATCCCCTAATTATATGTATGCATGATGACATTGAAAAGCGTCAGTCAGTCAATGAAATCCCCTAATAGAGGCACAGTTTAGCAATCAACTGTATATGACAAAATATTAGCTATAAGTAGCAGTGTATTAGATCCCATGTTGGCAATTGTTAGCTCTTTTCACTCACCTTGTCGCTACTGGGTTCAGGGTTTTGGAGAAACTTCATTCGTTCTCCATTATTCTCTCCGAAATCTGACCAAATTGACATATGTATCAGGCAATGTGATGCCAAGGGCCTACATACTATGGCTTTATTAAAAGTCCTTAACAGAATTGTTATCTAACTCTCACTCTTTGGGCTCGAATACTTCTCCTTCTTGCTTCATGTGAATGAATGAAGTCTTTAGCAGGCTCCGGGTGCTTTGTATTAGTCTTGGCTCGTGCCTTATCCACTGTGTTTTCGGTATCTCCTTTTGGTTCTTCCTCTGCCTTAACAGGGCTTTTGGCATCTTGTTTCTATGTATCGATATTTAATAAATTCAAACACACGAAAAATTAAAATCTTTAACACAAGGGAAGGTCATTTACACCGACCTGAACTTGCAAAGACTCCTCACAATTGATAATCTGATCATCTAGCATTTTGGCTTTTCCATTCACCTGATCAAAATTCATGCTTTCAAGCATTTCTTTACCGTTTCAAATTTAACATTTTTTGCCCACCTTATTGCTGCATGGCACATGGTCTTGTTGAGACTTCTTTTGTTCGCTAGTCTTTGCTCTTCTTCGGTCCTGACCAGATTAATGACATATATATCAAGCAATATTATGGCAAAGCCTATTACGAATAATTAATTTAAAGTTTTACTGGGAGAATTGTATTGTATTTCTCACTCTTCTTTCAACTGGACGATTTGTACTCGGTATTTCTGGTAGACCACGAATGTCAGATGCTTGAACCTTTCTGGTTTTAACATCAACATTCTCCCTGGGACGCCCCAGGGCCTTTGCATTAGTCTTGGCTCTTCTTTCATCCAATGTAACTTTGGCTTCTCCTTCTGGTTCTTCCTTTGCTTTCACAGGGTTCTTGTTCTCTACTTTCTGCTCTCATATATATATATATATATAACACAAAGTTGAAAGCAATCCATTTTAGGGAAATCATTGCTTACATTTACCGCTAAATACTCAATGCCAAGGAGGCTTATAAACAGGGGTGCATGGACCCAGGATTTGATAGTTTGGGTGGCTAACGGAGACAATAAAAATTAAAGTGGTGGCCAAAATGAACAACAATATTTAAAGGACTAAACGGGGAAAAAGAATATGAAGTGCTAAATTTATAAAATCTGTTATTTTTATTTTATTTTTTTTTTATAGAGTAGTTCTGCTACTGCTTACAAAATTGATCGCGATCAAGAGCTTCCTTGAGTGTCTCAGACTCTCAGCTCGCCCTAATTACATAAACACTCGTAGTATAGCGGTAAAAAATAGTCAATGCTTGTCAATTGATTCTCTCACATTATTATTTTATATATAAAACTTTTTTTTTTAATGAGAATCCTAATATACTATTAGATTATTTCAGTATAAAATTGAAATATTGCACCTTTTAATTTCGTTATTAATTTTTCTTACATATAAATTTTAGGTAAGAAATCAAGGACAAAAAAATTAAAAGTCGTAAATTTATTAATTTCTATTATCAAGTCAAAGTACAGAACAGGGGTTGATTAATTTCTGTTCCTATAAGTTTTCCGTCTGAGTTCCGAGAAAATGGCACAAAGATAAAAAGTAGTAAAATAATACATTAATAGAATAATGGCCAAGCATTACCTGTTGTGGGCGTCGGTTGATAGACGAGCACTTCATCTGAGTGATATCAGAGGGATCGGAAAGCCGATCGCCCTGGGAGGAACCTGCAGCCTTCATGCTTTGCTGTGGCAGTAACTTATTCATTGACGAAGACTTTATTGCCTCACAAGAAAGACAAGGCAAATGAAGAGGAGCTAAAGGCAAATTCAAAAGAGCAATTTGGAAATTAAACAGTGGGTGATCTACTTGAGAGTAAAGTAGCCCAAAAGGACAATCATTGTTCTTGTAATTTTTGTTACTGTGTAATAAATAAAGTATGAAACTATTCTCAAAGACTCCAACATACTAGTTGACTTAAATTATTGAGACATTTACTTTATGCGTTTAAGTTCCTGTAAGGTATTGTCTATATTTGGTCGGAGTTTCACGATTTTGATCAAGAGAAAAGTTTTTATTTGGAAAATAATAATTATTTTTTATAAGGTAATTTCTTATATAAAAACATCAAATAAAGTCATATAATCTCTTTTGTGAATCCAACGTCAACATTTACAATTTTATCTTTTAGCTCGGTAGTGAATAAATTAATTTTGACTAACTTTTTGCATACTACGATCACTAAAATATTTAATTATATGAAAAATAATCACCTCATATATTTTGTTTGGTTAATCATCAGTCAAAATGTTGAATAAAACGTAGTCGTGAGTAGAAACAGTTGCCCATACCTTAATTAAGAACGACCAATAAGAGCAAAAGTGACTTAAAATGACTTGGTTAATCATATATTTTGTTTGGTTAAATCATCAGTCAAAAGTGACTTAAAATGTCGCTTTTGTTGAGAAGCTTCTGCGAAATATTAATTAATAGAAATTGTCGCACTATGTCTATGTGTATGGTGGATGATATAACTTTGTAATGTTACCTTTGAGTTGACGGAGTCAAATTAACTGGCTTTTTCCGCTCCTCTCACTTTAATATTGTCCCACGTCGCTTTTAACTTTCCTTTTAATATTCCAATCACTTTAATGTTGTCCCACCTCGTGTTTGGCTTTTCTTTAATTTTCCAATCATTCCAGTAGCTTCTCATGCTTCTATAGCACTTGAATTATAAAAGTACTTAATTCAAGAATCACTTCTGGCTCCAAAGTATTCACTTTCAATTTGGATAATTTACATTTGGTAGTAAACAAATAAATAATAGATCATAAAGACCATCTCTCAAGAGTTTATAAGAAACATGAAATATCATAGAGTGTATAATGTCACATACAAATGATTATAATCATACTTATTATTTATATAATATATATATATATATATATATATATATATAAATGGACAAATTTCACCTTACTTTTAAAATAAGACAAGCTTATAAAAGAAATCAATATATATAGCTCATACGTAAGCTTTTATAAGTCTAGAAAATTTTCAAAAACTACTTTTAAGGTTTGCAAAATTATCATTGTGAAGTAGAGATGAGAATTATATTTGCGTTCTTTTCTCATGTTATCTGCTAGTATATATATATATATAAAGTAGTTTTTTTGAAGAAAATATTTATAAAGATGGGGAAAAAAATGCCATGTCAGCCATATGCTTATCTAAAGGTGTTGTGTTGTACACGTATTTGTTTTCTAAATTAAAAAAAAAAAGATTTAAATGAATCTTTCCTGTAACTTAACATTAGTAAAATAGCTTAGTATTGAATATTGATAACAAAATAAATGGCTAGGGCCTAGAGGAAGGATGTGGTGCCTTGAGATTACCAGCAATTAGCAACACAGAAATATAAATCATCAAAATTGAGGATAAATTTTCCATTTAATTACTATTTAACTCATAATGCAAAATCAAGACAGCATGGAAAACCACATGATTCTGTATTTACAATCAACAGTTCTGTGTTTATAATTAAGCACCACAAATTACACAAAAATAAACTAAAAAAAAGAAGATGGAATAATTTTTTTGTTGCAGAGGATCCAGATAATCAACCAGAAGCATCTCATTCTAATTATGAAAGGGTCCTCTCTGGATTGCCAACAAATTTAGAACCTAAATAGAGGCGAAGATAATAGGCCAAACAGATATTTTAATAGGATTGTCACTATGTTGAAGGCATAATTTATTGTACTTGTAACAATACTCTGACAGAAAACACAGGCCAAACCAAAAATATCCTTGAAGGAACCAAAAGACTTATAACTTTCAGATTGATGATAAACATAAAACCAAGGACATGTACCCTTCCACCGCCAAATAACTCTCGCCTTTCTAAGTTTAGAATTGAGCTTACAATGCATACAAGAATGGCTGCAAATGATATTAACATATCAATAAAGGCATAACGAAGCTTATGTGCCGAAAAAAGTTGGTCGAAAACAGCCGATGGAAGCTCTAGAATGAAGTTAGTGATGATAAAGATCCACTCTAAATCAACCTACAATTTTTTTTTTTAAATTAAAAATAAAGATAGTATAAATAATGGGATTAGAAACTCAAAAATTACCTTTCACATGAAATTAAAAAAAAAAAAGCTAAATACGGAAATAAGTTCTTATTCTATGATGTATTATTAACCTTTTGACTAAAGGAGGTTCGATATACTAACAATATGTATCACATGAAATTGAATATACTAAAGGAGGCAAACAATTAACCAACAATATCGAAATAGAAAAAGCACCAAGATTTAACGAGGTTCGATATTGTTTCCTACATCCTCGGGCGCCGCTTGAAAAACTTTTAGTATCTTCAAAGAGAATTACAAATTTTTTGGTTATAATAAACTACCACAACTATTGGGCCAAATCGTAAATACCCAAATAGTTAGTCCAAATTGTAATTATCTAAATAATTGGACAATACTACAAATACCCAAAACCAAAGGGAGAAAAGGAGACAAAAATCCTTTAAAGACCACATAAAATTTGTTTTTTTTTTTGGGGAGCGGGAGGGGAAGGAGATTTTCAATTGAACATTTAAATGAGAAGACTTGACTTTAATTTGTAAGCCCAAGTCTTTCATACAAAATGACTCCAACTTCATGTGGGATCCTTGCACACAAATACAAATGGCTAAAGAGCCAAAACTCTAACAATTCTCCACCTCAGCGAATTAGCTAATCCACCACAAGATTCTTCTTTTTCCCATTTTCTCTGCCAAAGAACTGCAACACCTCTAAATGCGTCCAATGGCGTGGTCAAACTCACACAATGTTGATCAAGTTCAAACAATGACTGAACTTGATCGCTGTCACAACCTTAGTTAACGTATCAATGAGATTCTTGGTAGTCCTAATCTTTTGAAGTAAGATTCTCCCTTCATTAATAATCTCTCGCACAAAATGAAACTGAACATCAAAGTGATCTTCTTCTGACCAATTCCCAATTCATTCAACAATCCCTGTAATCAAATCGCTTCTTTCACAGCCTCTGTCACTGTCATGTACTCTATCTCTCTAGTAAACAAAGCCACCGTAGACTGTAAAGTAGACTTCCAACTCATTGGTGCTCTTGCAAGAGTAAACACATAACCGATTGTCGATTGACATTTATCCAAATCATTAGCATAATCAGAATCAACATAACCAATAGCATACTTATCACATGATCACCCCTCTCAAAGACTAAGCAACATCTACGATTTTCAACAAATACAGTAGAATCCATTTCATTGCTTGCCAATGTCCTGTACCAGGATCATGCATATACTTGCTTACTAATCCAACTACATGTGAAATGTCAGGTCTCGTACACACCATAGCATACATAAGGCTACCAACTGCATTAGCTTATGGAACTCGAGATATATACTCTTGTTCCTCATTTGTACTAGGAGATAAAGATGCACTAAACTTCGTATAAGGAGTAAATGGGGTATTTATAGGTTTTAATTGCTCTAAAATGCCAAACCACTATAATATCTTCTTTAAAAACTGCTTCTGAGTTAAACAAATCTTGCTTCTCCCTCTATCTCTGCTAATCTCCATACCTAGTATCTTCTTAAACATCGTAGTTGACTTAAACTATTGAGACATAGAATTTATTTGCTTACGCTCCTGTAAGGCATTGTCTATATTTGGTCGGACTTTCACGATTTAGTTAAAAAGGTTTTTATTGGAACGACAATAATTATCTTTTTATCAGTTATGAACCAATTTATTATATAAAAAATATAGTATAAAGAAAAAATAAGAAAGATGAACACAATTAGGGATCTTAATTGAAATTTGAACATATCTTCAAAAATTTTTATGTCATAGACACTTTTTTGACAAAATGACCCTATTATTCTTATGTATTCAATTTTTCCCTAAAACCTTATTTCCTCTTATTTCCCTCTTCAGTCAAAAATTACTGAAACCTATCGACACCGTTTGAAACACAAACCAACACGAGCATCGCCTGAGGATAGAAACATCAAGCAAGACGACGCAGAGAGAAGCACCCATCGACACTAAGGGTCCCTAATTGTGATTTATTTGGTTGTTATTCGCTAGATTTGATTTAGTTTTTATGGAATTTGAATTAGGGATTTGAGTTTTCGTTGGATTTGTGGACTTATTTAAGGATAAATCGAGTGTTATAATGTGATTTTGTGGTTTGATGCGTGTGAAAACCGACGAAACGAGTTGTGAATCCAGTGTTATATTAAGAAGTAGAAGACACTTGACACTCGACAACTTCCTGTAGAGTCGTGTCGACTTGTGAAATGTCGAGTGTCGAATGTTTGTCGAGTGACGAGTGGTGGTGTAGTGTCGAGTGTTAGATAATTGTCGAGTGGTGTAGTGTCCAATGGTGTAGAGTCGAGTGTCGGATAATTGTTAAGTGTTGTCGCGTGTCGAGTGTCGCATTATGTTGTGCCGAGTGTCAACACAACACCACTCGACACTACACAACTCGATGCTTGACAAATATCCGACACTCGACGCTACCTCACCACTCGAGAAACACTCGACACTCGACACTACACCACTCGACAATTATCCTACACTCGACAATACATCACAACTCGTCACTACACCAGCACTCGACAAACACTCGACACTCGACACTGCACCACTCGCACTATACCACTCGACAATCATCCGACGCTCAATACTACACCACCATTTGTCACTACACCACCACTCGACAAACACTCGACATTTCACAACTCGACACGACTCGACAGATAGTTATCGAGTGTCGCGTGTCTTCTGCTTCGAGACGAAACAACTAGTTTCGTCGGTTTTCATATGCATCAAATCACAAAAATCACATTATAACACTCGATTTATCTCTAAATAAGTTCACAAATTCGACGAAAACTCAAATCCCTAATTTAAATTCCCTAAAAACTAAATCAAATCTAACGAATAACAATCAAATAAATCACAATTAGAGACCCTCTATGTCAATGGGTGCTTCTCTCTGCGTTGTCTTACTTGATGCTTCTATCCTTAGCCGATGCTCGTATTAGGTTGTGTTTCGAGCGGTGTTGATGAGCTTCAATATTGTCCCACCTCGCTTTCAACTTTTCTTTTTAATATTCCAATCGCCTTAATATTGTCCCACCTCGCCTTTAGCTTTTCTTTAATTTTCCCACCATTCCAGTAGCTTCTTATTCTTACAGGCATATTTGATACGCAATATATATTATATTATATATTATTAAAAATAATATTATATCAAAATTATATTATATAAAAAATAATTTTTTTCAAAAAAGATATATAAAGTATAAATATATTTTTAATTTTTTTATAAAATTAGTTTTTTAGTAATTTATCGAACAGTTGCTAATTATTGAAAAAATTATTTGGGATTCAATATCTCTACTAGACCTATTAAACAATTTAAATTTATGGTGACATGATAGATGTCAATTGATTCAACAGAGGTAGTGAACCTCTAGTGTCACTTAGTGGGAGCAATGGCTCTCTTCATCCCTTCTTTATTTTTAGAAATAAATTTTAAAATAAATTTGATTTCATAATTTATCTATTAAATACATCTTTATTTATTTTAAAAATTTTAAAAATTAGATGGTATTGTTGGATATATAGAATTTTATAGGGATAATTTCGATATTTTTTATTAGTGCTATACAATGTAATACTAATGTTATGGATTAGCTCTACATAATTTAATACAATATTGATGAGTTTAAGGGTTGTATTTTGTATTAATTAATACTATATTAAATTAACACCAAACACATATATTATACTATTTACTATAATGTAGTAAAATAATACTATACAGTATCGCGCACCCATAGAGCTCTTGAATTAGATAAGTACTTAATTTCAGGTATCACTTCTGGCTCCAAAGTTTCCACTTATATATTATACATTTAGTGGTAAACAAACAAATAATAGATTCAAATAAGTGATTGCATAATGGTTATTTCTCGAGAGTTTATAGGGACTATAAAATAGCATACACAATATAAAGTGTTAAATAAAATTATTACAATCATTCTTATATATATATATATATATATATATATATATATATATATATAAAAGAATGGACAAATTTCACATTACTTTTAAATAAGACAACTTTATAAAAGAAGTAAATATAGCTCATGCACAAGCTTTAATAAGAATAGGAAATTTTCAGAAACTACCTTTAAGGTTAGCAAAATTATCATTATGAAGTAGAGATGAGAATTATTTTTACATTCTTTTCTCGTGTTATCTGATGATTAAAAAAAAATAGTTTCTTTAAAGAAAATACTTATAAAGATGGAAAAAAATGCCATGTCAGCCATATACTCATCTAAAGATATTGTGTTGTAAACGTTTTTGTTTTCCAAATGAAAAAAATTTAAATGTATCTTTCCTGTAACTTAACATTAGTAAAATAGCTTAATATTGATAACAAAATAAATGGCTAGGGCCTAGAGGAAGGATGTAGTGCCTTGAGATTACCAGCAATTAGCAATGCAGAAATATAAATAATCAAAATTGAGAATAAATTTTCCATTTAATTACTATTAACTCATAATGCAAAATCAAGACATGGGAAACCACATAATTCTGTGTTTACAATCAACAGTTCTGTGTCTATGTGTTTATAATTGAACACCACAAATTCCACAAAAATAAAATAAAAATAAAAAGATGGAATAATTTTTGTTGCAGAGGATCCGGATAATCAACCAGAAGCATCCCATTCTAATTAGAAATGGTCCTTCTCTCTGGGTTGCCAACAAATTTGGAACCTAATAGACCAAAGGCGAAGATAGCAGGCCAAACAGATATTTTAATAGGGTTGTCAGTATGTTGAAGGCAAAAGGCATAATTAATTGCTGTAACAAATACTCTGACCGAAAGCACAAACCAAACCAAAAATATCATTGAAGGAACCAAAAGGCTTGTAACTTTCAGATTGCTAATAAAACCAAGGAAATATACGCTTCCACCTCCAATTAACTCTTTCCTTTCTAAGTTTCGAGTTGAGCTGTACAATGCATACAAGAATGGCTGCAAATAATATTGACATACCAATAAATGCATAACGAAGCTTGTGCGCAGAAGAAAGTAGGTCAAAAACAGCCGATGGAAGCTCTAGAATGAAGTTGATGATGATAAAGATCCACTCTAAATAAACCTGTACTTAAAAAAAAAAAAAAAGATAGTATATATAATTGGATTAGAAACTCAAAAATTACCTTTCAGAAGAAATTAAAGAAAAGAGCTAAATATTGAAATAAGTGTTTATTCTACGAATTCTGATTAACCTTTTGACTACAACCATCATTTTTCTTGCCACGCGCCACATCTGCCGTGCGATTATCTTCTTCAATATTTATGTCAGTAGATTTTCCAGTTTCAGAGTATCGAATAATCGGCTCCGTTTCATTATTCCGTTCTAAAATTTTAGGCTGAAATCAAACAACATAACAGTGAAGGTCTGATTTACAGCATAGTTTTCCTTTAAATCATTGTTCAAATATGGGACAACATCTATAGTAGCACATCAATATTTGGACTGGCTATATGGTAACCTGGTAAAAGCTTATATTTCCTGCCATTCAGATTAAGGGGAACATGCAACAAAAGGGTTGAAGATGACGGCCTAAAACAAGCTTTCAAATTTCTAGCTCAGCATAATTTCTTCAAGACTACTATCAACATTAATCAAACGTAACCATGCAGGTAAAATTTTGAGATAAAATATTTCTCTACTGTAAAATTTCCACAGGAGGCCTAAGAGTATAAAATTAAGAATGTACAATAAAGGATGATCTCCACGACAATGAAATCATTAGTTTCTTAAATTTAGCATATTTTATTCATGGCTAAAAGAAAATTAATCGCTCACATCACTTTAACAGTACTTCTAGTGTCGAAGATCTTTGCACTAGTAGTTTGCATAAACGATACTTGAGAGAGTAACATTAAAATGCGAAAGATCAATAGATAAGAATTACCTTACTCTTCTTTTTACAATGGCTTCTTTCCATTTTACGTTTGGATCCAGCATTTGACTGTCTAGCCTTTGCTGTAAAGGTCATTCTAAAACTCCTTTAGTCCAAACTCCAAGCAAAACCGGCGTAATTAACTAATTGCTAAATTACACATTGGAATAACAGAGCAAGCAAAAACTCATTTGCAAAACATTTTCTACTTTCAAAATCTAAATCACATAAAATTATTGTTATTCATTTACGATAAACAGAATTACTAGCATTTCAAAGTAGCTATGCTGTCTATATTGCCAATATCCACGGGAGGAAATGATATTAAAACTAAGAATTGAAATAAAAGATCATTTATACTTAGACAAAATAAATGCCATAATCTATCAAAGTAAATTATATATTCTTGAATTTGGCACATTTTATTGCTCATTGGAAGAATTAATGATTCCTTACAACTATTTAATATGGGACTTGCAACAATCTCCCTTTATGGGTTTGACTCTGATATAAGAGTTGATCAGGAATCAAGTGTCCAACCAAAAAATTAGTACATTGGGTGGAGAGGCCAACTCTATATAACCCAAGATCTCCTTTTACAACTATTCAATGTGAGACGCCGAACAAAATGCAATGTCAAATTTTGTTGAGCCTTCAAAGAAAATGAATCATTCATAATCTCAAATATGTAGTTTGACATAAAATGATATTTTCACAGAGAAGCATACTGATCTTAATTGCTGGCAAAACCGTTCAATAAAGTTATTTGCTCTTGCGTGACACAAGTTATTAGAATAATAAATAATAGCATTTCCACCATTGTCACGACTCGTTTTTAACGCTGCTTCTATTAAGAAGTAGACAAAAAATTTTGCTACTATCAGTGACGGAGCCAGAAAGTTTATCAAAGGGGGGACAAAATTTTAGGAACAGTAAAATTTTTGTCATGTAAGTTTATGAACAATAAAATTTCAAAATTTTCATATTAATAATAATAAATTCAATTACTAAGTAATTTCATGTCAAATTACTAAGTTAATTATTTAATATTTCGAAAGTATGATATAATATCTAATTTATCATATTATTAACTAAATTTTTATTTAACCATTGATCCTCATTTAGTTATGTAAATGAATTTTCAAAAAATAAAAAATAAAAATACTTTTTTAAAGAAGAATAATCAACTTAGTAATTTACTATCCAAATAAATAATAGTTGACTTTTAAATAATAAATCTAAAATTTTCTAATATTGATAACTTTAAATAATTTAATATATCTATCAAAGTTTCAATTCTTAATTTATGATGCAAATAAATAATAGACGAGGCATGTAGCTTCCATGCTTATATTATTTATATTATAACAAATATAAAATATTCAAAATCATGACCCTTAACACAGTCTAGAAAAATTATATATATATACACACACACACACATTAACAATGAAAACAACTAGTAAGTCATTGGATAAAAAAATAAAGTAACTACATAGAACTATTGTCTCATTTTCATAGATAATATAATGATAATAAGTAAATAGCTATAAATTATAAACTAAGATGAAGAATATAAAAAAAAAAAGTGATCTTCAACAATATTAAATCGTAGTACATTTGCTTAATATGATAAAAACTAATAAATAAAAGACAAGAAGAAAATTTTTACTTTTGTATATACTAACTTCCAATTCTTGTTATGTAAATAGACGAAACGCACAAGATAGATATGTTTTTATTTGATGAATGTATCGAATGAATTGAAGAAGAAGAAAAAGAAATAATTTCTTATTTTATGTAAATAAATGGGAAAGAAAACATAATTCTTTATTTTATGTAAATAGATAGAATCACAAAAGATAAAGTATGATTTTAAATTTGTTGAGGTGACATTAAAAAAAGGATCAATTTTAATTAAATTTGTAACTTTTAAAAAAAGGAGAGCCAAAATAAATAATATATTTTAAAAAAATTTCAAATCTAAAAAAATTTTCAAATCCATTGCCCCTCCTTGCCCTTTCTTGGCTCCGTCTATAGCTACTATAGGTCGTAGAAATTTACTTGGTTCCTTTTTTCATTCATCGACAATAAATGCGAGAAATAAATGAATACGCAAAAGTAAATAAAATTTGTTTTAACACTCATAAGAAACAGATTTAAATAAAAATAAGAAATGGAGGTGACAAAAAGATTGTTTGCAATCAAGGGTCTTCTGAGAGGGGGACTGTTGGTGTTTGGCTCATATGAAAACAAAGTGGGAGAGATCCCACATTGCTTGAGAAGTAAAGTTGGGTCTCACATTGGCCTTATAAAAGAGGCTATGTGAGAGAAATATATGTGTTCCAAGTGAAATATCCTTCACCCCCCTCTATTTGTAAGGTCTCACATATAAGACCTCTTAGTTTAAGGGCATTTCAATAAGGACCTTAAAGTTTGTAATATTTGCTTTTTCTCCCTTTGTTTTGGGTATTTGTAGTATTGCCCAATTGTTTGAGTAATTACAGTTTGACCCAACTATTTGGGTAATTGCAGTTTGACCCAATAGTTGTGGTATTTGTATTCTGGCCCAAAAAGTTTGTATTTTCTTTGAAGATAGTGGAAAGTTTCTTCAGCGGCGCCCGAGGACGTAGGTATTTATACCAAACCTCGTTAAATCCTGGTGTGTTTTCTATTTCTGCATTGTGGTTGATTGGTTGCCTCTTTAGTTGCTATTATATTCAATTATCTGGCATAGTTGTGGTTGTGTATTTTGGGTTGTTCGGTTGGTTACCGCTTCCGCTTGTGTATAACAATTGGTATCAGAGCCGAAGGTTTTGGGTAGTTAGTGGCTATTTCATTGAAGCACTTACTACTGTTCTGGGCTGTTGATTTTGGATTGCTAGTTATTGAATATAATAGTTTGTTGGAGCTTGGTTATTGGTGATTTGTGTATCGAGCTTATTTGTGAGAGGTAGTTATGGCATCATCGTCAACTGTACCTGAGAAGACAGTGACTGTGACAAATGCAAAAATAGATGTTGAAAAATTTCATGGTCGAAATAATTTCGGCTTATGGCAGAGTGAGGTGTTGGACGGGTTGTATCAGCAGGATTTGGATATTGTTCTGGAAGAAACAAAACCATAAGATATCAGTGCCAGAGATTGGGACAGGCTTAATATAAAAGCTTGTGGGTTGATTCGCTCTTACTTGTGTAGAGAACAGAAGTATCCATTCACTAAGGAGACATCTGCAAGCAAACTGTGGAAGGCGCTGGAAAACAAATATATGAAGAAAAGCAATGAGAATTGGCTGTACCTATTGAAGAGATTGTTCCGTCTCCAGTTGAAACCAGGTACGAGCATCAGTTCTCATATTAATGAGTTTAATAAGTTAATTGCTGATTTGTTAAACTTAGATGAAACCTTCAAAGATGAAATTAAGGCTATGCTATTGATTGGCTCACTTCCGAATGAATTAGATCATTTATGCATTACTCTTATCCATGGGAAAGATAAACTGTCTTTTGAAGAAGTTTGTTCTGCTTTGTTGAATTATGAAATTCGTAAGAAAGATCAAAGGGAACATAGAGATGAGTCAGTAGATGCATTGACAGTGAGAGGGCGTAGTCATAGTAGGAAACCAGGAAAAAGGAGAAAATCTTGGTCGAGGGGTAGATTAGGAAAAGATGAGTGTGCCTTTTGTCATGAAAAAGGGCATTGGAAGAAAGATTGTCCTAAGTTGAAAAAGAAAGATAAGGGCAAGACTGTTTCTGATGCATGTGTTGTTGAGCGTGAGGATGATAGTAATTCAGATATATGTCTAGTTGGTCATCCATCCACTTCTGTTTCTGATGAGTGGATTATGGATTCGGGTTGTACTTATCATATGTGTCCACATCGGGATTGGTTCTTTCAGTTTGAGGAGCTTGATTGTGGAGTTGTGTATATGGGCAATGATGATATTTGCCATACTGCTGGGATAGGTTCGATCCGATTGAGGAATCATGATGGACTGATTAGAGTTCTGACAGATGTTCGGTATGTACCGAAATTGAAGAAGAATCTCATCTCTTTGGGAGCCTTAGAATCTAAAGGCTGTGGTATATCTATTCGAGATGGTATTCTGAGGGTCACTTCAGGCGCTCTTGTGGTATTGAAAGGCACTAGGAGGAACAACTTGTATTACTATAATGGTAGTACAGTTACTGGATCAGCGGCTACGGTTTCTAATAATGATACAGATTCAGAGATCACGAGACTGTGGCATATGCGTTTGGGACATGCAGGTGAGAAAGCCTTATTCAGTTTAGTGAAACGAGGCTTATTGAAAGGTGCAAAGACCTGCAAGCTGGATTTTTGTGAGCATTGTGTTCTGGGAAAGCAGAAGAGAGTGAAATTTGGCACCGTTATTCATAATACCAAGGGTATTCTTGATTATGTTCACTCAGATGTGTGGGGACCTACCAAGACCGCATCAATGGGAGGTAGGCACTACTTTGTTACTTTTGTTGATGACTTTTCCAGAAGAACTTGGGTGTACTGTTTGAAATCAAAAGATGATGTACTTCGTGTTTTCCTTAAATGGAAAAAGATGATTGAGACACAAACTGGCAAGAAGATCAAGCATCTCAGAACAGATAATGGTGGTGAGTATTGCAGTGATCAGTTTTTGAAATTGTGTCAAGATGAAGGTATTGTACGTCATTTTACTGTTAGAGGTACACCACAGCAGCATGGGGTGGCAGAACGCATGAACCGGACATCGCTGGAGAAAGTTCGGTGTATGTTGTCTAATGCTGGGTTGGGCAAAGAGTTTTGGGATGAGGCTGTGACTTATGCATGTCATCTCATTAATCGTCTACCTTCAGCTGCTATTGGTGATAGAACTCCATTAGAGGTATGGTCTGGACAACCTGTTTCTGATTATGATTCTTTACATGTTTTTGGTTCTAGTGCATATTATCATGTGAAAGAATCTAAGCTGGATCCTAGAGCCAAGAAAGCGATTTTCTTGGGATTTGCTTCAAGAGTAAAAGGATATCGTCTTTGGTGTCCTAGTTTGAGGAAGATTGTATCCAGTCGAGATGTGACATTTGATGAGTCTTCAATGTTGAAGAAATCAGAAAACCAGACAAAAGTGAATGGTACTCCACAGTAGGTGGAGCATACTCAGCAGCAGGTGGAGTTTGAAATGACGACATTGAACCCAGTTAGATCTGTTGAGACAGATGATGGTACTCCTATGATAGAGGAGGATTTGAGAGATGATGGAGAGGGTTCTACTCAGGAACCTCAACAGCAACAAGAATCTATTGCAGTTGATAGGCCAAGACGTGAGATTCGCAGACCTGCTCGATTTGCTGATATGGTGGCTTATGCACTTCCAATGGTAGATGTTGATGTTCCTTCCACTTATAGAGAGGCAGTCAGATGTTCTGAAGTTGATCAGTGGAAGACAGCTATGAGCGAAGAGATGCAGTTTCTTCAGAAGAATGAAACTTGGGAGCTAGCTCAACTACCGCAGGGTAAAAAGGCAATTGGGTGCAAATGAGTATATGCAAAGAATGATGGATTTCCTGACAAGAATGATATCCGCTACAAGGCAAGGTTGGTGGCTAAAGGCTACGCTCAGAGGGAAGGAATTGACTACAATGAGGTATTTTCTCTAGTTGTGAAACATTCTTCCATTAGAATTTTGTTGGCCTTGGTAGCTCAGATGAATATGGAACTTGTTCAACTTGATGTAAAAACTGCATTTTTTCATGGTGACTTGGAAGAGGAAATCTATATGACTCAGCTAGAGGGATTCAAAGTTGCTGGTAAGGAAAATTTAGTATGCAAACTGAAAAGATCGCTTTATGGTTTGAAGCAATCTCCCAGATAGTGGTATAAGCGATTTGATCGGTTTATGATGGGTCAGAAGTACACAAGAAGCAAATTTGATAATTGTGTGTATTTTCGGAGGCTACATGATGGTTCTTTCATTTATCTACTCTTATATGTTGATGATATGTTGATAGCTTCGACGGATGTCGAAGAAATTACAAAGTTGAAGACTCAGTTGAATCGAGAGTTTGAGATGAAAGATTTGGGTGAAGCTAAGAAGATTCTTGGCATGGAGATTAGTAGAGATAGAGGGAGAAGCAAGATTTGTTTGACTCAGAAGCAGTATCTGAAGAAGGTATTACAGCGGTTTGGCATTACAGAGCATTCAAAACCTGTAAGTACCCCACTTGCTCCTCATATGAAGCTTAGTGCATCTTTATCTCCTAGTACAGATGAGGAACGAGAGTATATGTCTCGAGTTCCGTATGCTAATGCAGTTGATAGCCTGATGTATGCTATGGTGTGTACGAGACCCGACATTTCACATGCAGTTGGAGTTGTGAGCAGGTACATGCATGATCCTGGTAAAGGACATTGGCAAGCAGTGAAATGGATTCTACGGTATTTGCTGAAAACCGTAGATGTTGGCTTAGTCTTTGAGAGGGATGATACATGTGGTCAGTATGCTATTGGTTATGTTGATTTAGATTATGCTGGTGATTTGGATAAACGTCGGTCGACAACCGATTATGTGTTTACTCTTGCAAGAGCACCATGAGTTGAAAGTCTACTTTACAGTCTACAGTGGCTTTGTCTACTACGGAGGCAGAGTATATGGCTATGACAGAGGCTGTAAAGGAAGCTATTTGGTTACAGGGATTGCTGGATGAATTGGGAATTGGGCAGAAGAAGATTACTCTTTATTCTGACAGTCAAAGTGCTATCCACTTAGCGAAGAATCCAGTGTTCCATGTTCGTACGAAGCATATTGATGTTCGGTATCATTTTGTGCGGGAAATCATTGATGAAGGAAGAATCTTACTTCAGAAGATTAAGACTGCCGAGAATCCCGCAGATATGTTAACTAAGGTTGTGACAGTGATCAAGTTCAGTCATTGTTTGGACTTGATCAACATTGTGCCTGTTTGACTGCGCCATTGGGCGCATTTGGAGGCGTTGCAGTTGTGATAGAGAATATGGGAAAAAGAAGAGTTTTGTGGTGGGTTGGCATATTCGCCAAGGTGGAGATTTGTTGGTGTTTGGCTCATATGAAAACAAAGTGGGAGAGATCCCACATTGCTTGAGAAGCAAAGTTGGGTCTCACATTGGCCTTATAAAAGAGGCCATGTGGGAGAAATATATGTGTTCCAAGTGAAATATCCTTCACCCCCCTCTATTTGTAAGGTCTCACATATAAGACCTCTTAGTTTAAGGGCCTTTCATTAAGGACCTTAAAATTTGTAATATTTGCTTTTTCTCCCTTTGTTTTGGGTATTTGTAGTATTGCCCAATTGTTTGGGTAATTACAGTTTGACTCAACTATTTGGGTAATTGCAGTTTGGCCCAATAGTTGTGGTATTTGTATTGTGGCCCAAAAAGTTTGAATTCTCTTTGAAGATAGTGGAAAGTTTCTTCAGCGGCGCCCGAGGACGTAGGTATTTATACCGAACCTCGTTAAATCCTGGTGTGTTTTCTATTTCTGCATTGTGGTTGATTGGTTGCCTCTTTAGTTGCTATTATATTCAATTATCTGGCATAGTTGTGGTTGTGCATTTTGGGTTGTTCGGTTGGTTACCGCTTCCGCTTGTGCATAACAGGGACAACAAGAAAAGTGATGATGAAAGTGATCAGATGACAGTTAACAAGATCTAATCTTTTTTTTTTTTTAATTACAACTATGCATATTTGCTTCCATATTCATAAAAAAGCATAGTGTTACAAGTAGCATCTTTCCACAGAGAGATTAATCCAGAGCTCTACTATGTAAAGTCATAGCCTAATAACTATACCAATTAGAGCTATTTAAAATAACTTTTAAGAAATTTGGACTTTCTTTCTCAAGTTTTGATAAAATTGATTTTTTTTTTTGTCCGAACAAATGCCGTGAGATATGATTTTTGAAGTCCGAATCATGAGTTTTCCATAAACAAAATTTTGCCAATATACTATCAAGTTGAAGGAAATTAAACAGCAGCATATATCGATATTATCCCAAGCATTAATCTTTTCTATAGTGTTACTTCAACGGGATCGGAAAGCAGGTCATCATCCGCAACATGCTGTAGCATTAGCTTATTGAACGACAAAAACCTCATTTTGTGTACAGTTGTTTCGTTCAAACAAGAGAAATGGCGCCGCCGGCTGAGCAAATAAATGGAATCTTGATTAAAATAATCACCCAACAACTGAAGAGAGTCAAGTTGTCCAAATGAAAAATGGTTTTTATTCTGATCATGACCAAATTGTAGTTATATATCCTTTGTCCTACTTGATAGTTTTTTAGTTTCCAAGAAGGTTTGCTACTAATCTTCAATTATTAGTGCGGATTAATTTTAATTAGCTTTTGCATATTCAGTTATTGTGGGTACCTTTTTAATTATATTTTGTTTGCCACGTTGATCGGTTCAAGAGTTAAATAAAATGAACTTAACTATTGAGATCTGACAGATGTTTCCGTTCCCTTATTGGTTCGTGTAACTTGAGCAATGTATAAGATAAGAGGCATTGAACTGATGAAGATTCTATTTTTTTTTCAAGTTAATTCCCTTGAATATTGTACGTTTATGAACCCGACCTATGAACTAAACAGCCCCATTTAAGTGAGCCTGAAATTGGTATATTAAAACTTATAGTGTTGATAAATAAATGAATATATATATATATATATATATATATATATATATATATATATATACAAAACAACATTATAGTTGACAGATTTAAATAAAGTTATAATAATGTTGACTTACATTTTATGTAATTATTGAACTAAAATATATAAAATATCAACTATCCCTCATCAATTGTAGTTTAGTGTCAAATAAAATAAATGAACTCAACGACCAAACGCTGGATGATGTTTCCAATACAACCTTCTAATGTAAATAATATTGCAAATACATACCTTAATTAATGATAAGAAACGATATAAAAATCGCTAGCTCAGGCGCTTTTGCTTTTCGTCAAATATCAATCTTCACTCTATCAGCTGTCTCCAAAGTGATCTTCAAACCCTAACTTTGCTCCTGTCCGCTGCCTTCTTATCACAATAAGTATTTTTTTTTCCAGAATTTTTAAAAAAAATTAAGTTTATAGATGTGCGCTTAACATTAATCTTTCAAATTTTAAGTCCCCTAATATGCCCTTTCGCATGTAAGGGTTCGATACACAGAATCGAACCTCACATACCTTAATAGGTCTTACAAGTAAGTTAAACAACACTTTTTTAATTAATATTTTTATATGACATAGAATGATTCGAACCTATGACTATTTGGTCATAACAGCTCTGATATCATGATAAGTTGCTACTTTTCTAAAAGTATAAGCTTATAGATGTGGGCTCAACATTAGTATTTTAAATTTTAAGCCCCCTAATACTTCTCAAAGTTTAATTGGGGTATGCTTCTTAATATATATTGGATATCTGCTTATATTCTAATATAAAGGGGGACCCCGTCTACTCCAATAGTCGTAACACTAGGGGTTGGGCTGATTAATAAGAGACAAAGATTGAGATTATTGCATTCTACCGGGTTTAACCAAAGAACAGAAGAACCACACTATATGTCATACATGTTTGAATTGTAGTGTGATAAGAAAGAAGCATAAGGCCGCAAGGGGCAACCCAGTTGGTTGACTTGAAGGCTTGGGATCTAGTGTTTGACTGTATCGGGGTCTTAAGTACGATCCTTCTGGTGAGCTTAAAAATTCTTTTACCTTTGTTGTCTCTCGAGTCATGGGGTTGGATGTAGCCAAGGTGGACCTAAATGGTCCGATTCAATGTAATAGTTTGGGTTATTAAAAAAAAGTGAGATTATTTGCGTGCGCTAAATTTATTTCTACATCCAATTTCTTATTGCACCCATCATTAAAATAGAAAAGATAAACATCTGATATATACACCCACCCATATTCCAAAAATAACCTCATCTTATTCCTTTCATTTTTCTAAATTTTATAGTTTCTTTCAGATGGAATTGCAAATATACATAGCTAGAATGTTAGACAAAACTGCCAAACAAAAGAAAGAACTATCAACAACAAACCAATTGCAAAAAATCAACAATTTAACACACATTGGCATTTTCTTTTGTGGTTGATTGGTCTTGGTTCTTTGGGCAATCTGAAAGTTCCTTTCGTGTCCATCTTTATTTTCCTTGGTAATTGCTACTCAATTTGGAGAGACTTCAAGCCTTATTCGAATTTGACTCAGTTTCAATATATAGAAGAAAGATTCATCTTTAAATCTCATGGTTTTTCAACGTTCAAGAAACTATAAATATGCATGTTTACACTACAGGTCTACCACAAAACTGTTGGAAAATTAGTGAATGGAAATTGATGTTAGAAGTCTTTACAAATTCCTTAGTTGTTATGAAGTCTTTTCAAATTCATAACTCACGTATTCAATGAACTCTCATGTATTGAATACAAGTTAATTTTGAGTTAATAAAAGTTGATGTTTCAAATTCCATAAGTTACAATTGCCTTGGCCTACATAACAAGGTCTTCTTTCATTTTGAAAACCACACCACAAGTTAGCTCTGTCTCTCTCTAGCTTGTTTTCTCTCTTGCTCTTTTGAGTTCTTAGTTTCTAATTCTAAAGTTCGTGATAGATTTCGAAATGTTTCCAATTCGCTCAAGTAAAAGAGTAGTGATTCTCTTGCTAGTAGTCGTCATTGCATCCTGGAAAACAGACGGTGGTAAAATTCACAAGCACCTAGTAGAGAAGGTGAATATGTTTTAAGTAGAGATGACATTTTTTCCCAGTTGGGCCGGGTATCCGCATTTTACCCGCATGACCTGGCCGGGGAAAAGCCCGGATTTCTGGTGTTTAGGCCTGGGGGCAAGGGCTGCTAAGTACACACCGGTCCGAGTGCATTGCGGGGGTAGTATTGCGAAGGAAACCTAGTCCCTGGCCCGCATTCGGATAGCCCTGCACTTTTGAAGGAAAAATATGTTACCTACAAGGCTCGAGCACATGACCTAGGGGTTGGATTACAGTCGTTTACTACTAAACCACATGGCTTTTTTACTTTAATAATTACATACAACTTTAATTAATGAATTCATTTGTTTATTTAATTAAAACTAATATCTCCATCAGAGTTGCGACTCGAACCTGGGTCACAACACACCACCATAAGGAGGCTTCGCCACTTTGGCTAGCCTCGCGCTTAAGAGCATTTCACCAACATTATTTTATTTAGCCAATTTCAAAGCCTGAAAAATAAAAAAAATAAAAATAAGGACAATCCGAGGGTTTTTCCCGGGTGTGGGTGTTACATTCCAAAGCCCGTAATTACCCGCACCTAGAAAAACTAAAAAAAATCTGAAAATTTCACGGGGATCAGGGAAGAGTTTTTTAGTCTGGTACGGGTGCGAAAATGCCAAACCCACACCCACACCTAGATTTTGCCATCCCTGGTTTTAAGGACATTGTGTGATACACAGGTCTTGACGAATTCTTCTTGATAAACCAAGTGGTAATTCGGTAATTTTAATTTAACTTATTGTTGTCCTTTATCCTTATATATTGTATGTTATTTTCTAACAATCTTAAAATAGAATATTGCTTTATATAAGGTTTATAACTAGGTTTCATGTTGAATATATACATTTCTCTTACCATATATTTGTTTATATATATATTTGGTGTGAAATTTTTGTTATGAAATTTTATAGTTTGTTAGTGTCGACTGGATGGTAACTAAATAGAGAAGTTCTATCTAAGGAGATTGGGCTTGAAGAGGAAGCAATTGTGACCCTCCACATATTTCCTAGGAATTTTTTGGTAAAGAAATTATGTCTAAGGAGGTTGGCTTTTAAGTAAATCCTGTATGTGAACTCTCTAGTCTTTCTTGGGAATTATCTGGTGAAAGCTATTTGGTTGCTCTCAACGATAGTTTGGTTCAGCAAATTAAAAATCATTTAATTTATTAATTTATGAGATGGTTGATATTACGAGTGGTTCTCAACAAGCTAATGTGGCTATTACCCCAGCTGGATCGGTTTCGGCTCATATGAACATCGAAGAACTTTGATGGACTAAATTTCAAGAGGTGGCAGTAAAAGATGCTGTTTCACTTGACCATCCTGGATCTAGTGAGGTTCTTGACTAAGGATCCACCTAAGCTCAATGAAGATGAGCAAGATGTTCAAGTCATCAGTGTTGTTGAGGCTTGTGAGCATTTTGATTTCTTATGACATAATTATTCTATGAACGGTTTGACAGACTCATTATACAACATGTATATTGAGGAAAAATGGGCTAAGGAACCATGGGAGACTTTAAACAAGAAGCATAAGGCTGAAGATGTTGGATCCAATAAGGCCGTGATGGGCTGCTTTCTTAGTTATAAGATGGTGGATACCAAAACTGTGATAAGTCAAGTATAAGAGATCTAAGTGATCCTTTATGAGATACATGCTGAAAGGATGGTTTTGAGCAAAACCTTTCAAGTAGCAGCTGTGATTGAGAAGATACCCCTTGCATGAAAGGATTTTAAGAATTATCTCAAGTACAAGAGAAAGAAGATGAACATGGAAGAGCTCGTAGTCAGACTTCATATTGAAGAAGACAACATAGGCTTAAAGAAGAGAAATTCAACTTCTGCAGTGGTAAAGGCTAATGCATTGGAGCATGGTCAAAGCTTTAAGGCAAAGAAGAGCAAGTTGAATAAATGGTCCAAGTTAGGGCCTAGGTGGAAGTTCCAAGATGCAGAAGTTGCAAGGGAAGTGCTTCAACTGTGATAAGATGGGTCACAAGGCTTCGGATTGCCAATTTTCGAAGAAGAAAAAAAATGAATCAAATGTGGTGGACAACATCACATAAGACGCATTGGAGCTAAGCCTGTCTGTGGTTGTTTCTGAAGTCAATCAAGTTGGGTCCAACCCAAAGGAATAATGGATTAAAATTGGAACTACAAGGCATGTTTGTTCTAGCAAAAGCCTATTCATAACCTTTGATTGAGAATAGGAAGAAACACTTCATGGGTAACTCATCCACGTCTGAGGTACAAGTTATAGACAAAGTGGTTCTGAAGATGACCTCTGGGAAGGAGCTAACTCTAAATAATATGATGTATGTGTCAGAAATTCGTAAGAACTTAGTATCTGGTTCATTACTGACTAAGCATGGATTTCGCTGGGTTTTTGAAATAGATAAATTTTTACTTCCCAAAGGTGGTATGTATGGTAGAAAGGGATATAAGAGTGAGGGTGTGTTTAAACTCAATGTAATGACTGTCAAGCCCAAAATCAATAAAGCTAGTTCTTTTGCTTATTTGATTGAGTCTTCCTTTTTATGGCATGATAGACTAAGACATGTTGATTATTATAAATTTTGTAGATTAATTAACTTAAATCATATTCCTGCTTTCCAAATTGATTTAAAACATTAGTGTAAAACTTGTGTTGAGGCGAAATTGACAGAGTCATCTTTTCAAACTATATAAATAAATATTGAACCTCTTGATTTAATTCACAGTGACATTTGTGATTTGAAATTTGTTCAAATAAGAGGTGGCAATAAGTATTTTATTCCTTTTATCGATGATAGCACAAAATATTGCTCTGTGTATTTCTTAAAAAGCAAAGATGAAGTAATAGAGAAGTTTATTTTCTATAAGACTGCTGTTGAAAATCAACTTAATAAGATGATTAAGATGATTAGGATTGATCGTGGTAGAGACTATGAATCATCTTTTGGTGAGTTTTGTGCACAACATGAAATAGGACATGAGGTCACGCCACCTTATTTGCCTTAGTCAAACGGAGTTGTTGAGCGTAAAAGTCGTATCTTAAAAGAAATGATGAATGCAATGTTGTTGAGTTTTGGGTTGCCTCAAAATATGTGGGCGAAAGCTATTTATCAGCTAATTATCTTTTAAATAAGGCATCTCACAAGAAAGATGAAAAGACACCTTATGAATTGTGAAAGGAAGAAAGCTTTCCTACAAATATTTATGAGTGTGGGGGTATCTTGCTAAAGTGGTGGTACCTATACCTAGGAATGTGAAAATAGGTACCAAAACAATCAATTGCATTTTTATAGAATATGCTCATAATAGTAGTGTTTATCGGCTTCTTGTGTATGAGTCACAAATCCTAGATATACACAAAAACACAATAATGGAATCGAAAAATGCATCGCTCTTTGAACATGAATTTTCATATAAATCCAAAGAATGACCAAGTTCATCTAAACAAACTTATGAGGCTATCACTCAGGATAGTCAGGACCAAGAACAAGTTGTTGAAGATTAGCCTAGACGTAGTAAAAGAGCAAGAACAAAAAAATCATTTGGTCCAGATTTTTTGGTTTATGTGTTAGAAAATGAACCTGAAAGCTTTAAAGAAGCTGTGAGCTTTTTAGAAGTACCTTTGTGCAAAGAAGCTATTATGAGTAAAATTGATTCCATAATTCAAAACCATACGTGGGAACTTGAGGATCTTTCTCCAGTATCAAATCACTAGATTCTAAATGGATTTTCAAGAGAAAAATGAAAGTAGATGGATCGATTGACAAGTATAAGGCTAGATTTGTTATCAAAGGTTATAAGCAATGAGAAGGCTTATATTACTTTGATACATATTCTCTAGTGACTAGAGTAAATTCCATTCAGATAATACTTGCGATTGTTGCTTTGCGAAATCTTGAAGTACATCAAATGGATATGAAGACAACCTTTCTTAATGGTGATTTAGATGAAAATATCTTTATGAAACAACCTGAGGGATTTGTTGCTCTTGGATAAGAAAAGAAAGTTTGCAAATTAATGAAGTCTTTGTACGGCTTAAAGCAAGCACCAAATCAATGGCATGAAAAGTTTGACAGTGTGATGCTTGTAATAGATTTAAAATTGATGAGTGTGACAAATGTGCCTATATCAAAGATACTGAAAATGGTTGTCATTTTGTGTCTTTATGTTGATGACATGCTCATTGTTGGTAATAACGATAAGATAATAAAATCTATCAAAAATATTTTAAATTCAAAATTTGACATGAAAGACAGAGGTATGGCTGATGTAATTTTGAGAATTAAATTACAAGGACTTCTGATAGACTCATGCTTAGTCAGTCACACTACGTAGACAAAAGTTTGAAAAAATTCAAACAAAGATGATTTTGGAGCGTCTTGGACACCGATAGACTTAAGTCAACACCTGTATAAGAATAAAAGTGAGAGTGTTTCACAAGTAGAATGCTCTAGAGTGATTGGTAGCCTAATATACTTGATGAGTTGTACAAGACCTGATATAGCCTGCATAATCAATAGAGTAAGTAGATACACGAGTAATCCAAGTGCCAAGCATTGGAAAGGTATTGTGAAAGTATTAAGGTACTTACGATATACTTGTAGCTATGGACTACATTATACTATATATCTTACAGTGTTCAAGGGATACAGTGATGCGAATTGGATATCTAATATAAAAGACTCAAAGTCTGCTAGTGGATATTTGTTCACACCAGTTGAAGTTGTATCATTGAAATCTTATAAACAAATGGTTATAACCTGACGTATGATAGAATTTGAGTTTATAGCTTTAGATAAATGTGGTAAAGATGCTAGATGGCTACGCCATTTCTTAAAAGATATTCCAAATTGGCCTAAGCTTGTGCCGTCAATATGTATTCATTGCGATAGTGAATATGCTATTAGACATGCACAGAGTAACATGTATAGACTATGTAAAGTCTAAGGATAACCTCTCAACTGGATATATTCATCATAGACATAATGCTATTAGGCAACTACTATCAAATGGAGTTATCACTATAGATTATGTAAAGTCTAAGGATAACCTTACAGATCTGCTAACTAAAGGGTTAAATAGAGAGTCAGTTGATAAGTCATCTGGATGAATGAGACTAAAGCCCATAAAAGAATAAGTCAATACAGAGGAAACCTAACCTAGTTGACTGAAGATCGCAAGATCGAGGTTCAAATAGACAATCTAATTGTAAAGACTTAGATAGATCACTGTGGATAGGTAACCTTTTCTCTATTCATATGATGAAAACAATGATGGTTGTTGTAAGGAAAAGGTTAAGCATTGCTTTTAATGATTCGTATGTATTGAAAATTCGAGTAGAGTAATACGAGTTACCCTTTGAAAGAAATCACTTATGTGAGATTGAAGTGGGACCGCTTTAAGAGAATTGCTTAGGGCTCAATTCTTGATAAATTCTCACAAAACTAGGGTAGGTTCACGACCAAAACAAACATAATAGTGAGAACTAGAAATTCTAGAAAAGATTCATATGTGTAGTATATCATCGTTTACATAAACGACAAAACAGTTCAAAGACGTCATGTCTACTGATTTATCAGTAAAGTTAATATGCTTTCACAAGAGAATGTTCAAAGGATAACACTTTCCTATCCTATGTAGGTTTCGATCATTGAACTCTATCAACAGGTCAAAGCATACACTTGTTTTTAATCAATTTCATTCATGTGGGGGATTGTTGGAAATTTCATGAATGGAAATTGATGTTAGAAGTCTTTACAAATTCCTTAGTTGCTATGAATTTCAAATTCATAATCATGTATTCAATGAACTCTCATGTATTGAATACAAGTTAATTTTCAGTATAAAAGTTGATGTTTCAAATTTCATAAGTTACAATTGCCTTAGTCTATTTAAGGAGGTCTTCTTTCATTTTGAAAAACACACCACAAGTTATCTCTCTCTCTCTCTCTCTCTCTCTCTCTCTCTCTCTCTCTCTCTCTCTCTCTCTCTCTCTCTCTCTCTCTCTCTCTCTCTCTCTCTCTCTCTCTCTAGTTTGTGTTCTCTGTTGCTCTCTTGAGTTCTTAGTTTATAGTTCTAAAGTTCGTGACAGAGTTTGAAATGTTTCCAGTTCACTTAGGTAGAAGAGTAGTGTTTCTCTTGCTACTAGTCATCATTGTATCATGAAAAACAAACGCCAGTAGAATTCTTAAGCACTTAGTAGAGATGACAAATCTTATACTATGTGATACACAAGTCTTAGTGAATTCTTCTTGATAAAAAATTAATTTTAATTATTGTTGTCATTTATCTTTATATATTGCATGTTATTTTCTAACAGCAAAGTCTTCTTTTTGCCATGAAAATAATGTAAACTAGAATTCATGATAAGATAGAATAGGAGAAAAGGCGATCCTATATTAGACAAAGTGTTTTCAATCTATTAATCAAATCCGCCGGTGAGAATTGAAAGAATAAATAAATAAAAGATGACTATTTTGTAATTTTATTTAAGGATGTCTTCAAAATAAAAATTTTAAAAAAGTGTGAAAATAAGAAGTCTGGGTGCGAATAACCTTACCCAACTATAATCTTAATTACTTGTAAAATTAATATTCTAAAAATTCAATTAATGTACTATTATGGATGCAATTGTGTACAAGTCTTCTATAATTAGGACGCGGAAGCGACATCATAGCGGCCAACTATGCATAAATAGGAAAAGAGAATGATCAAATTTATTTCTTTTCATCAAGGCTTAAGGCAGAAAATAGTTATTTTATATTTTCATTAAATTTTGTCTTCACCCCTAGACCACTAACTCTTATTAAAACAAAAAAAAAAGGTCCCGAAACTTCTTGTATGCTGGAAAGAGTCATTATCTAGCAAACCAAATTGGTACCCACGTGAAAATACATACATACATACATACATATATAAAAAATATTATATTGTTGACAAAAAAAGAAATTTCTTTAGTTGAAACTTACCATCATTCATACAAAAGATTTTGCGTTTATTAAACACACCAAAATCTAAAAAGAAAAACTAGAAATTAAGAAAATCACAGAGAGAGAAAACTAGTTTATGCATTACAAGGGTATGCGCAATGACAGTGCTAAGTTTTGCTGTATATAAAACACCTGAAATATCTCAGCCCCATGCAAATGGCGCTTGTCTCGCTCTTAATTGTCAACCAATTTGGAAAGCAACAAACGAACTACGAAAATAATAGGCCAAACAGATCTTTTAATAGGGCAAAAATAATAATGAACATTGAGAGTTTGGCTCTTGAGATAATAATTTTGAATTCAATAATCCTACAATTACAAAATTTGTATATAAAATTGATGTGACATCAAGTAAATAGAAATATTAATATAACAAATGCTGATGAGTCATGTGACATTGAATTATTAGTATCATATATATTTTATATATAAACTTTATAAGTGTAGCATCACTAGATTGAATTTTGATGGTGCTTTTTTATTATTATTATTATTATTATTATTATTACTACTATTTTGCTTTGAATGTTGGTAACGAACAAGGGAGAGTTAGTAACATCAAAATATTTAAAAGGGAAATTAAGAAAACTATCCCAAGCATTGAATATTTTCATGCTATAACCCTGTTAGATAGTTTACAGGTGCGTCAATCCAATAATGAGTCATGAAATGCTAATTTTCAGGGACAATATCATTTATCATACAAGCCTCCTAATTTAAGGTATTTTCTGAATTTTTCCCTATTTATAAAAAACTATTATACATTACTATTCAATTTATTTTCAATTCCTATTGCAAAAGGTGTATGACTAACATGAATTTTATTTTTTAATTTAAGGCAATAATAATAATAAGTTTAGTTTAAATTTTTTTAATGAATAATTCAGATTACGAGACTAAATTAATTACATATAATTAATTATATTTAAATTTAAATATAATTAGTAAATAGATAATGGGTTAGGTATGGTTGCCCACAATGTGCAAAAACCCAACCCAATTCAAACCACAAATTAATTTTAGTTTGTGGGTTAGATTGGGCTGGGTTATTGTTTTGATAGGTCCCATTAGGCTGGCTTCTAAGAGCTTTTTTATATAAGCCCATCAAATTTCTTGTTAAGCCTCTCTTTTTAATATGATTTATACAATTTAAAATTTATCTCTTTTTCTAATACCTCTTTATAATAAAGAAAATTATTTACCTTCTTTTTTATGTTTTCTTTTCTCTTCTCTCTTTAAAAGAAATCAAAGAAATTAATTTCTTATTTTTTATTATCAATTTGATTTAAATCATTTCATAATAATTATTTCGTAAATGTTTGAAACTTATGCTTTAGATTTAATGCAAATATATCCTAAGTTGTGACTTAAATTTCAGTTGGAAGCACACCAAGCAGCAATAAATTTCAATTAGAGTCCTGTAATTAGATTCATATGCATTGAAAATAGTAATAAAAAGACTTAAACAATGAGAACCTAATTTTGCTGAAGAGGCTTTGCACCTCAAATAGGACTTATATATAAAAATCTAAATAATGGGTTGCCGCTTTTAGACAGATGAAAATGTAAAAGATTCTAGAAGAAAGGGTCCCGCCTTTGAAAAAGATAACAATGCAAAGGCTTATCAATGCTTGCCATATCAGTTTTTTAATTAATTACAAATTAATTGACAAAGCTTTGCCAAGATAGTACTGCATTTCATCGAGCTATTAGAGGGATTTTTATAAAAAAAGAAGAGAAGAAGTTAGTTGTTTTCTGAATGAATTTATTAAAAAAAATAGATATAAGGATAATTTTGAAATTATATTATATGTATTTAGGAAAGGGTTTGAAAAGAGATTTTATAAGGACTGCATAAGATCACTCCAGTTGTAATCCATCATCATCCATATTTTAGACATCCCTAATATGTTGTTGTTAATGAAAGAAGAGGATGTTAACAAGAAGTTATATAAAATTAATACATACTTACATAATCTATATATAACTCTATGGTAGAGATTTACAAGCAAGATGCAGGATTTTCCTCCTTTAACAAACACATGGTCGGAGATGCCTAACAGTAGAGAAATACTTGCGTGCATCCGGTATATCACCTTAGCTATGCTAACTCATCATCAATTTAAATCCAACTTATCATTAATTTAAATATCATTTTTTGTTATTAAATTTTTGTTTCTCTTAAATTATCACATCCAATTTTTTTTCAAAAATAATCACTTAATTCCTCTAATATCAATTTTTCTCTTATTTTGAATTTCAAATTAAAGTTGTTTCTCTCATCTCAAAAGCCTACCATTCGACCTCATCCAAAAGTTTGTATGTTGTTGAAATCCGAATTAGTTTTAATCGCTGCACCAATTCCAAGCCACGCATTGCTGGCACAAAGGAGATCGAAAAGCTTTTATCTGAAGGTGATGAACGGCTAAAGATGAACTTACATATGTAGGAAATTTGCTTGTGTAATAGTATGTCAAATAGATAATGCCATTTCTATTTTCAGTATTATGATTTGTTAGGTACACCACATAAGTAAATTGAGATAGTATACCTAGTGTTAAGTATTCATCCTAATAGTAATACATCTACGCATTAATTAAATGTATGAAAGAGGTACTTTCCCTGAAACTATGCATTGATATGATCTGGCACTGTTTTTACCAAGGCTGCTGCAAGTTATCTTCTAAATAATAGTTTGAGTTTGACTTTTCCTGGAACTGCTTATGCAAATGATCACAATGGTTTAGTTACTTCCTATAAACGTGAACAACCATTGGAGCAAGAGAAAGTCCTACACTCAGTTAAGTTGGGTATGTTACATTCAATCCTACATCAGTTAAATCCCTCAAATGGCCGTAGTGCAACGCTTCTTGATGGCACATATATATATTTAGAATGCTTAGTACGAACTGTTGGGTATGTTATATGTTTGTTCTCTGGTATCTATTTGCAAAGATTTTATTAAGTCAAAACTTTTATCATAACCATGTAGAATAAACTTCTCTATATATAATGTCATATATACTTGAAATTAAATTGCTGTGTTATAACTTTTCGGTCAGCGTCTTTGTATATATGATACTATACTTGCAAGTTAGCATTGCGGAAAGACGCCTGGATGAACTTCACCTCCACACAATGGTCTAGGAGGGGCTATGGGCTGACAGTCTAATGAGCTTGTCACGAATATTAAGAGGGACTGGTTAAGCTACTGAATATCGATGTAATAGTTATCATTAATACAATTTACTAGTCTACATATGAGCTTGATAATCTCGTGTAAGTCAAAGAGTTACTTGTAATACTTTTGGTAAAAACATGCATCTTTTTACTTTGGTTGTTTCATTACCGGCAATTCCCATATACAGATTTTTATCATTATTGCCTATTCAATATTGGTACAACCGTACAATGGCTAGCCACTTACATCCATATACCTAAAAGTCGTCGCAGTTTATAATCGCAAATCGTTAACCATATATAATAAAAATAGTCCAGTAGAAATAGAAACAAAACTTACCATATTTATCGTAAAGCAAATCAGTAGAACAAAACACAAAAGAGTAGAACAAAACAAGGCAAAAATAGAACAATTACTTAGAGTCCAAGTAATATCCTGCATGGCTCTGGTATCTAGGAAATTAAAAGTCTGCATACATTTGAGTTAATTGGACTGCAATTTTACTCTAAAGAAACATCAAAGTAAAGTAGGCGGACACACCTTTATGTTCACGATATTTCCTTTCCGGACTCCCACAACAACACTGCTTGAACTTGTCATTTATTAAGAGACAAAGCAGAGAACAAAGTTTGGGCCGCAGTAAGTAGTAGTAGCGAAAGAGCCGCCAGGAAAGAAATGAGCGCCCATGGAGTGTTGAAGTAATTGTGCCTTAATATCGCCATCCTTCTGTTCCAAAGCCTGCTACGGTACTTGTTCACTTTGTTGCATAAGTCGGAGTAATAGAAGTTTTTACCTGAGAGAATGACGTTGTCACCAAGCCTATTAAACATTTTGGCAATCACTTCGTCATCACCTAACCAATTTTGAATAATCCCACTCTGACAAAGTAATTCCACATCCTTTGGAGAATTAATGAGGCTGTCCATAAATTTTGTATAATCAGTGACATAATTTAAGCTTTCGTCCAAGAAGAACTGCTCATAGGCAATCAGATTCCGGAGGATAGTCTCGGTTCTATCTGTAATTTGAAATGTTGGGATTTCCAATACTCCGTTTTCTTGGAAATTTATCTCAAACAAGCTGCCTCTGTCGACCTTCTTGAACTTGATTCCAGCCTCTTTGAGCTCAGTGGCAGAACGTATAAAGTCCCATTTTACAAAATTTTCCGGAGGAGGACACCAGTCATAATGTAATAATGACACTAGATGCTTGATGTTTTCGATGGAATCTCGAGTAAATAACGTCAAATTTCTGGGGAAGTTCCCATTTGGTAATGCGGCAACGAAGAGACCAAAGATCATGAGAATTATGGAATAGATTGCTTCATTGGGCATCAAAGTCATGCTAAAGAACTTCCAAATAACAAAGAAGGGAAGTTGATTTTCGATTAATAGCAGATCACGGTTTATGGAATTTCTGACCCAAGCCACATTGAAAATAGGGTCATTATCTTCTCTGAACGATGGCACGAGACACTTGCGGAGTAGTTCAACAATGAAGCAACTATCAAGTAGCATCATTCTCACAAATTCATCACTCTCAAGGTTTGCAAATTCAGATGCATAACAACCACGAGCTTTTGTTTCCAAATTCTTCATGGCCGTAACATACATTATCGTGTCGTTCTCCCCCCTTCTCTGAAGAAGACTCTTCAGATACCGTCTTTTGTGCTCCTCCATCACCTTTAAATGATTCTTATTTCTATGATAAGGACCAATTGACAGTATCTGTGGCTCGTAGGCATTTTCGTTCACATTACGCAGATGTTCATGGACTCTGTAGATACTACGATCATCCCCAATTGGAGATAGGATACTAAGCTCTTGGTCTATTTGAATATATATAATTGATCCGCGCTTTCATGAGACATTGCATTCCCCTACTATAATGACAAGCGGGATGCCGAGTTACAAAATGATTATGTAACTAACTAAAAATAAAGGTGAATACAATCATAGATTTCTGTGTGTACGTGCGTGACTTCGTAACGTAAATTTTCAACTATTTATAATTATGCTACTCAATAGTTGATATTTAATGTCAACAAATCAAATTTAATAATGTTGAATCAATAACACTCTGTATCATTTCATGATTAAATAAATTGATTGTTGAGAATTTATGTCCAAGGTTTTGCGTCAAAATTTAATGTTAAAATATTTCAGTCAATATATATATATATATACACACACACACACCCATCTGTACTTGAGATTTTTATAGGCAATCTATCAAAAATTAAATTTTTATACAAGTTTTATGATACACTAATTAGTTTAATGCATTCATCGATCAAGATATCAAGAATCCTAGTCATTCGAATTGAATTGATTAAATGGTCACAAACTGGAAAATAATATGTAGACTCTTCACTAAAATTTACTTTCTCGTCTGGTCAAAGTCTGTGGATATCTAGCCCCTCCTAAATGACTTGACGATTACAATGTCTAACCTATAGGATATCTAGTTGTTTAATTACTGTTCCGATCATAAATGATCATTTTGTAATGTGTACCGGGCGTTGAAACACAACTATGTTCATGAAATAATTAAAAGCTAGGGGTGGCAATTTTTGACACGACCCGTGAACACGACACGAACACGACACGAATACGTTACACGATTAATAAATGGGTCGGGTTAGTGTTGAAGGTGTTCAACACGCCAACCCGTTTAATGACACGAATAATTAAATATATTTTGTACATTCTTAATATGTAAATTCATTCAATGATATAAATTATAACCTACTTACAATATATATATATTATAAAATTGAAATTTTATACTATAAAATAAATCAATTTATAAAATAATAAATTATGATGATTTTAATAATATTTTATACTAACAATGGTTTATATTCTAAAAATAATTTTAATTGAATTAAATATAGATAATATAATATATTATGTATAACTAAGTTAAATAATTAAGTAAATTATGCGAATTAAATATGACACGATTACGACACGTGGGTAACACGTTTAATAATTGGGCGGGTTTGGGTTTCATGTTTTGACACGAATAATTAAATGGGTCGACACGGCACGACACGATTGCCACCTCTATTAAAAGCAGTTGCCAAAAGTAATATTTGTTGAGTTTCATCATGACTTTTTCTTTTCTCTTCGAATCTCTAATTGGCTATTGAACCTACTCCGACGTTGATGCCAGCAATTTAATTTCTTATTTTTTAATGAAAATATTTTTTTAAATTTTAATTTTATTAGATAATTATTAAAATAAAGTTATAGTACAATTTAAAGATTATTCTATTGGCTTTTCAAATTCTTAATAAAAATAATTTTTTTTTTGTTTTCAAGTTATGACATCGCATTTAAAGCATTTAAAAGGTAGGGTTTGCAGACCCTCTTTCATTTAATAATCAACTACAAATTATAAAAAAAAAAAAAAAAGATGGTACACTTTATTTTTTAAGTTGCCGTGCCTTTGAAAGATTTTCAAAATTTTGTTCTATGTATATCAACAAAGATAAGTTAGTTTTCTAATTTCTAAAAAATGTTTACAATCCAAAGAGATTTCGATATCTAAGAGCTCAAAAATTTATGTAAAATAAAAGCTTATGGATTAGTGTAAAGAATTTAAGTTAAAAAAGGTTATGTTAGAATAGTCGACCATATATACATAGCATAGCGTAGTATTAACATATGCTCTAAAAACATATATTAAAACCTAGGAATTTATGTATTTCTATTAAAATAATAATTAAATTTCCTTAATAATTCAGTCTAACGAATTAGTTATTTCACAAAAGTTAATGGGCTTTGTAACGTAAAGTAAAATTTTCGAGGTGTTTTTAAGATTTTTATAACAGAAATACACAATTCTTTAGGTCTTAATATATTCCTTTTTAAGGCAAGCTTGAGACTACTTTCCTTGTTATGTTCATATAGGAGGCAGAAGCAGTGATCATGATTCATGAGCCTGTCCATCTAGTGATTGTCTTTCCTCAATCAAGTTGGCATCGTAATCTCCAAGGGAATAGCCTAGGTGGTCGGCCTGCTGCAGTGGAAGTAAAAGTTCGAGGGCGATAGCCTAGTTAGCTGGTGAAGGGGGTTCTTTTTACCATCATGTAGGAGTGCACAGGGCAGAGGTGGTTAACCCGGTTAGAGGGGGACTGGGCTTAGGGCTTGGGCTGGCCCATCACTTTGCAAAAGGATAGTCAGCTTCTTTGTCAAGTTTTCTAGTTCCAACTCAACCGTGTCTAGCGAAGTATATCAATAAACGCATAGATAGATGCTAGAAACTATAACGCACTCTAAAGTGTTCATTCCTACAAGAAACTTTTTTTTTTTTTGTTCACAAAATTTATAACGAGCTCCCGAGAAACTAACCAACTAGTTAGGGATGGCCATTGAAAGAAGAAATCGAATCGTAATTGGGATCTTTTAAAATCGTTCCACAAAAAACCAACATAAAAAATTGTGTTCTTTTAACATGAGCCCAGGTGTCAAGAGCACCAAATGCTATGTGTATGATGCCTATTTGCACAAAGCGAAATGTTATAGCAGTAATTAAATATGAGAAACGAGATTTGTACTGGAGAAGCTATAGAACTTACTTGTTTGAAAGCAGCCTTTGCTCTCCTGCTTCCTGGACCTAGCTAATATCTTCCCTGCAAATCGATTCTATTCTTCCCTTTCTTTCTGAAAGAGAACGGTGCCAAAGTAGTGTGCACTACAATCAAAACAACGCATATTATATGATTACTTATACTGTGTTGTTTACGTTTTCAAAGTTGTTTTCTTTTTTCATTTTTTCGAGAAATGTGAAGTAAGCTTTCGCAAATGTTTTATGGATTTAAACTCATATAAAATTGAAAGATAAAGGAACAGTTTCAATTCAAACAAAAGAAAAAAGTGTAATAGTGCTATTTGGTTGTCTTTCATTCACTTTTCATTCTTTTACTGTTTTAAAAAATATTTTTAAACATATATTTTATTTTTTAAATATATTTTTATTTTATTTTTAAAATTTTAATTTTAAGATTTATTTTTAAATATATATTTTTAAATTATTTTAAAATTTATATTTTTAGAATTAATTTTTAAACGCATATCCTTTAGTTGAACTATTTTTTTTAATTATAAAAATTTATTCTTCAAATCATTTTAAAAAAACACATAATTTAATAATAAACACACCCTTAATTAGTAGACAAAGCCAAAAGTTTCCACCGCAGGTCCCACAAAAAAGATGGAAAAATTAATTTCAAAATTATTACGGTGGCTTCCAAAATGACAGGTACATTGCTAAACGTGTTTCACGTATCACACGGAAGGCTAATAACTTACCTAGTGTTGTAAGGTATATATTTTCATGTTCTATTACACTTGTCTGAATCATGTAAAGCAACATTTCTAAATCACGGCCTTACATTTGTTTGTGTTCTAAATCATGCGCTTACATTTGTTTGTGTGTTATTAATTGGGGTGGGCTGTTAGGCTCTATATAAACCCACATTTTCCCCTTTGTCAATGCGCAGCAGTTAAGGGGTGGTAAAGTTCTTTTAATTTCTCAATTTCTCTTCTTGTTTATCTCTTCCCGCGGCCCGATATCTTTTATCTGTTGGTAGCGCCTCAAGCTCAAGGTATCAAATATCATCCATTTCCATATATTATACTAAAGTATTTACTGCCTATCAGCAATAAGCCTCACGGTTTTCACCATTTTTATACATTCAATTTTGTAACTTGTACCTTTATTTTTAATACGTTACCAGCATGAATGTACTCTGATATATTATGATAGATTATGTGTTTGTTTACTTTTATATTTATTTGTTTTGTTTATTTATCTATTTTATTTTATAATATAACTATTTTATAGGTATGCTTTATGGTTTTCATCTTAATGGACCCTCTTGTTAAGCTTAAATTCTTGTTCACCTCTTCTATACTGTTGGCCCTATTTATTCATTCAATTCAATTGATTTATTTGGTGTAAGCATTAAATTTTTTGTTTGTGATTTTTAAGCAAGATTATGATATATGGACGACATTAAGCAAAGAAAATGTCCGTACAAAGCCATGAGTGAAAAAAAGAACGAAACACCAAAGACCTAAAAACCTAGAAACCGGCAACCGACTTCTGAAAATTACCTTTAGAAATCCATAGTGAACTAAACAATAAGTTATATAACATTGAAAAGCTCTGAAAACCTAATTTTTAAGAAATTATGGTTCAAAAATTAGAGTTGAATACGAAAAGTTATGGTCAAATAAACACAAAGGACTCAGAAAAATGTGCACGCAAAGCTAGGGTTTCGTGTTTTTTAAACAACCAACCAACTGTTAGCCACAAGAACAGACGACTGGCACTAACCACCATCGATCGGTAGTGTGCACAGCCGATGGTCATCCACTGTCGACCTGTGGTTGGTCCATCCAAACTTCCTTTTTCAAAATTTTTTACCAAAATTGAACTAGAACAAGCTATAAAAGCACCCTTTTGGCACACTTTCCAATTCGTGTAGAAATCACCTGAAAAGCCTTTCTTTAGATACTGTAAACATCCTTTTGAGTGTTTTCTTAAGTCAAATTTTCTTCTATAAAGTTGGTTTTTATCTACTTCTAAAATTTGAAAGATAGTCAAATATATCTAAGTTGTGATGACCTAATTTAAGTTGGAAGCAGAACAAGCGGCAATAAATTTCAATTAGAATCTTGTAACTAGATTCATATGCATTGAAAACAAGGAGAAACTAAAGAAAAATGTCTCTGCTGAAGAGGGTAATTTGCACCTCAAATAGGACCTATATATAAAAATCTAGATAATGGGTTGCGGCTTTTAGAAAGATGTAAAGGCAGATGATTCTAGACGTATGGTTCTCGACTTTGAAAAAGATAAAAATGCAAAGGCTTACCGATGTTTCCCATATTAGTTATTTAATTAATTATAAATCAATTGATAAAGTTTTCCCAAAATATTATTGCATTTTATCAAGCTATTTGATGGATTTTAAAGAGAAGGAAGAGAAGTTTATTGTTTTCTAAAATGAATTTATTAAAAAAATAGATATGAGCATAGTTTTGATATTATATTATATGTGTTTAGGAAAAAAGGGCTTGAAAAGAGATGTTATGGAGACCGAATAAAAACACTCAGGTTGTAATCCATCATAATCCACATTTTTATCATCCCTAATATGTTGCTGTTAATGAAAAGAAGAGGTTGTTAACAATAAGTTATATGAAATATTACAATTTTCATTGTTAAATTGTAAGATGGGACTTTTTAGTCTATAAATCGGGGCTCAGGTACCATTATTCATGTTTATTATGTTGATATAACTACAGAACTGTAATTCTCGCCTTATATGAGCTCTTTTTATCGACATGTGGCTGACATTTACCATAATCCCTGTCCCTTTTATTTTTCATTTTGAGTTAAATCAATAATATCTTTAGTTTTGATTTGGTAAAAATAAGATAATAAGAGAATCCTGAAACCATGGCGAACCATGACTTAGGCCAAAGGGGTCCTAGCCCCATCAAACTAAAAAAATATTATTAAATTCTATTAAAATATTAAATAATATAAATAGTATGTATTAAGTCTTACTATTTGGGCCTTCCTATATTTTTTAAATAACTAAATGTATATAAGGATATAATTGATATTTGAACTGATGAGTCCACAAATTTTTTGCTTTATTATATTTAATTAATTAAATATTCTTTAAATATAAAAATAATACGTCCCAATTGAATAATATATATCTTTTTGTATGAATAAATTTCCTATTAGACGAATAAATATTATCCTATATACTAAATAAAAAGAAAAGTAGTAACTATTTTTGCTCTTCTAATTTCTATTCGGACACTTGACTTACGTATATTTAAAAAGGAATTGCAGAAAAATTTAGTATCAAATAAATTTTCAAAATATGAAAAAAGGTCAAATTCCTTTTTAATACATGATTAAATTTATACAATTTTAATACAATTATTAGATGTATTTTTTTACATGTTATTAATATTAATAATATTATTTTTGTTTTTTATCATATGAATTTTTTTGGTCTATTTTTTGGACTCAATTTATCAATAAATTTTTTTCATAACCTGGCCCCCCAAAAATTTTATCTTGTGTCCGCCATTGCCTAAAACATATAAAGATAATAACAATCTTGAAACATATAAAAATAATCTCTTAGTTGAAACTATCAATATATGTATATATACAATACAAATATCATAAATAACACGCGTTATAATCTTTAACAGAATTTTGCAATTCTAATAAACACACCAAATTCTTAAAAAAAAAAAAAAACCCAGAGAGACACGAAACTAGTTTATACAAAAAAAAAAAAAAATATGCACATTGACGCAGCAAGCATGCATGGTTATAGGACTCACCGTGAAGCATTTGGCACATAATAAACCAAATGCCCACCAATTTGGAATATGACAAACCAAATGCGAAGATAATAGGCCAAGCAGATATTTTAATAGGTTATCAGCATGTTGAAGGCAGAAGACATAATCGATTGTTGTAACAATACTCTGAGAGAATGCACAAGCCAAGCCAAAAATATCGCTGTAGGAACCCAAAGGCTTGTGACTTTCAGATTGATAATAAAACCAAGGTAATGCAGCCCTCCACCTCCAAATAACTGTTTCCTTTCTACGTTTATAATTGAGCTCTGCAATGCAAGTAAGTGTGTCTGCAAATGATATTAACATACCAACTAGTGCATATTGAGGTTTATATACCGAAGAAAGTTGATTGAAAACAGCCGATGGAAGCTCTAGGACAAATTTGGTGATGATAAAGATCCGCTCTAAATCAACCTAGCTATATGTTTTTTTTTAAAGAAAAAAGAAAGTACAAGTGGATTGGAAATTCTTCAAAATTACAAAGACAGAGAGAGAGAGAAATAGCGGGATATCACACTAATTTTTCGATAGACCTTTTGTCTCCAATCAGTATTTCCGCCACGTGCCCCATCTCCAGTGCTATTATTTTATCCAATGTCTTTGTCAGTAGCGTTTCCAGTTTCAGAGCGTTGAACAATCGGTTCAGTTTCATTATCTTGTCCAAGAATTTTAAGCTGAAATCAAACACCATAACAGTGAGGGTCTCATTTACACGACAAAATTTTCTTTTAAATCAGTTCTCAAGAATGGGACAATATAGTAGAGCATATACTGGCATTACTGGCTAAAAACAAGCTTATGCTGATGGGTAAAACTTCTACTTCAACAAAATTTCTTCAAGACTATCAAGCTTAATCTACTATAATCATATTGCAAGCAAAATTTTCAAACAAAAATATTCTTTGCTAAAATTCAACTAAGGTATGAAATTAAGAATGTACCACAAATGTACTCCATCAGAGCATACCATTAATTCTCAAGTTGAGCATAATTCAATTTCTAAAGTAAAAAATAAATTTAATAATTCAAATCATCAATCACAGTCTTAGTGCACAAGGATTTTCAATTTTGTATCTAGGAGGAAAATGGATAGCTCAAGAGTCCTACAATTTGTTGCAGTAGTACTTTTGACATCAAAATGTTAATTTTCGGAGAGACTCCTATTGTGAAAGATAAAAAGATGAGAGCATCGCTCTTCTTTTCACCTTGTCTACACCGCTAACTAGAATTTCTTTTTCCCGCAAAGGACAAAAATTCCTTAGTCCACACTCCGAGCAGAAACAGAGTATTCTTCTATGTTAATTCTCAGAACTGTTTCGGGTATAACGTTACTTACATCAAAAATAATGTCAGCAGGTATAACACTCTCCAATTAGTCCTTGAAATCACTAGGGATAGTATCCTCCGAGTAGCCTTTCTCCAAGGCATACTGCAGTGATCCAAACAAGAGAGATAGCAAAGCCGGAGAGATGAAGCAAATACAAAAGAAGCGATTAGAAATTTTGTTAAGTGGAAGACTCAACAAGAACCCAGTATGTCTACCGAAAGCAGGTAAATTTTTGGCTTATTATTAAACATGCACATTTCTTGATGATGTGTATGTTTTGAAGCTGTCGTAGTTACATAAGACAGAACTTTAGCAATTATATTAGATGAAACGAAATATAAATAAATCTGCACAGAGGAAATTAACGTGGTTTGGCTATAGCAAGTCCACATCCATGGATAGCCAAGCTGCACTTCACTATGATGTTCACGTTTACAAGGTCTAGGGCTATTCAGCTGATGAACTCCCCGTTACTCACCTATCATATATAAACAGCGTTCTAAACTCCTTGAACTTCATCCATAGCAAACCAACTTCTGTCCTAGCTACTCTTCCCACAATTTGAGTCCCTCTGAAATTGGGTTACACGTTCCCAATCAAATAAACCACCCTTCTAGTTAATCACAAACATGATAAGACTTATCACACTCAAGCTAAACTTATACAGCTTGCTAACATAAAACGTTGTACGACAAAAGCATAAGTCTCCTAGTTATATGCAACTTGTCCGACAACCTTTCCTTATTAAATAAGGATTCTTCTACATCTTCGCTAATAATTATCCTACAAATCTTACACATATAGAAAAGATAAATTACATTAGGATATTGTAAAATCAACAAGATATAATTATATTCCTAAAGTGAGGTCAAATCAAAACTTTTCTAAAGTAAATCCAAATCAGGAAACAATATCCAATTGCATTATACAATACGAGAGTAGTTTTAGAACAGGAAAATAAAATCTTGTACATTTTGTTTTCTCTCAAAATGTCAATTGACCAATGTCACATAGATTCACAATGACACATGGCAGTCCATGTGGCATTGTCCTAACAATCTTCCCCTTTGGCATTTTGTGATAAAAACACAAAGTAAAATAACATGCATCAAATCAGTTAGCAATAACATGACTGTAACGGACAAACATATCAGAACTACATTGAGGCAGTTACATAAACTATTCTGCAAAAGAACTTTGGTCAGCAAGCAAGATTCATACAGACCAAGCAAACACAAGTAATAACTGAAGTTCAAATCACAACTTAAAATAGTATCATCTCCCCCTAAGATCAGTATGCCTTTTAACAGAAAGTAATTACAATATCGGTAAGCATATCAGTAAGCATATTACTCCCCCTAAGCAAAACAAAAGTGCATTCAATGCATTCAACAAATCTTCGAAACTGTTTTTTGTACTACTCCCCCTTTTTTCGACACAAAGTGCCAAAGAGCACTACTTCAAATGTCAAGCAGATCGTCTGGGTGAGAAACCGATTTTAACAAAGCCACCCCTGGTTCGTGATCTCTGTCTTGAGGATGGTGCTGGAGGAGGAAAAGGTGGAGTAGATTGCTCAGAAGAAGTTGTTGCCATTGCAGCTAGAGTTTCAACTATTTCGTGAGCTTATTGGGCTACAACTTCAGGTGTGAGAAAGGACAAGTGTAGCAATGAAGTAGCTACAATAGGTGGTGGAAAAACAACTTTCTCTGCTGAAGTGGAGGAGGAATGATAGGATGCTGCAGTTGAATGGGCTGGGGAATGATCTTGTTCAGGGAATGGTGGAGGGTGTGGTGAAGGAATATCTGCTGCAGATGGTCCTCTGGGAAAATTTGAAGAGACAATGATAGTTGGAATTGTGACATTCATTGTAACAGATTGAAAAAAAAAAAAAAAAAATGGCATAGGTGCTATGTATGGCACAATGGCAGTTGTGTAAACCAAAACTGGAATATCTGCTACAGGAATTTGAGCATCAACAGCTGGAAAGATTGGAGATTTTGGTTATGTGCTCAAAGAAATAGGAATGACTGGAGGTTCTGGTTCTGGTGAAACATTAAGGGATTGAATTTTAGAGGTAGAATGGCCTGCAGGAGCTGGAGCTTCTTCTATTTAAGAGAAAGTGGCAACATGTTTCAACAAAATGTCATGATGAGTTTATATTTTTGCTTCATTTTCTTTTTGTTGGTCTATCAGCTTCTACTGGTTACTTAAAATCTCCTGTTATTGCTATAAAATTGAAGCAAGAGTGTTAGACAAACTTTGCAAAATATCCTGCATAGAATCAAAAGATTGTTTGGTGGTCATCCTAGCTCTTTTTGGAGCAGGTTCCATTTCCTCTCCTTTTTCTTCTTCTTCAGCATCTGGATTAGCTTCAAGATCTCTTCCTTTTCTTCTCTAAGTTGTCCCCTCATTCTTGTCATGAAACCACTAGTAATAGAATATTCAAGTGGTTCAATTACATCATTAGCTTCAAGCTCAATACCATTTTTAATCAAAAGTCCCATTATGAGACAGGGAAAATAGAGTCTCTAAGCATGCTCCTTTGTAGCAGCAATAATATAATCATATATTAACATTCCCAAATTTAAGCTTTTGTTTTTCCCTAAGCGATACAAAAACTTAGCTCTATCAAAGCTAATGGTAGTAGAATGTGAAGTGGGGATCCAATTGTATCTAGCAACTGAGATTGATTAATCTGCTCTTGACCTTTAATAGTTTTACCAACAAGCTCTTTCTAGACTACATTCTTGTAATTTTCAAAGAACAAAGATCATGATCAACACCCTAGGAATTTCTAGAAAATCATTGATGACATTCAGAGAAAAATGAATGTTTTTTCCTTGGCAGCACACCATTGCATAAAATTCTCTAATTAAAGAAGCAGTAGGGAGTTGGAATTGGGTTACCAATTTGCTCCGCTGCCGGTCTTGGAGCAGGGAATCAAGAGAGTAAGTGGCAAATGTTTCCACCTTGACAAATCATTCCTTCCAGAGTTCTCTTACCACACTATAATCATCATACCTCGTCTTGATTTCTCCAGAGGCAAACTTCCCTTCAATGGGATTGAACTCCTTAAGAACATCAAACTTATTCACATGCATGTCTAAATCTTCACTCCTAGGCAGATCATCATCATCAGATGCCTTTGTTTCTTCACCAATCTACGCCTCTGAAGCTTCTTCTATATTATTTGAATCTTGATCATCATCTGATGAAGATTTGATATTTTCTTGGGTTTTTGGTTGAGTCAGTGAGGACTCCTCTAATGGTGCTTCTTGTGATGGCGAGCATGAAGGAGAATCAGGCAAAATTGGTTGCATTTTCCTTGACTGAGATTAGAGCTTTGGTGCCATTTTGAAAGGTAGAAACTACAAGATAAGCAAACCCTAGTCGAAGCGATTTTGAACTGAACTGGATGAGGGGAAACCAAGATAATGAAGGAAATAAAAGATAATATTAATTTTTAAATCAAGAATCCTAATACAATTATGATAACGCAATTACAAGACTCTCCCTCAAAATATGATTTTGATTTTCAAAAAATAAAAAATTCTCAAGAAACTAAATCACAAAGATTTAGGTAATTAATGAATTAAAAGATAATGTTGAATGTTGTTAAGTCCTGCCACTTGTAACAACAATTCAAATTTAAACATGTTGGCGATATGTCAACCTTGTACACATGTAACTCGCACAATCAATTAGACAGCTAAGTCAAACAAAATAACAATCATTCATAGTATAACTAGTTATATCTATCGTGACTAAAGTATCCTAACATCATGTGATTTATTTCAACTAAGCATTTTTCTGAGCTGTACAAATATCAAATAAATCAAACTGATATTTCTATAATATCACAAATTAAATCTCAATCAAGTGGTCAATCTCTGCATATCTCTGAAATACATAGAGATTGATCTCGGTTGAAATTAAACTCAAATACAATGGCTTTCACACTTGTATGGTCGTAGCCTTTAGCCTTTTCATGTTGAATGGACAATCTAAGCATATTTTTCTAGATACACAAAAATTGCTTTTAACAGATGGCTTTCACTCAACGCATACAAGTAGCCTTTCTGTATTTACAATATAATTTCATTAATTAAAAACAGTAAAAGAAACTGAATTTAAATCAAAACAGCTCACAAATGCAAAGTTAAAAGAAATTTCATGGTGTGTCAAATATCTTATGCATGACTAGGGTAGTGGTCACCATCTAACTGACACACACCAATAACCTTTCTCAACTTTTCAAATCTTGATGAGTCTAATGCCTTGGTAAACAAATCAGCTAGTTGGTTTTCAGTTGAAACATATTTAATGTGGACTATTCCAGATTCAACTATCTTTGTAATGAAATGATACCTAATGTCTATGTGTTTGGTTCTTGAATGTTGGACAGGATTTTTGGGGATGTTGATTACACTTGTGTTAGCAAAAAAGATTGTCATGGATTTTTGTTGATGAACACTTAAATTTGTATGCTTAATAAGAGTTTAATTCATCATATTGCATTAATAGTGTCATTAAATTCCTCAACTTAAGCATATTTGTAGTCTTTGCATCTTGGAATTAACTTTCTCTTAATTTTGGTTTTGTTATAAGTTCGGTAAAATGGGCATAACTTTCTATTTATATATCAGAATAGTGCAAATCTTAATGTTTTAGAAAGCTGATTCAAATATTTACAAGATTGTATTTGAAAGTATCATCAAATTCGGGCTCTTAGTGGACCAAAAATGGGCTTGAAGTAAACCCATCTACAGTCTCAGCCCAGTCTGACCATGCCTCAGTATTTTAACCATATCTCTCAAAATACGTATCCAAATCATATAAATCAAGATGTTCTAGAAAGCTGAGAGAAATATCTATGACTTTCATGAAAGACATGTGATTAAAATTCTCAATAATTCAAGGTCAAAATTGGTGGTCAAATTCGGTTCACCTAATTATCCCAATTGTCAAAGTTGGTGCATCTAATATTTGACAATTATTCCTTTGTAATTTGATAAGTTTGCCCCTGAACGTATCTATAAATAGAGGTGCCTTGTGACCTATTAGGTCATCTTGGCCTTAGCTGGGATCTTGTATTGTGTATCTCTTGTTATTCTCTCTTGTGTGTTATTAATGAATTTCCTTTTTCTTGCAATTTGTGTTCTTTCTCTTATAGTGTCTTTCTAAATTCTCTCTTGCTAAGGTGAAAGGATGAAATCCTTGATATGAGAGTAAGGATTCTCTAACCCTTGATATGTGCTTAATTATCATAATCTTATGTTGTTTATTTTATATGAGTTATATTTACTTTCTTAATCAATCTTGACACCACTCGTAAAGTGGAGGTCTTGATCTATTGTAGACAATCCTTGGTGCATCAAATGCTTGGATCCTTCCTAGATGTCGTATGGTTTTTTCTTACCGACACGAATCTAGTTAGGAACCTTGATTTGTTGTCGACATATGGAGATTGACACATTGGATGCTTGAACCCATTTACAAGTAGTGGTATAAATATTGGTAACAAAGCAATATAATTCATATAACTAAAATGAGTTGTTTATCCTTATTTGAAATATCAAGGGCGGATCCCCTAACCTTAGCTTTCATTATTATTGTGTTAATTCTTTTTACTTGTGTATTTTAATTATTCTCATCCATTGTTGATATTATCTCGTCATATCTTTGAATCATTCATATCATATTTGCTTAGCTTATAATTTATAGCGCTAAAATCCCCTTCCTCGTGGATCGACCCCGGTCTCACTCGGTTTATTACTTCAACACTCCTATACTTGGGAGACAATCCTATTTTCGGATGTGTCACTTGTGAGATAACATAGTCCTCTAGCATTTGTCTCATCCACAACAATTGAGTACAGTAGCTACCAGCAGCTATTACTCAGCCTCAGCATTAGAAAGTAAAATTGAGTTTTGTTTTTTTGCTGTGCCAAGCCACTAGTTTGTTTCCAAGATAAAAACATCCTCCTATGGTACTCTTTCTATCATCCATATTGTCATCCCAATCAACATCACTATAACATGCAAGAGATGAATTTGTGTCTTTAGAAAACCAAATTCTATAGTTTGTAGTCCCTTGAACATATCTGATTATCCTTTTGACAGCTACCATATACAGTTCTTTCAGACAAGACTGGAATCGTGCACATAGACCTACACAAAAACTGATGTCAGGTCTGCTTACTGTAAGATACAAAAGACTTCCAATAATGCTTTTGTACAAATTCTGATCAACATCATTTCCAGCCTTATCTTTTGAAAGTTTGAGATTAGCCGTAATAGGTATTCTCATTGCTTTGGATTTGTCTATTTCAAATCTTTTCATTAAGCTTTTTGCATACTTAGTTTGAGAGATGAATTCCATTATCTAACTGTTTGACTTGAAGTCCAAGAAAATAGGTTAGTTCACCTACCATACTCATCTCAAATTCTTCTTGCATAAGCTCAACAAACTCATTAGTTTTATCATCAAGTGTAGAACTGAATACTATATCATCAACATAGATTTGAGCAACAATAATATACTTAAATGCATGAATTATGAACAATGTTTTGTCATCGCTTCCTCTAGTATATCCCTTACTAAGGAGAAAGGTTGTGAGTCTCTCATACTTAGAGCTTGTTTAGGACCATACAAAGCCTTTTTCAATTTGAAAAAATAGTGGGATGCTTAGGATCAACAAAGTCTTTTGGTTGCTCAACAAAAATTTCCTCATTTAGAATGCCATTTAGGAAAGCTCTTTTAATATCAATTTGAAAGAGTTTGAAGTTCAATAAACATGCAATGGCAAGCAATAACCTAATAGATTCTAACATAGCTACAGGTGCAAAGGTCATCAAAATCTATTCCCTCAATTTGTGTGTACTCTTGAGCAACTAGTCTAGACTTATTCCTGATTACTTGTCCATTTTCATCACTTTTATTCTTAAAAATCCATTTAATTCCAATGACATTTGTGTTTTCTGTCTATGAACTAAGGCTGACACTTTGTTTCTTTCAAATTGATTCAGCTTATCTTGCATTACTTGAATCCATGTTTCTTTCTTGAGAGCATCATTCGCAGATTTAAGTTCTATAAGTGAAACATAGCAAGAAAAACTCACATGGTTTCTTACCTTACTTCTGGTTTTGATTCCTCCTTTTGGACTTCCAATAACCGATGTGGTAGGATGTGCCTTTTGTATCCAGGTTTAGGGATCTTTGATCTTGTCATCAGTTTTGATTTCATCTTTGCTTAAATCAATACTGTTAGACATGGCCATCTCATCTGTCTCAACTTTTGCAATCTCTTCTTGTTTGACTGATGCTATATTTTTTACAGAATCAGTTCCAATTCTATTAGTAGATTCTCCAAGACTCTCTATGGCTTCTTCATGTGAAAATTGTGCAAAATCATCATTGTCATCAAACACAACATTAGCAGATTTCATAATGCTTTCAGTTCTTAAATTATAAATCCTATATGCTTTGCTATTCAATTAACAACAAATAAAAACACCAGCATCACTTTTTGCATCAAATTTGTTAAGTTTTTCTCTGTTATTAAGAACATAACACCTGCACCCAAATACATGAAAATATTTAAGGTTAGGTTTTCTCCTTTTCAATAGCTCATAAGATGTTTGACATGTTTCTAGTCTCAAGAAAACTTTGTTGATCATGTAGCATGCTGTGTTGATTGCCTCTACCCAAAGTCTCTTTGTAGGCTTTTTGTTGTTTAACATCACTCAGGTCATTTCTTGCAAGGTTCTGTTTTTTCTATCTACTACCCCATTTTGTTCAGGTGTCTTTGGAGCATAAAATTCATAAGTGATGCCATGGAGTTTACAGAAAGTAGCATAGCTCTCATTTTCAAATTCTCTCCTATGATCACAACTGATTCTGATAATTCTACCAATGTTTCTTTTTTGTTCATTTTCCAACCTGACACACAAGTTTCTAAACACATCAAATGTATCATATTTGTCTTTAACAAAATCTAGCCAAGTGTACCTTGAATAGTCATCTACACAAACAAAAACATACCTTTTCCCTAAAATGCTTTGAACTTACGTTGGACTCATAAGATCCATATGTAATAGTTTAAGGATCTTTGAAGTACTAAGGAAAGAGTTAGAAGCATGTGACTTTTAATTTGCTTACCTTTTTGGGAAGGACCACACACAATGTCAGGTTTCTATTCAAACTTAGGTACACCTCTAACTGCATCAGTCTTAGTTAATTTAACATATAATTCATGTGCGCAAGTCTTTGATGCCATAGTTAAATTTCAGAGGTCTTAACATGCAATGCACTCATGTTAGTCAGTAAATAGCAATTCTCATTTGACCTAACACCTTCAAGCATGCAATTTTTATTTGAATCAAGAACCATGCATTTTTCTTTATTGAACTCAACAGTGTATTTATTATCACAAATCTGACTAATATTGAGTAAATTGACCTTCAGACCTTCAGCATAAAGTACATCATGAAACTCAGGTAAGCCATCAACACACAATATACCCTTATCCATTACTTTACTTTTGGCACCATCTCCAAGGGTAATTGAACCTTAGCTGCATGATCTGAAATCTTTTAGCAGATCCTTGTTACCTATCATATGCCTTGAACACCCACTATCAAGATACCAAGAATCATTAGTGAATACATTTAAAGTAGATAAGACAAAATTACATTTATCTGTGCTTCTTTTAACCCAGTTTCATTGTGTCTTATGTGACTATTTTTGTTGTGTGTTACGTGATTGCCTATGCTGTTATTCATTCAGATACAGCAAATTGTTAAGTTTATAACATATAGACCTAATATGTCCTTTAACACCATAAAAGTAACACGTTGGCACAAATTTTTTGGTTTAGATAGTATTGATTTAACAGAATGTGATGATGCACTATGAAATGAATTATTGGAGCTTTTGGAGGAAAAGTTTCTACCTAAACTTGAAGTCTCATTACTTGAACTTTGTGGGTTTTAAGACTTTCTTGAGATATCAGATTTTGATGATTTTGACTTTATTGAGGAATTTGAATTCTGTGAAGTGTTTGTTCTAGAAGCTTTGACAAATGTTGTTTTTTAAAAAGATGCTCGGTCGTGTGCTTCAAAACGTAATCCATGCTTGATGCTGCTGTTTCTCCCTTGAACCAGTATTTCATCTAGCTTTTTGGTTACTTTTGATAGAAATTTAATTGATGCCTCATGTTTCTTTATGAAATCATCTTTCTCAGCCAGCTCTAATTTTAAATTTTCACTAGTTTTGTCAAGTTCAGCAACATTTTCTACCAAAAACACTTTCTCACATATAACAACTTCAATTTCTTTAGTCAACTCTTGTATTCGCTTGTCATTTTCTTTGTTCCTTTGAATTATAATTCCTAGGCATGATGAAGATCGTTGTATGCTTCCTGCAGTTCTTCATAATAATTTAGATAAAAAACTAATTCAATGTTAGCATCATCAGTTGCCTCATTCTTAATAGATTCAGTTGTCTCTTATATGACTCCCTTTCCTTTGTCTGATGCAGATGCAAATGCAATGTAGCCACTTTGATGTTCATCTTCGCTGCTTATAAAGTCACTGTCACTCCAAGTAACATTTAATCCTTTGCCCTTTTTCTTTAAGTTTGCACATTCAGGCCTGATGTGACCGAATCCAGAACACTTAAAACACTGCACTTGCGTTTTTTTCTCAGGTTCCTTGTTCATTTTCTTTAAGTCAGCTGTGTTCCTTTCTTCCTTCTTGCCTTTAAGTTTAGTCTTTCTCCTTGAGTTTTTCTTGAGGAATTTCTTAAAGTTTCTTACCATGAAAGCCATTTCTTGATCATCTGAAATTTCTGAGTTGTCATCATCTTCAACTTCTTTTGAAGAAGAGGCTGCTAGAGCAATAAATTTATTTTTCTTGACTTGTGGCATGAATGTCAACTCATAAGACTGAAGTGACCCCAATAGTTCATCAATTTTCAATTCATCAAGGTTCTGGGTATCAGCAACAATAGTGGCTCTCGCTTCATATTTTTCAGGCAACGAATTAAGTATTTTTAGAGCAACACTTGAATCACTATAATTCTTCTCTAATAGGGCTGCAGCATTGGTTATCTCACACAATCTTGCATAGAATTCTAAAACTGTTTCATCCTCTTACATTTTGATTCTCCCAAATTGAGAAGCAAGCATCAAAATTTTTGTCCTTTCAATTGATGCAGTCCCTTTATATTTATTTTGAAGTCTCTCCCATGCATCTTTGGCTGATGTGCAAGAAGAAATTATGCTAAAAGCTTTCGGATTGACTGCATTGAAAAGTGAGTGAATAGCTTTAGAATTCGAGTGAGCTATATCATAGTCTTGTTGATTCCAAGCTGATTCTTCTTTCATGACTCTGACACCTTCTTGATTTGTTTGAGTAGGTGGACTTCATCCATAAACACCAGTTTTCCAAACCTCTCATCAATTGCCTTAAGAAAGAACTTCATTTTGGCCTTCCAGTACCCATAGTTACTTTCATCTAGAAAAGGTGGATGATTAATTGATCCTCCATGCTTTTGAAAATCCATAACTAAAAAACAAGGACAGGAACTGCACATATTTGTTAATGCTCTGCTCTGATACCGATTGTATGTTCTGAAGCTACAGTTGTAGTTGTATAAGACAGAACTTTAGCAGTTATATAAGATGTAACGAAATATAAATAAAATTATATGAGAAATTAACGTGGTTCGGCTATAACAAGCCTACATTTACGGGCAGCTAAGCTGCAATTCACTATGATGTACATGTTTATAAGGACTAGGGCTTTTCAGCTGATGAACTCCACATTCACTCACACTCACCTATCCTATATAAACAGCATTCTAAACTCCTTGAACTTCATCCATAGCAAACCAACTCCTATCCTAGTTGCTCTTCCCACAATTTGAGTCCCTCTCAAATTGTTTTACACATTCCCAATAAGATAAACCACCCTTCTAGTTAATCACAAACATGATAAGACTTATCACACTCAAGCTAAACTTATATTGCTTGCTAACATAAAACGTTGCCAGACAAAGGCATAAGTCTTCTAGTTATATGCAACTTGTCCAAGAACCTTTCCTAATTGAATAAGGACTCTTCTAGATTTTTCCTAATAATTATCCTGCAAATCTCAAACATAGGATATTGTAAAAATCAACAAGATATAATTATATACCTCAAGTGAGATCAAATCAAAACTTTCGTAAAGTAAATCTAAATTTGGAAACAATAACCAGTTATATTATACAAAACGAGAGTAGTTTCAAAACAGGAAACTAAAATATTGTGCATTTTGTTTTCTCTCAAAATGTCAATTCATCAATGCCACATAGATTCACTATGACACATGATGGTCCACGTGGCATTGTCCTAACATGATGAATATTTCTTATATTAGTTTCTCTTTAATAAACTTTCTTTTTTTTAAGAAATAGTTTAGCACGACGTAAAAAAAATATTCGAGAAATTTCAAAAATAAGCCTATTTCTAATGGTAATTTTAAAAATAATATTTTTTTAAAAAACTTTTATGTTATGTCGGCCTCTCCTTCAGAATCATTCTTGACAGCCCCATAGAGCTAAAGATCACAAGTTGCTACTCTATAATTATATAGCTCTACAGATTTGTCGAGCACAAGCGTAGAGTTGTATAAAAAGGCTGTGGCATGAAAATTTTTTAAAGTGGGAATTTTTTTTAAGACGCAGTTAAACATACTGCTATATATTTAAAGTTTCTGAAAAAAAAAATTATGATTCTGTTATTTTGGGCAGTGTTGCAATATCAAAGGGATTGAAAGACGGTCCATTCCTCATGCTGCTGGCTTAACGAATTGAAAATTCAAGACTTAATTGGCTATATATAAACGACTATAAGAGAGCAGATTAGCAAGTTTGATATAGATTAATGACCCAGTAGGTGTACATGTACTCTAAGTAAAGGAACCTACACTAAAAATCCTTTTTATTCTTATAATTTTGACCAACTGTTTATACAATCAGACTAAAATCAAAAAATATATATCTAATATCCCAATTAATAACAGTCGTAAGTGTTGAACAAAATAAATGCTCAACGACTCAGTACTAAACAATGAAGTTAATTTCCAATATTTCCTTTTTCATTCCGTTGTACATCTTTCTTAATTGAAGTTAATGGTAGTTGTATAACGATAAGCTCAATTCATCTCCAACTTCACTCCTGTGACTGCTGGACTAGCCGCCTCCACTCTTTTCAACACGTAAAGATCTCTTGCAAGTCAAAGTAGTCTCTCTCAAATTTCCGGTCAATCATGGTTAATATTTTCCTTTACGTAATGTTACGACCAACAATAATTTGGTTCTTTCGTTTAAGTTTCAACCTAACGGGACCCCTTATGCTCTAATAGTCACAAATTGTGGGGCTAAGAAGACAAAAAGTTGATAATATATTCAAAATAATATTCTTCATAGTCGACGATGTTTTAAATGCATTAACCATCGATCTTATTTTTTAAGGTAATCTAAAAATATAAAATTTCATGTTAATGAAATAAATTAATGATTAATTAAATGAAAATTACTGTAAATACATAATTTATGAGAACATCAATAAACCTCATTTTAAAAATTATGTGGAAGTATGTTTAACATTGATATTGGTAATTTATGAAAATAAATAACACATATAAAGAAACACTATATTTATCGTGATTTAACATCATTTGTCTATATCCATGAATGAGAGGAGATAATTTCACTTTATTATAAATTTACAAGAGTTCAAAAGATAACACAAACTTGATCTTTTATCCTATTTCCTAATAAGTCCTAAAACTATTCCCTATTTTGCTTGCTCAACTTTATATTGTTTAACCATCTTTTTCCACATACTTAAAAGTATGTGTATCTTGATTAACTCTTTATATCTAATATCTCTCTTATATCTAGAATTAATTCTCAACCCTTATATTTATATTTTTATATGTAGTTGTTTTATTCCTAGTAGGAGTGAAATTACTATTTATTTAACAACTTTAATTTTCTATTTCTTCTGCTTTTCTTCCACAAATCCCAACAATTAGAAATTATATATTTTATATCATTTATATTTCTTCTAATCTCAATAAATTGTACATGTATTGTAATTATATATCTAGACCTAGTATGATAAAAAGTCCTGGTTTCATCATTATTGGTAAAAAAATTTAAAATCCTTTTACGACCATATTGAACAAAGCCCTTATTTTCATAAATAATGGTTCTTCAATACGATCTCTCTATAAACAACTCAACATTTGGACTACGAATCTTAGCTGTCAATAACCAACACTTCATATTATTTTAAAGAGTAATGATATACATCCTAAAACTTATTTCAAAATTACATATTCCGAATAACATGACATAAAATTAAAACTAACACATATTAAATATCACAACTATCCAATTAACATAACAAGCTTATATTCAATTAACATAACAAGCTTATATTAAATATACATAGTCTGAAATAAAATTTTTTGATAAGAGTATCATTATTCTATCTTAAGCTGTTGTCAACAAGTCCTATAAAAGCTTCATTGCAGCTCCTAAGAAGCAATATTTATAGGTCGGGCTATTGACACCAACTACCCCTATGTTTTAGGCTATAACGAGGCAAAAATACTGTTTACTCATTTAATCAAAAATGCCCCTGAGGTTTCCTCAATTCAACGGACTAGAATACTCCGTTAACCTGGATGAGGGCAGTTTGGTCAAATAGAAAAATCAAACAACCTCCCAATCTCCGGTCAAACCCAATCCCTCCACCATTCCACTGTGAGCTTCACTTCCATCTCTCATCCGATTCCCGATTTTCCTTCACCACCACAGATTTCACCAACAAAATTTCCGGTAACCATTTGTCTCACCGAGAACACCAAAACACAATACCACCGTTCTGGCCTACCGATCTGCTCTATCTCTCCACCGCGAGCTACCCATTTTCCCTTCCCCAGATTTCTTCTTTGATTCACCATAAAACACCAGCCACGAAGTTGGCAGAGATCTGTCCCCCATCACCGGAAAATCGAGAAGCCTAGGCCCGATCTGCACCTTCTTGCCCAGATTCCGCCAGATTCTTCTCTCCCATCCAGCCAGCAACCTATCCCGAGCCACCGTTGCTTCACGAGATCACCTCCGATTGTCCTTTTCCGATCTGTCAATTACTTCACCAAACCCGATACCGACATCCATAATCAAATCACACATCATCCAATCATTGCCCAGGCCCGATTTAATCTCATCTCCATCCTAAAGTTGCCATAATAATAATAAAAATAAATCAATCAATCAATAAAGCCACAAACGACCGGCGGAGACGAGTGTGGGGGAGGCGCAGAAGGTTCATGGCGCTGGGAGGAACACAGGCGGCTCTTTTCTTTTACCTCTCTTTTTTTATTCGACCAAACTCAGCCAGTTTAACGGAGTATATTAGTCCATTGAATTTATGAAAACTTAGGGATGTTTTTTTGTTAAATAAGTAAACAGTATTTTTGCCTAATACAGGGTAGTTCGTGATAATAACCCCTTATATCTTTTTATTAAATTCTAATCAACTTCAAATGTACAATCATATTATGGATGTTCAATAGTAATCACCTCTGCCATTAGGACATGGAAATGGATAAAGAAGTAAGAAGAGATCATCAAAATGAATGGTAAAATATATCTTCTCAACAAGACTTAAAAGCCAAAGATATTTTATTTTCACACCTTTGCCCCAGTGTCAACCTCTTTTGAATTAAATTTTACCCCAAGACTTCGTATAAAGACAAAATCGGTACCCATAAAAAGAAAATATTAATAATAATAGTTTAATGCTCTTTTGTCGATTTAAAAATCTCTTATAGCTAAAACTAGAAACTATCATGCATGTACCACAAAAAGAACTCTGCACCAACACCATGGGTTCATAATCTACAGTAGAATTATTCGTCTATTAAATACACCAAAGTCTAAAAAGAGAAAAAAGAAATTAAAAAAATAGTAAAGGGACAAAATTAACTAGTTTATGCACTACATAGATGTCCAATAACAAAAAACTTCTATTAACTATTTATATTTATTATTTAATGAAAAGTTTTGGAGCCCTCTCGATGAAATTTCTGGCTCCGTGCTGTGTGAAAGGATAACCATATCAGCAGTAACAGCAGTTAACTGCTCCTGAATACGCTGCTTAGCTGCCTCCAATGAGGTATCTGTTTGCCACTCAACATCACTTCCATCATCATCTTCAGCAGCTGCTCTTTCATTCTCAAGAGCCTGTCTGCGAACTGGGGAGTGATCCTCATCAGAAGCATGCGACCTTCTCTGTCCTAATGCACCTTTGGCAGCAACATTCTTTGAACTAGTAGAAGAACCCCTCTTCTTTCCGGCTACTTCTTTTTTATGCATCTTCTGCTCCTCATCAGCAGCCTCATCCTCCTTGAGCCTTTCCATCTCAGCCCTCGTCATTGCTTTCTTCACCTGGGAAGATTTACCCAGCTCCGGAGGATTCTTGAGAATAAATGTACTAAGCTTGTCCCTCATATCAACATATGAGACATGCCCACACGCAACACAATTCAGGGTAATCTTCTGCCTCTTAGTATAGTCAATATAAGTTTCGGGGATCCCACATTTGTAGCATTTCGCATATTTCTGGATGAAGCTCTCAAGAATCCCAGAAAGCCTGGCAGTATCATGAGCACCATTTTCACATGTGCAGTTCCAGTCTTCTTGTCAAACTTGGACTGGGCTCCCAGCTCAATTCCGAAATACTTAGTGGTATAAGATGGCGGTCTTGCAAGTTGCTTCGCAATCTCGACCATGTTAACCACATTGGTTTTGATGCCATTCCCTCTCCCTTCAATCTTGGTCACCATTTTTGGCATCTGATACCTGTAATAGGGATCAGTCTTGTTGTCATCACCGATACTTTCCGAATCCATTTTGATCTAACTGTGATAGGGGCAAAGAGAGAGCAATTAGACAAAATTTCAAAACGGGCTCAAGAAGAATCAAAATTTCAACAGCCAAGTGATTGGAATTAAATTGGAACAGAATCAAAAATTTATTAGTTAAATGAAAAATCACCAAAGCATGAACAACCTCCTCACAAAAACTGAGTATATGTACATGTTCTAAACTCGACAGCCCCAATAATTAAGTTTACTGAAATTGATACTCAAACCCAACAAATTGAAAGATAAAATTAAAGAACCCACCAAGAGAAAACAATTCAGCATTATCATTCAAATACAGATAATATATAGGATTTTGAAACCCTAATTTGGAAAACCTAAAACTTCCCCAATGAATCAAATCCATAAATAAATAAATAAATAAAAATTGATACGAAACAACAATCAAAAACAAACTACACATAACAAAATCGAAGCTGATGATCAAAATTCAATAAAATTCCAATCTGATAATAATAATAAAAAAAAACCAACCAATCACAGATAAATCTACGCCATAGAAATAAAAATAATTTTTTTTGAAAAAAAAATCACATACCTCGTTTACTTCGCTCTTTCTCGGACTCACAATTTCTCATGACTCCTTCGCTTTCAGCTTGCTATCCTCTATCTCAAATCAACTAACTCAAGTTAATTAATTAACTTGCTCACAAATAAATAGATTTGGATTAGGGCAAATATCGTGGCCTAACTTCCTAATTAAGGAGGAATCCTTATCAGAGTCGTTTTAGTTTTCATATTTTCATTAGATTTACTCTTAGTATTTCCTAGTTAGCTAGGATAAGATTCGAAATCTATTTCCTAATCATTGTATGCTTTTTCGAGGTCTTATAAAAACTCTGATCAGATAGAAAAATAACTTCAATTATGATAACAATACCAACGTAAATAGAAAATTACTGAGTAAACAGTAAATCTAATTACAATCCTTCCTAATTAGAAAGTTAAAATCTTTAATCCCAATTATATTAAAATCTCTGCTTCAATAATTCACCATGAAACAGTTCAATTAACAATCAACTGAAAGAAAAACGTCATATAATAAGGACAAGAAATCAAATATCCGATAGTTCCAGAATCGGTACCGTCTTGCAAACCATGTTAACGCACATGGTCCAGAGTAATCAACTTTTTGGGGATCACTCACTCGCAGCCTTTACATTAAGTCATCTTGAGAAATTACTTGCATCATTTAATCGAAATATCATTAACAGATTTGATTAGGATAAACAATTAATACTTAACAATAATTGATTTCAGAGATAGTTCCATTATATATAAATATGAATTATGATTTAATATTTAAGGTTAATTGCAAACTTTCATAACAACTACTAAATTCCAAAATAATTTACTAATTGACCACAGATTGGTGTTGATATAGAAACGGATATAAAGCATGCTATGTAAATAACATTAATTTTGATTTATGAGACATACAAATAGATATATGCATATATAGCAAAATGTACGTATACACGGTGGATAGTTCAATTTCTTTGGGAACATCCAGAAGCATATCATCTTAAAGTAAGTTCCTTTTCTCTGGATTCTCTAAAAGTTTAGAACATAAGAAACCAAAAGCGAAGATTATAGGCCAAACAGATACTTTAATAGGCTTATCAGCAGATGCAAAATCAATCGTACGGTACACTGATGCACAGCACAAACGAATCCAATAATAATGAGATAAGGAGAATTAGGGGAATTAACCATGAAATAATGAAGATTTCTAGATAGTGGTATATTTATGTCAAATAATTTAGTGAACACTGGACATTAAAATCTATCCGCAAGCCTTGAATTTAATTGAAATATAAAAAGTTCGATTTACAATTCTAAATAGTAGTATGATTTATTTATTTTCATATTTGAATATATAAAAGTGCTAAATTAGCTTTTAATTTGCAGATAATATATCATTAACAAATATCCTGATGCATCTATTCTCATATATAGTATACTATTTTTTGTATGCAAGAGTTTACATATAAAGTTTGTAAGATTGGTATTATTCTTTTTGTAATTTGTATACTTTGGAAACAAAGTAAATATCACGTATCCAGATTTATCAATGTTGTTAATATGTAACATGTGCAATTTAATGTTAGCAACATTCAATGTTAAACAATAAACACTCGTGACTTATTTAAAATATCATTAGTAACATACAAAATGTGATAGGGAATTGTAATAATGTCGGTCACAAGCCTTTTGGTTCTGTCACTGACATTATTGGATTACTTTGCGCCATCTTCCAGTGTATACTTATATCGTCTACACATTAAAAATCCTATCAATTAGATATCCAGTTTGCCTCTTATCTTCTTTCCTTTTGTCTTATTTGTTTTAAATTTCAGAAGAGTTCTCAGAAGAAAACGTTGCCCTAGGGATCAAATACTTTATTAATTCGAAGATGGATGCGAACGCATGACTCGAATAGGAAAATAGAAAGACAGATTGATTTAGTATGAGATATATCTATTTGAGATTCAACAAGAATAGAAACAAGTCGATAGCCGTCGATCGATTATATAAATAAAAGCCTCCCTACAAAGTTTTGCTTTATAAGCTTTAAAAGTTATGAATACTATGTAAATATTTTTCAATTATTAATTAATATATTGACTGTCATAATCATATGTTAAATTGCATTGCATTTGAGCCATAATATTTTTAATAGCCTTTCTATTTAGCCGCATCATATCGCTCAAAAGTCCCCATTTCTTATCCTAATAACCCAAAAAAAAGACAAATATATTAGTATATTTATGACAAATAAATAAAGAGAAATATAATATTAACATATATAAGTTCATAAATAAGTATTTTGCCACTATTATGACTAACATTAAAAATGAATAAGTATGTAATTAATTAAAAATAACTTAGATTTAATATGCCATACAAGTGGCAAAACCAAGTTATAGATGTTGGGCGTTCAGTGCAACTCGAAATAAAAGTATGGTAGTTTTTTTTTTAAGTTTGTATAATGTTAAGAAAAAAAATAAATACATGATAAATATTTTATATTGATTATTTCTGAAGAATTTGAATTTTGTCAAATTTACTTAGTAGATCTGGATTAAAAAAATTAATAAATATTTTTCAATAGTACATACTCGCACAAATTTAAGAGAGTAGAACATAATTTATACTTTTTAAAACAAATTATCAATTCTTAAAATAAATTATAATTATAAATTTGAAATAAAATAATCAATAAAAATGAATACAATATATGGATATCTTAAACTTAATTTTTAATCTACTTATTTTTTTATTAATAAAAATATCCTTTGAAAAGAATACAAAAGTTATGTTACGTGCATCACATCTTCCTAGGAGTTGAAGCACACGTTATCTTCAGATTTATTTACAGTTATTTCATTTATGCTTCATGGTTATTTTTATATATTAGTTGGCAGTTAAGCATTATATACAAGTAGAGTTTAAGTTGTATTAAAACAAGTATTTAAAGAGTTTAATTAGAATAGAGAAGGAGGTGAAATTAATTATCTGTGACTGTGTGTTGCCTTTAACTGGAGATTGGTTCTCTCCAATACAACATTTCGTCCCTATATGTATTTCTATTTTTACTCCCTAAAAACTAGATTTCTTCTGTTTGTTTATTACGCAAACACGAACATACCAAGGTGATAAATTGATTTTGTCTCATGCTTTATTTAAAAAAGTTTTTAAAGAAATAATTTTATTATTTAAATTAAATAAAATAAAAATTGTTAAGCCTATCTAGTATCTAACATGATATGGCTATTGTGTCATTTTTGAAAAAATTATTAAACATAGAAGGAGCCAAAAGAATATTTATGCAATAAAATTAAAAGTTGTGGCTAATAAAATTTTTAAATATATGGTCAAATTGTTTTACCATATATATCAATAATATATCAAAGGTGGAGAGCCATCTAATTGTGGCTCCATATAATTAACAGAATGATTGTAGTATATTCGATGTACCATACAGTAATTTGTATAAAAATTATAAATAGATATATAAAATTATAAATTTATACAATTTTTATATTACTTATTTATAACTTTTATATAATTATAATTTACAATATTTATATAGTTATTTATAATTTTTATTAATCAGTTTATGATTTTTATATAAAAAAATTTATTGAATCAGTACATCTGATCTGATGTACTATAGCTAGACTTCACGATAAAATTGGGATATAATAAATTATGACATCAGTTGAATCATGCGTAACGTTACCCACGTGCAACGTCGCTTGACCTTGACCGGTTGACCCCTCACATTAAGTTATTAAATCCATCATCTCGTCTTCAAACAATAGGATAATTTTAAGAGACCCCACAAGTATTGGACAGTTCAGTCAACTCCAATTATTTGGGAGAATAGCAATGGTCCCCTAGAAGCCAACCATCTTCAGATTATATTGAGCAGTTCTCACCGCTAAAATATTTATTTTGTTTTTATAATCTAATTAATCTTATGTTTGTTTAACAAACCAGCCAGGGTGGTTACGTAGAAGAGAGAGTGAAAGGAAGGAAGAAGGAAGAAGAATGAAAATTGAAAGAATATGAGGAGAAAAAGAAACGTAATAATTAAATAAGGGGAGATGACGCTTTTACCCTTAAACGGATAAATTTCCGTTAACTGTAAGGGTGGTTTTCACATTTCATTATCCCATGTCCATCGGGTTGACTGTATTACCCCAAACTTATGGGCAATTCCCGTGAAACTATGACACTTCAACTGATTACTGTGGACAACACGCTTGCCTGTTGAAGATGCAGCTAGTAGTCGAAGTCAGAAGAAAAGACCTAGTCGAAGTCAGAAGAAAAGACCAGACCTTGGCAGGAAAAGAGGGAGTGGAAAAGTGGAAATATACTAATTAATTAAAAATAGGCGTGAAAGAAGGGTAATCTTGGCATTTAATGTACTATTTGCGGTGATCGTTTTCTGTGTGGAGATCCTGAGGAGAGAAAAATTAAATATGCCCTGATCTTTTACGAATTTAAATTATGTTTTCTGTGTTGCACATTTTTAATACAATTTACACTTAATCTCAACCACATATTATTTATAAAATTCAAAATAATTCAAAATCAACCACATATTTCTAAATTTAATTGAAAACAAAAGTACTGGATTCATAAAATAATACACCTATTACACGGGTTCGCTCTCTAAAACACAAAAAAAAAAAAAATTCTCATTTCGTACCAAAGACAAACCCACTGCTTTATTTGAAGCCATCAATAAAATATTGAACTCAAACGCAAGTTTATTACCGCAGCCTTAGAACACGCTCAAACCTCTAAGCTTTCTCACATTCATTTTTATGTTAAATTTTATATATTTTGTTCCTTTTTTACTACAGTTTTAAGAAGCCGATGATTTGGGTAGTTTGTTCGGGAATAGAAAGATATTGTTAAATTCTCCAATCAGGACAGAAAATGCTTTTATATTTTAAACAAGCTGAGGAAAGGATTAACATTTTTTTCGATGAGATTAACATAATATATTAATCAGGATTAAATTTACAGATGGAAAAAATGCAAGATTAGAGTCTCACCCTACCTTTTTACCAAATAAATTGGATACACTTCTGTTGAATAAAATAATTTTTCGCTTCAAGTATAATATTGTAGTTACTTCTCTTTTCCAATTTTTCAGGCTCTTGCATTGGATCAAATTGCTTTGCCAAGCAAGTTTATTGTATAATCCATTGCTTCAATGAGTAACCTAATGGTCTCTTCATATTTTTCTTCTTCATTCTCTCAATAGAAACATGAGGCTTTCCTAAGCTTCAGAGGTGAAGATACCCGCAAGAACTTCATAAGTCATCTATTTGATGCTTTGAATCAAGAAGGTATCAATGTGTTTAAGGATTACGAAGAAATTGAGAGAGGAAAACTCATTGCACAAGAACTCTTTCAAGCAATTGAAGAATCAAGATTTTCAATTATTGTTTTCTCAAAACATTATGCTTCTTCCACTTGGGTGTTTGGATGAAGTTGTCAAGATTGTTGAATGTATATATGGAGACAATGGGACAAACGATCATTCCTGTTTTCTATCATGTGGATCCATCTGCGGTGAGGAATCAAACGGGAGACTTAATTTAAAGAAGCTTTTAGTAAACATGAAGAAACTTTCATGGAGAACATACAAAAGGTGCAAACATGGAGGAGAGCTTTGATAAAAGTGGCCAATATCAGTGGATGGGATACAAAAAATAGGTAACAATTTGTTTCTTGTTTATTAATAAGCATGTCTAATTTTACGTGAGCAACTAATATGGATGACTATATTCAAGTACTATCGTTCTCTTGGCCTTTAATGTTTTGCAATAAAGTCATTTTTTGTGCTTATGAAGATACTTTAAATATCTCATTCCTATTCCTTTCAACCACAAACTTTCTTATTCTATGAAATAATTATTACTGTATGATAATATTATTAATTATTATCAATATTATTATTGTATGAATATCATAACTTTTTAATTTAGATAAATAATAATAATGTTCAACTCCACAAACCTCGCCTGAGGTATGACAAAATCTCACATGATCACTTTTGATTATGAAAATCCCACATACGTGCCCTCTCCGTTAAGATCCCTTAAAAATTTTGTTAAAAAAAAATTTCCAAATTGTCTATAGTTGACTATTAAAAAATATTCAAAATTTTAAAATAAACATAAAAAAATAAAACACAAAACTTGCTAATAGTTTTCTATCAACCACTACCCCAAGAGTCTTAAAAAAGAGAAATCAATATCACAATAAATGATTCATAAACTTAAAAAATATATTTTATTAAAAATTTACATTAAAATCATTAATTAAAATCTTGAACTAATGAAAAAAAATTTTGCATTTGTATCAAAAAATTGTCTTTTAAAGTTTAATTCTTTTAAAGTAATAATTTCTTTATTTTTCTAATTTTAATTTTTTTGTTATTTTAAATTTTGAGCAATCAACTATGGACAATTTGAAAATTTTATATTTTTTTAACAGAATTTTTAACTGTTCCTAACAGAGATATGAGGTATGTAGGATTTTTAATACTAGAAATGGTCATGTAGGATTTCAGCAAACCTGAAGGGAGGTTTGTGGAATTGACTAATAATAATAATAATTTGACGTTAATAGAATGGGGCATTAATGATGAATTCTAAAACCACAAGGACTTGTGGTTGCTTCCCGAAATTTAGGGATACCAATAAATAGCCTTCGAGATATCGATCAATAATATTGTGCTACGTGAGGAGACCCTAACGCCTTTATATATTTATTAGATTACGGCACATGCACATACATGAGAGACAAATTTTTTTTTTTTAATTTCCAATATCAAGGTCTAAATTGTGTTTCATATGTTTGTTTAGAAAATAATGATAGAAAAAAAACCTCCTATTCTATAAATTAAAAAATAAAGAAAAAGATCTTGCCTTTTTCAATAATATCTTCTAGATTTTAACAAATAATTAAAAGTTAGGAAAATTTTGAGATTTTATGTTTGTAAAAAATGAGTTTATCTATCTAACTACTTTTTAAATAATATTCAAAATGATATTGAACATGTTGAATCAAGTAAAAAAAAAATGTTGAATCAAGTAACAGACCAAAACACCTTAAAATCTTCTAATCTAGTAAATGTAGGAGATATCTTATATAATTAAATGTTAATACATTAACCTATCCTCTATATATCCTATGCATTTCAAGGACTTCTAGCTCTTACTCTGATATATATCAAATTAAGTTATTTTCAGTTTAATTTATATAAACTACGATTATAATATTTACGTTTTTAATGTACGTATCTTGATTTGAATATTTCTTTTGTATCCTTTAGATTTAGTTGAACTTGTTCTTTTGTATATGGAAAATAAATTAATAAAGAGAATCAAATATAGGGTTTTAGTTAGAGCATATGCCGAGGAATGAAGAGCTTAAAAATAAAATAAAACATTATATATATATATATATATATATATATATATATATATATATATTTAGAATATCCTATTGTAAAAGGATCATATAAATATCAAAATTTGATTGTTAAGAATCTTTTATATATAGAAATTTATGTAGATAACAAAGGGAAACTATAAAATTGAACAGCGATAAATGGAAGTAGCTATGGTTTCATAACGACATTTTATATAAGGTTTACATAATTTTCACACAAAAAAGTTGATGGATGGGCTTAATGTACTATAGTGTGATCCATTTATACATATGATAAAGTAGAATGCTGAAGTATGTGTTGGAACGGAGAAGGGAAATTTGCGAATGCCCTTATTTTAAGTGTGGATTATAAATATGATGTTGTCTCTAAAAATTTATATGTCACAACCCTCTGTAGAGTGTCGAACACTGTCAAACATTGTTTGTCGAGTGTCGGACATTGTTGGATGCACCTGTCAAACATCGTTGAACACTATCAGATGTTATTCGACACGTCTATCGTAAACTATTTAACATCAAATAGGGTCATGACATGTAAATTTTTTGGAAGAGGTTCTTTTTTCAAAGATCCCCTAAAATAAGGTCATTTTTGTAAATTTTCCTTGGGAGAATATGGCTGGTCTAAAAGAGCTAGAGCTATTAATAGTATAAAAAAATTATGGTAAGACTTGCTTTCATTCAATTCCAAAATAACGAAAGATTTTGGTAAACACTTAAAACCGGCCAAGACTAGAATTTTTCCTTTTTCTTCTCATAGTTAATGATTGAGCCTTGACTTAATTAATTGATCTCCTCCATGACGAGAAGCAAAAAACGCTAATTAATAATTTATGTAAATTACTATCCTTGTAGTTAATTGGTGTAGTAATTCCAATTTATTTTTTTGTTTCACTCTTAGGTATAAGTCAGAATCCATTGAAGAAATTGTCGACAAAATATCAAGCAAATTAGTTCCTTCAACATGTATGAATCTAAAGGACCTCATAGGTTTAGATTCACATATGAAGAAATTAAGAATGCTTATAAATGCTCATAGGTTTAGATTCGCATGATAGGAATATGTGGAATGGGTGGAACTGGTAAGAAGTTGTTTATTACTCACTTTCTCCAGAATTTGAAGGCAGTAGTTTTCTTGCCAATGTAAGAAAAATTTCAGAAAAAGGTGAGATAGTTTCATTACAATAGCAACTTCTTTCGCAAACCCTAAGGAAAACAAATATTAATATATGGGATGATGATAGTGGTACTTACGAGATTATAAGAAGGTTGCAACATAAAAAGGTTCTTGTTGTTATAGATGATGTGCTCATACAAGTCAATTAAATAAGTTAACTGGAGCATGTGATTGGTTTGGTTCAGGAAGTAGGATAGTAATCACAAGAAGAGATGAAAGCTTTGCTATTTTTGAATGGAGTTGAGGTGTATAGGGTTGAGGAATTAAATGATGTCAACGCTATTCGACTCTTTAGCTTGAAAGCCTTTAAATACTATCAGCCTCCAAACGACTATGTGGAGATATCCAAACGTGTTGTAAAGCATGCTGGGGTCGTCCTTTAGCTTTTGAAGTTCTGGGTTCCTTTGTACTTCGTAAAACAATAGAGGAATGGGAGGATGCACTCAAAAGATTGAATAAAGATTCTGCATAGGAGATTTTAGATAGACTCGAAATAAGTTTTCATGGGCTAGAAAAAACAGAGAAGAACATATTTCTTGATGTTGCTTGCTTTTTTTAAAGGGAAGAATAAAGATTATGTAACAAAAATTCTAGATGGTTGTGGTCTTAACCCATTTATTGGAATAAAAGTTCTAATTGATAGATCTCTCATAACTATTTCAATGGAAACGTTATGGATGCATGATTTGTTACAAGAGATGGGTCAACGAATTGTTAAGAGAGAATCTCTCAAAGAGCCTGAAAAACGTAGCAGATTATGGGAGGAAGCAGATATTTGTCATGTATTCTCTAATAACACGGTAATCATGAATTTATTATGTACATGCTTTGTTTTTTAACTAATTACATTCTAGATAACGCAATCAACGTTTAAAAATTTTATCTATACTTATCTTTTGCTCTTCATTTTCTAGGGAACTGAATTAGGTTAATGTATAATGCTCAATTTTCCTAGAGAGGAAGTGCATTGTAGAGCTATTGCTTTTTCAAGATTGATCAACCGAAGATTGCTCAAGATTAGTAATGTGAGACTTTCAGAAGGCCGCCTTGACTACCTTTCTAATGAGTTACGGTTACTTGATTGGAATGGATGTCCCTTACATTCTTTGCCATCAAATTTGCAACTAAATAAAGTTGTTGAACTTAATTTAGATTGCAGCTGCATGAAACAACCGTGGAAGAAATTCAAAGTGAGACGTTTTCTCAATAATTAGCTATTCATTTATCTTTTGACTAATGTGGTAATTGATTAAGAAAATCATACCATTTTCTGCCCCATTTAATTTGTTTTCAACAGCTTCTGAACATGCTGACATCCATAAGTTTTGAAGACTGTCAGTACTGAACAAATGCCAGACTTATCAGATGCCCCAAATCTAGAGACAGTGATTCGTCGAGGATGTGATAGGTTGTGTGAGATTCATCCATCTCTGCTACTTCATGGAAACATTACTTTGGTGGACATGAGTTCTTGTACAAGTCTTAGAAATCTTCCGAACAAGATTCACATGAAAAATCTTAACACACTTCAGCTTTCTTCTTGCTCAAAACTGAAAAAGTTTCCAGAGATTGTGGGACGTTTATGGATCATCTTTGGGACCTTGATTTACAAGATACTTCAATTAAAGACCTTCCATCATCCATTGAAATTTATTGGACTTTGCCAATTGAATTTGAACGAGTGCAAAAATCTTGTGAGTCTTCCGATTACGGTAAATGCCTTGAAATCTCTTGAAACACCCTCTATCGCTGGCTGCTCCAAACTTGAAAACCTGCCAAAGACTTTGGGGGAGGTCGAGAGCCTGAGGATGCTTGAAGCAAGTGGAACTGCAATAAGACAACCAAAGTCGTTCATTTTTCTTACAAAGAATCTTCACCCATTATATTTTCATGGATGCAAAGGACCACCATCAAGCCCACCATCTTTACACACCCTCATCAATCTGGTGCGTCGACGAAGAAATTCAGATTCCACGGCATTTAGATTGCCTTCTTTGTTAGGTTTGTGTTCTTCTTTAACGACATTGGTTCTCAGCGACTGTAACCTAGGTGAAGAAGCAATCCCCAATGATTTTTTTGAAAGCTTTCCATCATTGTGGAGTTTACAACTAAGCAAAAACAACTTTGTTTCTCTTCCTCCAAGCATTAGTCATCTTTCTAAGCTTCAATATCTTGACCTGAATGATTGCAAGAGGCTTCAATCAGCGCCAAAACTTCCATCCAACATAGAATATGTTAATGTAAATGGTTGTGCTTCTCTAGAAACGTTATCAAACGTAGTAAGCTTATGCAATTCGAAGTTGTCAGAAATTTCATGTGTAAACTGCTTGAAATTGAGCTGCTACGCAATAGTATGACATTTTCAATGCTGAAAGAACACCTCAATAAGGTCATTCCCTCTCTATTTCTCTCCAAATCAAACACTATTGGTGGCATCAGTATCACTACTATTTTTTTTTTTTGGGGTACAGGTAGTGTCAAGTCTAAGCGAAAGATTTGACATGTATAAGATGCTGGATGAAGCAATGGCTATGTTAAGCATTGTCGTTCCTGAAAGTGAAATTCCAGAGTGGTTCAGCAATCCAAGTGAAGGCTCTTCGATAAGAATTGAAAGGCCTCCGTATTTATGCAATAATAAGTTGTTGGGATTTGTTGTTGGTTGTGTTTTTGGGGTCCAGAAGCATCCGTCTTTCAGCTGGGACGTTGATTTTCTTAGAACACACACAGCGTTTCATGCGCTGCGGCCGCTGATATCTTTTCGACTTCCATTCCTAGCATTCAATTTGATGAGAGATTCGGGCGGGCTGTACAGGACCATCTTTGGTTGCTATATTTTCCTAGAGACAAACTCGATGAATATGAGAATCACATCGAGTTCTCAGTTGAGGAGGAAGGGCCAGGATTGGATGTGAAAATTTGCGGGGTCCTTCCAGCAAGATGTGGAAGAGTTTAACCGGATGACAAACCAATCAAGATTTTGAAACTTGAATGAGCTTGATCAAGATTTTCTTGGATGAACCAAGTGAAGCTTTCGGTGGCCGTTATAAAGACCAGGTTGGAGGCTTGTAAATTTATAATGCTTGTTTCTTTGCTTTTTGCTTTCCTTTTTGTTTTTGAGCCATGCTACATTTAAAATTACAATTAATTCTATAATCAACTTATTATAATTTAAGTTGACAAAAATTCGTAAAAGAGTAAAAAAAAAAAAATAAATAAATAAATAAAAGAAGTTATAATGCATATCATGACATAGTAATTATATCTCTAATAGGGTTTTATCAACTCTGATTAGCGATAGAGTTGATTACAAATGGATTATAACTCTAGTATTATTTTTTTTTTTTCACATTTATGTACTATAAAACAAAAAACTCTATATAACTTGAAAAAAAAACTTTTCAAAAGAAATATAATTAATTTTATGAACTAGATATGATAGATATATCTATTATTATAAATTTTTACTTTTTTTTCAAGATGATTATTTCAAGTGTCCAAATTCACGTATTAATTAAATTAAATACATATGATATTATAATCTTTTGAAGTCTTTCATCAGAAAATAATTGCCATTCTAATAAAGTATAAGAACGATCCACATCTAAATCGATTTTGATCCGTTGCTTAATTACAAATAAATTGATGACGACATCGACAAGTACAATGCCAGGGGCAGCGTCTTCTCTATCGATCCCTCAGTTTCACACTCTCCATTAATTCGTCGACACAAGCTTTTGGTAGATTAAGCATCTTAATTAAGCGAAAAATTTAACCGGATGAAGTCATTAATGACAAAAAGATTTTTACGCGAAAATGCTAATTTTAAGTTAATGATAAGATTAAGATATTATAAGTTTATAAGTTTAATTTTTTTCCCTTAAAACAGGTTAAATATCATAAACATAATAATAATAATAAGAATAATAATAATTTTCTTTTCAATGCCTAAAATTAATCTTCCATCAATTCAAAGCACAATATAAACATAAAACATCAATTTTAAATGTAGTTCAAATAGTTCATGTTCTAAAGTAGAAAATAGGCTTAGGATATATATATAAATGAATGAATACATGGAAGCATATTAAATGGGTGTACTTGAAATTATATTTGCCCTTTTTAATCACTTAAAAATAATTGACGATGTTTTGATTTATTTCATTATTCATTGAAATACATAAAAAGAAAACATCTTCTTCTATTATGTTAAACAAGTCATTCAACTTTCTAATAAGAGAGGGAGATATAGGTGTTTCACTACAATGCAACGTAATGTCGTAACCAATCTCTAAGTATCAATGGAGTGTCATCTTAATGTGCATAATTAATATACATGTCTATTAAGGGTATGTTTTTTTATGAATTCAGTATTTTTATTTTCAATTGAATTTTAGAAATAAGTGGTTGATTTTGAATTATTTTGAATTTTGAAAAGAATATATAGTTGAGATTAAATATAGATTATATTAAAAAATGTATAATACAGAATACAGAATTTAGAAACAAAAAAGAACAGAGCCTATTTGATTACGAGATACTCAAAAATTTCTCCTCGCATGCGAGTTATCAAGCAAAACAACTCGACATCTTGACTAATCCAATAATCCAATAGTTCAGATTAAATATATTCTTTTTTTTGCTATAGAGAAGTATGCAATTTCCGAAATATTCCGAAAATATCCGAGATTTGGCACACTTGTCCATCAACCTTCCTTCAAGCCCACACTCACCAGCGCTCTCTTCCTTATTTCTTCTCCTGCTTCCCCGATCACTCTCCCCTTGGTCACGTGCACACCACACGTCCTCTCTCTCTCTCTCTCTCTCTCTCTCTCTCTCAATGAAGCACAAATCTCAACCTCACTCTCTCCTCCTCGTCCTTCTCTTCCTCTTAATTTCCTCGCTCTTTTTCACTCCACTTTTCGCTGATTCCCACTTCGAAGGCTTCGACGCCGAAGACGACGTCATCGAGGATGAATCCCTCGACCTCTCTTCCCTCCACCGAGTCACCGATCTCCCTCTAACTCAGTCCGACTCTTCACCCCCCTCACCACCCATCACTACCACCACCCTCCCAGATCCCGAATCCATCTCCAATCCCGACCCCTCTCCTGCTCCCTCTAAATCTGAATCTCCTCCCAAACCCTCCTCCCCCACGACGTCGTTTGAATATTGGGACGAAGACGAGTTCGAAGGCTTGCCCCTCCAACAACCTCCCCCGGATACCACAACAAATCCCGAAAATGCTGCTCCCGATCAAAACCCAGATCCCAAAGCCGGCCAAGGGGCCAAAGACGTCGCCGACTCGAAGAAAAAAACGTCGTACACGGTCGAGATCGTCTGCGTCACGTTCTTGATCATGTTCGCTATAAATTACTTCACTGGAAAGCGAGAGAATGAGAATCTGGCGCTGGCCTGGGCGGCGAAGTTCGCGACGAAGGATTCGATATTCGAGAAGAATTTCAGTCTGTTAGGCGTCGGAGAAGGAGACGACTCGCCGTTGCTGCTGAAAGAGGGGCAAAACGTGTTCAAATTCTATGCCAGTGGACGGAGATACTGTTCGGGGCTGCTGGCGACGATGGAGCTGAAGAGCAGGCACGATTTGATATCGAGATTGTACAATATGGTGGTGCCGTGCAAGGATGAGATCAGCTTCGAGGTTTATATGAACGATGATGCGATGGATCACGTGGTGTTTGCTGTGGCGAAGAAGAAGGCGGCAAAAACGATGCAGAAGGAGGTGAGGGATTTGAATAGGTTTGCTGGGTTGATGGCAACGCCGCCACCGCCGAAGAAATGGGTGGCGGATGAGCTGGGGGTTGTTTCAGAGAGTAAGGAAGTTGCTGGTGACTTGATCACCGAAGCTGTTCTTGATCAGGTTGGATTTTTTTATTTTATTTTTTATCACTTTTATTAGCATTTAATGCTGTTTTATATTTTGATTACTTGATGCTAAGTGTTTTGGAATTTGATGCATAAATGCTTCATTCAAAAAATTTAAAAAAAAAAAATCATTTGTAGGTTCTTTTGTTAGCTGAGAAGAAAATGTGTGTTGTGGGCGTTTGTGAGAATTAGTTTACATGTGTTTTAATTTGGGGAGTTTCGTTCGAGGTTTTGTTCTTGATAATTTGCATATGGGATTTCCTTGAATGGATTAGTTGAGGTCATTATTGATGAGGTTGATTTGTGCTAGGTTCTTGGTTAGCGTGTTCTTGTGGTTTTATTGAGTGGTTAGATGAATTCGTTTCATTTTGTTGATAGTTTGGTCTGAAATTGTGTCATGTTTAGAAGTTTTATTCCCTATTGATATTTGTTTGTGGTGGATTTTGGTGTTGGTGCTTGAACACATGGTAGTTGAGTTATATTTTTAGTCAATGCAGTGAATGTAAATCTGATATTGCATGTTGCCCGAAATGTCAACTAAACACTTGCGGTTTATTGCTTTGAGAAAATGGAGAGGCAAAACTTCGGGTTGAGGAATGTATGCATCTCATTATAAAAGAAATTTATTTCCTTTCTATATAATCAGCTTGAGTATATAACTTTCTATCATTTGTTGTGTTTGACATGGTCTTTTTCCCTCTTCTTTGGACAAAATTTTCAACTTACTTAAGTTCAGTTTAACTGGATACTAAATAAACCTGATTAGAAGTAACGGTTTTTTGTAAGTTAGAATGTTGCTTAGCATGCTCTGCTCAATCAAGTACTGTTATCTTAAGAAGCAGTGATCCTGGTCAGCCAATTATTGGTCAAGCATGTCTATGTCTTGAGCGTCTTCATTGATAATCAACTATCCTTAGCAACTCAAGCATTCTCTTCATTAACCATTTTATCTTTTTGGCCCCTTATGGCCACACAGGCTTTTTTAGTAGCAAAATTCTACTTTACGTGAGATTGAGCAAACCCCATAATTCTACTTAGATCAGTGTGTGGAGCAAACCCTTTAATTATACTTTGCATCAGTTTGCTGAGAAGACCCCTTCACTTTTTGAATATTGCTTGGTCAAGCATGGCTGAACAGCCTTTTGATTCTTGCTTGGTTTTAATTTGCAATTATTGCTATCGGTATTCTTGCAGGTTTTTGGTGACAAGGCTTTTGAGAAATATGGGAAGGGCTTCATTTCAATGCATTTTTCTGATCAACATCCTGGCACACATAGGAAGATGCTTCTGTTTAAATTTGCCCTTCCTGATGTCAACAACATGGCTGATATGAGCCGATTGGTTGCTCTTGTACCCTATTATATTGATTTAATTGGACGGTACAAGCTCAGTCCGCAGGTCTGTCACTTGTAATTGCTTTAATTTGTTTGGCTTTTTGTTTGTTGGTCACATTTTTAAAGCTTGGAACATGTAACTCCAGGCTCGATCTAAAACAGAAGCAGCCAGACAGAAGGCTGCTCAAGAGGCATACAAGGAACTGCAAAATGCCAGGCAAGAAGCCATGCAGAAAAAGAAGGCTGAAAGGAAGAAGTTGATGGAGGAGGCTGAGGCAAAACTCACTGCCGAGGCAATTCGCAAGAAGGATGCAAAGGAGCGTGCTCGTCAAATGAAGAAATCAATGCCAAGGTTAAAGATGATGCGTGCTAATTGAGCTCACTAGAACTACTTGGCGTTCTTGAACTTACCTTCTAGTTATTTCCTTGATTTTCATCTCATATTTAGTCGGGCTACCTAGCTTTACATAGGTTTTTGACCTTATTGTATTCTCTCGGCTGTGTACCTTTTTTATTCTTGGTTCCAAATTGTATTAGCTGGCCTTGGATGTTACCACATTAATCTGGGTTTTGAATGCACCAGAATATAGAGTGCTTCAGAAACCATCCTAAACATTATATTGGAGCATCTTTTAATCGAATATCCCAATTTGGGATGTGTTATAATTGATTAGCTTTTTTGGACTATTCTTCACTTAGATGATGCTTATTCCTTGTTTTCCATGTAACTCCCTGAGATTTGCCAAGTAAAAGGACTGAACTTACCATTACAGGTTAGGCAATTATGTTAACTACACGCATTTTCTTTTTCCACCATATATTCAGTTGTCAGGCAGTAGACCTTGCTTGTAGTTGATCTCCTGGAGTATTATGTGCATTTCAGATTTCATTTGGGCGTTTGCTTCCCATCCATGCTTTATTTTGCGCTAGGATATGGAGCGTGGGAAGTGTTTGCACGGTACAGGGTAATACCATTTGGCTGATAATAGAACAGATTTCAGAAAAAATTTGGTAATTTGATTATTAAATTTCAAATTCAACTTTAATCCAAATGTTGGAATGGAATAAATGGAGCTCTTGTTCTTTGACATGCATAAGTTTTTTATTAAAATGATATCCACCATTAGTCGTAAGCATATGTAGTAAAACCTTATAATATAGAAATTCATTTTACAAAACAAGTATATTTATTAAATGATTAAGGAAATAAAATATATAGCTTATATATGATTTTGAATAAATACAAATGTAATTACCACAATTTTTGGCTTCCAGTAATTGAATAAATATGGTTTAACTATCATTGTAACACAAACTTCTATCTTCTGAGCAGCGCCATGGGCGTGGAGCTTTTGAACTTTCTTTTGAGGAACAATATGACAGCAGAGCCAACCAGTGGCCAAGTTGTTGTGATGGCAATGTACGCTAGTAACCAGATTGAAATCCTGCTGTGTCGCGAAAGCTGATCTACACGTCTTCTTATCGGAACAAATAAATCATCAACATTTTGTTGTGATGGCTGTGTGAGGTTATTCCCACCAAGGGTTTCCTCGGTCATGCTATCAGTTATTTCCGTTTCTAAACTAATGTCCTCGTCTTTCGTAGGCTGAGCAACAGGTTCATTAGCTGTGTCTTCTACCACGTTACTGGTTGCCTCAGTGCCTACAGCAGCAGCCATTCCATCTTCAGAAACATTCACATAAGGTCCCTGATCAATCGCAGATTCCAACGGCACAAACAATGTAGATCCTGGAACCTGCAAGAAGATATACCGGAGTCATAATTTGCCAGAACTATCTATTACAAATGGACAAGGAAATCCTTTGATTACAAAACTAAGCTGCACTTCAATCTTATAAGTCTCTATGTATAAAATATATGCTCGTGCTTAGCATGAAAACAATTACAAACCTTCTTTGCTCTGTTTTCAAATGGACATGAGCATAGGGTACTAAAAAATTCATCAACAGCTCTCACCCACCTGCAAGGAAATGAAGACACATAATAGTACTCACGAGGACAAGGAACGTCATGAATTACAATGCTAAATTTAAACATTGTAAGACAAAGTTCCCCCATAAACAAATAGTGCCAATTAGCAGCAATTGATTACTGAGGCTGATGTCTCCCGAGTACACAATGAGTGATATCCAAGCTCTGAAATATCATTTAAAAAATGACCAAGAACAAATGTCTGATCTTAAACTGAAAAAAAACACACAAAACTACAATAACAATTACCACTAAAAAAAGGAAAAAGGGTCATCAGAGATGCTCGGAGGAAAAAAGCATAAATTACCATAAGCTTCTTGCATTTATCCCTTCATAAAAAGCTAGGTGCCCTCCATGTTGCGTGGTAGCCAGAATAATGTTTTCATTTGCCCTATAAATAAGTTAAACAGGTTAGCTTGCCATATATTAACATAATTTGCACTTTTTCCCCCTTCTCAGACACGTAGTAGCAGAGGTTCTAATCAATAATAAGGATATCAGGTGAAAGCTATAACCTTATTTTTAAGCTAAATTTATCACTCCACGGTCAACTATAGCATACCATAGATTCATCATTCATGTGAACACAAACAATAAAAGAAAAACAAATTAGCAATAACAACTATTAAAAAACCACTTGACTTAGATCTTGGATCTGATAGGTATACATATATCACTGAAACATTTTTAGACAACTTATTGTCTACATGAAATTACTCCATGGCCGATAGAAACCTACCATGGTTTCAAGTAAATGCATACAATAAATGGTAAAATTTTAAGAAAAGCAATTGTTCAATCATGATACTAGGACGTGCCTGCATTCATCCCAAGGAATAGCTTCCCTCGTGCAGACTGGATCGTCCAAGGCACTAATGCAGAGGAGAGGCACAGATACATTTCCCACAAAACTAACACTACTTGAATGCCTATAATAGGAATCCACAGTCTGAGAAACAAAAGAATCTTTAATTAGTACAGGTCATTCAACTTTTTATCACTGCTCAAATGCCATCTTTTCTGATAGGAAACAAAAGAATTGTAATAGCTATCCAGAGTATGGGAAATAAGATAACACTTAATTAATTAGTGCATATATATGACAATTGTTGATCACTTTTACCTCAAATTTTCCAAGAACTCGAGTTGCATGGTTGTCAAAGTCTCGAACAGAACGTGACTGTCAAGGCATAAAGGAAGAAACAGAATATATATTTGAGGAAGCCAAGCTCATAATCACATCAACCAAAGCAGTAAAAAATAGACTCTTATCATCATGAAAAGAAGATTAAGCCAGAAATAAAAAAAAAAAGAATTAACCCTAATGATAGGCTTCATTGCTAGACAGAGACAAGGGTGGGTAAAACCAACTTAAATTTTTGTATAAAATGAACAAACCAACTTAAATTTCTGTATAAAATGTACAAACTATCCTTTAGAACAATGGTCACTCTGAATTTCATAGTCTTTTAAAGTCCAGATTCCAGAATATTCTCAAGTGATGAAGCTAATAACAAATATCACATGATTAAGGAAATCAAATAAGATACTAGTCAGCTCACCATGGGGTTGAAACCAAATGAACAGATTAAGAAGAATCATTGTGAAGGTCTTCTAGGTTTCTGAACCCCATGTGACTAATCACGAAAGCAGTATTGGGGAACACAAAGCACAAAGTATCTGGTTATTTGAATATTCATCATATGGTATTAATAAAATCGCTAGCATAGAATACAAAATGTCCCTCTATGTGCATTTTCAGTGAAACTTTCCATCCAGATGATCTTGAGCTTATCATAATTGCAATCGGTATAATGACGAATCAGGAACTCTCAACTTTGCAAGATCTCATCAATAAGAAATTCTTTAACAATCCGTGCACAATCTGAGTTTTCTATTTCTCAATTATTTTTGAGACTAAAAAACATCCAAATGAGCTAGAATACACTTCTTTACACTCCCCTGTCCATGAACCATATCGAGTAATTTACCTCCAATACGTGATTGCGGGATGAGATTAAATGCAATTTTTTTACCTTTTTTTTTTTTTTTCAAAAAGAAAAAGGTTACTTACCTTTTCAATGCCTTCCCAATTTGCAAGACGCGTCAAGATAGATTGATGCCTACAGAAGAAAGATAGATTATGTTTAGTTAAATACAACATGAAAGGCCGGAAAATCTAATGATAAAAAAAAAAGTCAGAGCCGTAGAAGCAATTGAGATTTTTTTTTTTTTTGGTAACACATTTTTTTAAAGATCACTACCAATATAAAATTCTAGTTTCGAGTTCTGCATGAGAAAGTTACTAAGACATACAATTGTGCATAACCTTGCAGGCCAACTGTTAGCACTCTGTCATAAAATTTCTGAATAAGCTTGCGGTTAATGAACCTATCACATATCTGCATAGAACCCAAGCCACATATAACTTTCAATGAGGTTAAAAAAATATAATTAGCAATTCCAACAGGACTAACAGATACTTAACTCTAATTTGCTAGTGCCATAAAGAAACTTGGCAAATATTAACAAATTGATGTTTGATCACAATGATCATGGACAAGAAAATTCCAATATTTTCCAATATGTTGTTTTGATGATCTGTTTCTTCTACTTTATCAGAATTAAGTGCAAGAAACCAAGAGATGAAAATATATATAAAAGTACTAACCAAGAGGTCCCAAGGAGAGCAGACAGCAGCAGCTCCAACAATAGGAGTATTAGCCCCATCCTCTCCAAGATACTTTACCTGAAATAAGTAATCACATGATATGTACACGTACGTATATACCAATGAACTGGCTTAGAATACCAGGAATACATTAAAAAATCTACCACACCAAAGTACTAACAGAAGACAACTGGTAATCAAATTGTGCAACCATGAGAATCGGCAAGATGACTAGAAAAATAGTTGTAAAACTTAAAAGAGGTGATAATTGACTTTTTGTAAATAAAGAACTACAGAAAATCATTTTCATAAACAAGAAAATTGCAGATAACCTAATTTACAAATTTCAGAAAACCGCAAATAATACAAGTTCCTTTTTGTAGTCATGATAATTTTACTCCTACTAGCCAAACAATTAACGAAGCCCAAGATATAATGGTTTGCCGAAGGACATGTTACAGCTTCAAATAAATCTGTTACCTTATATTATTTTTTTGCACCTAACATGGGAAGGAGTGGTACTACTTTGTTAAAGATGTGAAATAATGCAACCTCGCAAGCATTCAGCATAAAGACATTGACAATCTTAAAACATGGAAGCAAAATACCTTAAAACGGGGAAATAGTATATGATTTTTTTTTTTCTTTTGGCCACTTCACGCAGATTTCACTCACGAGCCAACCAAATAAGAAAGCCCAAAAAGAGATCTATACTCAAAATGTTCAAAAAAAAAAAAAAAAAAAAAAACTCTTATGTCACATTGTTTTTTTCTAAAACTACCATGATAAGAAGTGGCACTACTTTGTTGAATATGAAAGATAGTACAGCACAAGAATTCACTGAGACATCAACATCATGTTACAGCAACTTAAAATTGAACAGCATGGACATGATATACCCTAGGAGATAGCATCATAGCCTTATACTTAAAATACACTCAATAGGATGACAAACGGGGAAGAATATCAGGAGATGTATATACCAGAATATTGGCACCAATGCTAGTTCCAACAGCAAAAAGGGGAGCTTCTGGATATTGACAATGAAAATGGTTTACAATTGTCCTCAGATCCTCTGTCCATCCAGCATTATAGAAGCAATCAGACTGACCTTGCATTTCTCGACAGACAGAAAGAAGCATTATTAGTTAATAATTTATCAAGAATTTAGACTGTAAATCTCTTCACAGATAGACCTCATGTAATGTCATGATGAGCATTTTGGTTCCCAGAAAAACTACACAGAATGTAATTTTGAAAACTAAAAGATCAAAAATGGAGAAAAAAAAAGTGTTAAAATGAAGCACAATTTATGAAGCATGTGGCCATAAATCAACAAACCAATCAATGGCCATTAACTGGCTTTAAGGAATATGAGATCAACTAATAACTTACAATCACTCCATAAATCAAAACACCAAGAAAGAAAAGAAAACTTAGTCAACATGATCGAAACTACCATTAAAAAAAAAAAAATCACAGTAAACTTTCAAGAATTATTCAGAATCCCAAATATATATATCAAGCGTGATGAACCAATTTTGAACTATTCCAGAAAAATTCAAAGGAAATAGACCATCTCCTCATTCAATCACAACTTTCTCACTTGTCAAAGCCAAAATCCACCAGGCAACCTTCTATTCTTCCTTCATTTTATTTTTATTTTTCAACACACCCTATCTTTTCTTTGCTCCTGCTCTTGTCACACAAGCCATGCGCAATTTGTATGGGTGCTTAATGGCTTCTCTCTCTCTCTCTTTTTCAGTCTCTCTATATGATATTTAAAAGATAAAACAATAATGGGATTAGGTTTCAAGATATCCAATGAGATAAGATTGACCAATATGTTGAGTAAGACATGTCAGAAAGATTTTTTGCCTGACAGTTCTGTTGATGATATGACAAATTCAAGCCTAGATGGAATGCTGTTAATAACTCTTTCCACCACACCTATTCCCTGGCTCTAATACCCTCTTCTAAAAAATATATATATGCATGTATGTATAATAAAATAAGTAAAATAACGTTTAACAATGTATTTATATCAAAAATATTTCAGTTCTTCCTTTTTCTTGCTCATGTGCACATACAAACTCTACCAAAAGCAAAATGAAATAAAAATAAATAGATGTACTTAAAGAAGTGCCCCAAAAAAATTGTAACTCTAAACTAAAAATAAATTAAAATAAAAACGAAGGCGTATCTGGTCCATCCAGTATCACATAGAACAGTTTGAAGAAAAGAAATCAAGACATCAAGAATATGTCACACGAACTCACAGTTAGTGAAATGCCTCCGAGCCCACGATGATTGCTTACAACAACTTTCCAGCCCTGTCTTGCCAGCTTGAAGGCAAGATGCTTTATATACTGTTGCACAATATGGATACAGAAGACATTGAAAGTAAAATAAAAGCAGTTAGTAAACTGATACAGCTGCAGTTAGCATAGTAAGCATTCAATTACTACTTAACCTAGAAGCTTAAACTAATAGATAAGGACCCAAGTCAACCAACAATTAAATTTAAGCTCTAACATACCTCTTTATATACACTTATGACCAAAAACATGTTGTTGTTCTTCTTCTTCTTCTTCTTCTTATTATTATTATATTATTATTATTATTAAATTAATACAATGATGGTTTTGAACACCAGACCACGTGATCAACTTTGGATCTATATCATGTTAAATTATCAGTTGACTTAAAAACTTAAGCTCATCAATTAGGCGTTTGTTGTTAGAAAAGTGATTTAGTATCGTTTCAGCCACAAGAAATATGAAATGATGAACTCATCAATTAGGCGATTATCGTTAGAAAAGTGATTTAGTATAGTTTCAGCCACAAGAAATATGAAATGATTAACTTACAGCTGCAGAAGAATCACTAGTTAAGCCAGGAATCACAACTACAATTGGAGTTTTATCACATTTTAGGGTGGTAGCATTCACAAGGTCAGAATCTTCCATAACTGAAAAATACAAACACAAATTACAATAGTATGTTAGTCATCTGTATATGTCATCGGAAAGCCACAAGGTTCCCACAATTTCAAGTGTCAAAAGCATTGTTTCAATTTACAAGTCAAGCCAACCAGCTTTAATTTCAAATTATTGTTCGAATTATATTCGAATATAATTATAAATGTGTAGATACAAGAGCTATAATAATATATCAGCATTTCAAATGACACAAGTGATAATAGGTTAAGGTGGTTATAGCATCAAATTCATGTGAAGGTACATCGTCTAGTTACGGGGATACCATCAATACTAACCATCAGAGTATGTTAGCCAATCCAAGGCAATCGTTCCACCATCAACAGTACTGAACAGTTGTCTGAGCATAAAAATAAAATGCAAATAAGAATTAAAAATACTAGTATTCACCGAAATTTATGCTTTCTGAATCTTTTTTGACACTTCAAAATCCAAGCCAGCTAATTTAAAAAAATGACCCTGCTTTAACCTGAAATACTCAAAATATTGAAGCACGGTAGTTAGTTTCAAGTGTTGAAGTACTTTTCAAACATTCCAATCTTGATATAAAGATTGGAAATTACATTTAAAAAACGTGATTTTAGTGTCACCTAATAACTATAGCATATGGGTTCCTTCTCTTTGCCTTTTGATATTCTTGACAACTTTTTGCGCTTTAAAAGCAACGAAAAGCTGACACATCATACTATTTTACATTAAATTTGTTAACATAAAACCCAGACGATGATGATGATAATAATTTGAGTACTAACCGTTTGTAAGTGACCTGTGGAGCCCTCCCAAAAAAGCTGAGGAAAGCCGTTTGAAGATGAGGACTTGAAAGCCATGGAGTTGATTGGTACCTGAAAAAATCAGCAATTAAAAAAAATACTAAAAAAAAAAAGCCATTTTCCTGACTGAAAAAGGTACTGCGTAATTCGCCAGTACCATTACAGGTAAGAGATAGACAATGATTCCAACTAGTATAACCTCTTTGTTAAAAGTTTTTATTGTCCGTCAAATCCAAAGGTACCGAAACCTGTTCTGGTAACATTAGCAGAATCCAATATTTCAATATTGGATTTAAAGAGCAGAACCCAAACTTCTGACAACGACTGATCTCCCCGGATTTTTGGAGAACTTTGAATTCATCGTTTCCAGTAATGTTACCGGTCATTCAAATCCAACCGCACCGAACCTGTGCCGGTAACTATACCGAGATTCTACACCGTGACATAGCAAAATCCAAGATCGAAACATGGAGTTTGGAGGAATTTTTTTTTTTTTGGCGTTACAGCAACGTTACCGGTACTGAGCATTTGTCTAACACAGAAAAGTCCAAGGATTGGAAGATAAAAACAAAAACTAGAGTAAGGAGCGGACCTTCCGTGGAGGAGGCGACACTTGGCAGCGATGGATTGGTAGAGGCGAGAGGAGGAGTGGTAGGTCAAGCGGACAGGATCTCCTCTGAATCCGGAGAAGAGGTCGCGGAGGAAATGAATCTGGAAGAAGTTGTAAAGGAAGAAAAGAGAGAGGAGAAAAGCGAGAGAGAGATAGTGAGAGAGTGGGATGAGAGAGAGCGCCTGAAAGAGGAGCTCGTAGGGCGAGGCTGAAGCCTCCATTCAGGCTACTACGTAAAGGCAGGAAATGAAGAGAAGCGAGAGAGAGAGAGAGAGGCTTGAATGGCGTGGGGTGGGAGCGAGAGTGAGTTGGGCAGTTAATTAAGTTAGTATATATAGGTATATAAAACCACGTGTATTGCATTGAGAGGATAGCAGAATCTAACAAGTAATATTGCGTGAGGGACCGGCAGAAGCCAACTCAGCTGCCGTATAGGATTCTTCGAATTTATCTCATAGGCTTAAAGAAATTGAGTAATTCAATCCTCTGATATCTAAGATTATCTCTACTGTACTATCGTTAGATTTAATAGAAAATATATTAAATAGTAATTTAATGCTAATAAACAGTAGTATTTTTTATTAAATCTAACGGTTTAATGTATTTTTCGTTAAATCTAACGATGTTACAGTAATCTTAGGGGGCAATCTTAGATTTCAGAAAACTGAAGTCCTCTATTTTTTTAGGTCTAATCTCAGGAGGTAAATTAGAATTACCTCTAATCTATTATTTATTGCAGCCATCCTAATTAATAAATTTTTTATATAAAATAATTTTTTTAAGAATTAAAAAAACGATGGAAATTAAAGGGGTTCTTTTAAAGATGTGAGGCATAGAAAATTTAAATGTTACAATCTTTCATACAAATAGACATAATTTTTTTTTCTGTCCAAATTAGTACTAAACTCGAGGAACATAAAAATGTCAAAAGTTAATATCCGAAAGAAACAAAAAATATTTAATTGATGTGTTGTACTATCAAACAAGATTATAACTTTAAAACTTTTAATGTTTGATCCATTTTATAAATTCGTCCTTTAATTTAGATAATTTTAAAAGATGAATTTTATAATAGGGTTGATTATATTTTCCACTTCTGAAACGAATTTTCATAAATCTTTTCAATAAAGATCTTGGACTTTATCACAAACTAGATTAACGACAAATCCTTTCGAATTCAACGCTTTTGTATATGGGTATCATTGCCTCAGGTCATTTCAGTCATGCGTTTATCGATCAAGTAATGTTGTACCTTCAAAGTCCAAACTGTTATCTTAAGTAAAAGTTGTATTTACAACTTTTACCCTCAAGCACTGTAGTTCGACTCTAAATTTTAGAAAAAATTATAGTCCAGCGGCTGTATGATACAGTCGTTGGTTTTTGTCGTAAAGAGAATGTAAAAATTGTATTTACAACTTTTGTCCTCAAGCAAAAATCGTAAAAGCAGCTGCTATATGGTACAGTAGCTACACTGTAGTTCGACTCTAAGTTTTAGGAAAAACTATAGTCCAGCGGCTGTATCATACAGCCGCTGGTTTTTATCGTAAAGAGGATATAAAAATTGTATTTACAACTTTTGCTCTCAAGCAAAAATCGTAAAAGCAGCTGCTATATGGTACAGCAGCTGCACTGTAGTTCGACTCGTAAGTTTTTCATATTTTAAAGTTACATCAAATACTTTTACTTTATGATGATCCATGTTCGAGCAGGTCCCATAGAAAATCTACATAATTTGCAAAAGGAATAATTGAATGCTGAACACTATGAACCTTAAAACACCTTGACAAATAGGGATATTCAAAATGATCCGATCGATCGATTTTGTTGGATTAATCAAGTTAGAATTAAATCGATTATAAAATAAATCCAAAATCAAATTATAAATATAATCGAGTTGTTGATTGATTTTTTTTCTAAAAACCCGTCAAAACCAGGTCTGATTATTTTTTAAAAAAATTCAAATTATACCACGCGTCATTATAATATTACGATGGACGTTGTCACACCGGATCCCTGCATAGATTCATTCTTTAGCAAACTCTACTTCACAAATCAAATAAACCTAATTCCTAGTTCCTCCTCCAAATGCACAGAACTGCACCTACCCCCAACGTCGCTGGCCATCACCGTTTCATCACCTCCGATCTCCTCTTGTCACATGTTGTCGCCTTCTGTCACAAGCCATTGTCGTTTCCTTGATTCTCGAATGTGATCCACCTTCCACCTTCTAAGACTTCTATCGCGATCGCCAGCTAGCTGCCGCCTCTATGCTCTTCTGTCATGCCACCGTTCTTCCTCGGTCACGGTGAAATTCAATTTTCGTGTTTTCCTCACAGTCATCTTGGGCTTCTATTTGGTTTTTCATTAGCTGAATTCTTAGCTTTACCTTTACATCCAATGGTTTCACGGATTCAAATTGCACCCAGTTGATTGATTCAAAAGTTTTTCATTTTTTTTCCTCTTTCTTCTTTCTTGCCGGGGATTCTTTTCTTTGTCATGTTTGAAGAAATCTGACTTTGATTAAGTTTTGTTTGTATGTTTTGCTGTTGTGGGTTTGTTTGTGTTTAATTTACATTGATTTTTTTAGTTGAATTGTTTGGTGGAGCAAGAAGATAGCAAGGAAAGCGGCATTTCACATAAGCCGAAGGCTGCATCGAGGGAGGCGTACGCGAGGAAGAAGCTATTGCCACTTGACCTCCCGTTTGTTGCGTAAATTTTTATTGAATTTTGTTTGGAACATTTGCCAGTTTATGATAAGCAGATGGATTTTCGGAACTGCCTGTTTGTTGCGTAATCTTTATTAAGTTTACTTTCTTGTACTTTCATTAATTCCCTTCATCCCCAATTTTCCATCTTCCGTTTCTTTGGTATTGAGTTTTGCTTGAAGTGGGTAGTACTTTGTTTGTTTGAAAGAAACTGCCAAATTGTGCTTAGTCGAACCCGAGTAGCCGAATCAATCCGTTCGGACCCGAGATGGCAAGTTGCACATCGGGTATCTCCGACCACGGGTTTTTTTTTCAAAACCCAATGCATAATCTGATTGAATCAGGTCTATTAAAACCGGATCTAATCCGGCCCATGTGCACTCCGATTGTCTACCAAGCAATTTCGAGACTATCAAGAAAACGGGCAAAAGGTTCCAATTCCTTAAAAATAATAATCCGATGCCAACCAAATTGAAAGGATTGAAGGATAATGAGTCACGTGTAAAATATTTGCCAACAAAACCAGATTCGAACAGAAACGCTTCAACCAGTCCCAAAAAATAAAACATGGCTACGAACGTTATAAACAATCCATCAACCCAGTTTATACGAATCCAACAAATTTCATCAAAGCAAAGACAATACTATATATAAAATCGAGACGCCAGAAACTCTTTCATAGCGTTAAGTACATCTGCGCAAACTACAACAGATCCACTCTGAACCCTCAACAGAGATGCGAAGAACTAAAAAATAAGAAGAAAAAAGAAAGAGAGGTATTAGCGAATGAGAGAAAGGCAGATGGAGATGGAGGATCTATCTTACAAGACAATAGTAGTTACCTTAAGCCACTTATTGACTTCAACTTTCCTCCGTAGTTATAGTAATAATGGTCGTGAATAGAAAATCCAAGAACCGATATTGAAGTTTGAGAAGGGACAAAAATAATAATAATAAGCCAATAGAAGAAAGTAATCACTGTGCGGTCACAGAATGACTCTTGTGTCTAAGAAAACAAGGTCAGTGTAAGTTCAATTTATAGCCAGGTTATCACTGTTATGTCATCCAAATCCAAATTCCACTGTTCAAACTCCAAAAATGAGCATTTTATTTTGTAAGACAGGTAACTTTGATTACAGTCAACACCAGAAACAAATGGCTGCCCCAACCACAGCAGAGATCAGCAACTTGCCATAACAAAAAGCATGGTGCACTTACAAAGGCGAAGAAATCAAATCCTTACAGAACATTTGCCAGCCCGTCCTTCCAAAATGTTACTCTTAAATTGTATCAATACCGGTTGACAGTAGATCATATTATATTTCAATTTTTAGATCTCTTTGGTGCGTTCCCAATCTCAGAGTCAGACTCCCGCTTTATCCCCAAGAAATGCTCAACCTGAAAAGTGGATGAAAGAGCCTCAGGATCTAATGCTACCGCAATATTAAATATTTTAACAATCCACATCAATAACTACCGACAACATATTAAGCATACATCTATCTTTACCATCAAAAATAAATAAATAGACATTTAAATAAACAACTACTGACAAAAGATGATCAGAATGTTGAATTATGACAGATTGACAGTTCATTATCGGAAACAGATAACTACAAAATTATATAGTTGTCAAATTTGGCGAAGTCTTATACCCTCTCTTTTATTGAACCGAACATAAAAAAGCCTAAAACATAACTAGAGTTGTGAACGAAATGAACAGTAAACATAATTTTAAAAAACGTTAAAAGATTATTGAAATTAAAAAATAACAACAGGTATTAGAGCATATATGAAGTAAACATAATTTTTTCAAAACAGAAGGGTTAAAAAATTATTGAAACAACAGGCACTAGGGCATTTTATGAGCTTGAGCTTGGGCCAAAGCACAACAAAATAGTGAACTCTTTATCCAAAATCCTCTCCATATATATTGCATAGCCTTGGGAGTTAAAACAATTGCAAATCACAACTAGAAGGATAAAAGGAACAATGGAGTATACTGTAAAGACACAGCAAAGAACTAAAACAAGGTGGCAAATAACAGAAAATTGACAACACTACATCTATAGGTGTGCGAAACACTCCACATTCATGCTAGTCTATTGATGCATATGCACAAAAGCATAAAGATTCACTGACCTTTCTGTTACCAAGCATGGGTGTTAAGCCCCCTGGGAGGTCCTTCTCAACTGTAGCAAAGCCACTTCTAGGATCACTCGTTTGCCTAAAAACAAAAACAAGTTATAGAAAGTAGGAATGTTAATCAAGAACACTGATGTAAAAATAAAATAGAAATCAAATTAGAATTTTTTTCGATAAACAAAAAATAATAATGTCTTATGACAGGCAAAATTCACATGTAGTCATCAAATAAAAGGTTGCAGCAAGAGATGAAATCAAGATTTAGAGGATTGCCTACATATTGGGTAACTACATTTCACATTTACACATCTACAAACTGCACGTAATGCTCCAAGATAAACACCATCTCCCCACCAAGCCAAAGGAAGTGGTGAAGGCCACTAAACATTCATCAAGTCTTGACTATTAAAAGACAAATTTAATGGTAAAAATTGGCACTGATTTTTCCCCTATTATTAAATTGATGTTAATTGAAGAGGAAGCCCATATCATATTTGGAATTTGCATTTCACCTCTCAAATACTTTCCTCCCCTTTGCTTTGGCAGAAATTAGAGAGCAATGGTGAAGAATAATGATAATAAATAAATAAAGAAGCATGAACATACCCTGGTTTAACATGACCACTCAAAACAAGATAAGGTGTCTTCAATCGTTGTTGAGTTTCCCTCATCCTCTCAGCAGATAGTGATGGTGTATCAGAATTCTTCATTTGCTTTAACTTCAATTCTTCTTGGTACTGCTTCATGCGTTTTTCTTGCTTCATCTTTCCAGGCCCCTTCCCGTGGAATTTATGAGAAATCATCCTAAAGGCCTCCTTCGGAGTCATCTGATGGAAACAGGAAATAAGTCAATAATAAAGTAAAAACAGAAAAATATATGACAGAGTAACAATTAATTTCATATTTAAAACACAGTTCATGCAATAAGGGAATATATTCAACAAAATGGTATTTGAACTCTTAACATGATTAAAAATGCCATGCCACAAATATATAATGTAAGCGGTTGATTAAGTACTTACAATTCTCCCAAATTCATCCGTTCTCTCAATGCGAATATCCTTAAATCTATTATCAACATCTGCATTGTCATCTACAACACCAACAAGCTTGCTCTTTTTCTTGTCCATGTTTCTGCCACCCCAATCAATACTTTCTTTAAGAGTTCCACGCTCCTTAAGCAACTTAAGTGCACCTGATAATCCTTTCCCAACAGCAACTTCATGAATGGTTTCATCTGGAACTATCTCCTCCTTATCCTCTTTTGCAGGTTTTTCATCTTCATCGGTGCTTTTTACTTCTGTCCATCCACCAGCCTCATCTTTTATTTCTGGTTCAGAAGTTCTTGGAGCTTCGTCTTCATCCATAAATACGTCTTCATGATCAGGCTTATGGTCTTCTGGTAAAGCCAAACAAATACAAATGTTAAAAGCTAGTGCAAGCAAACTACATTATGATAAAGTTGACGCATATGGAAAAAATTAATAAAGAATCCAGAGAACAATTTATTTAATATTAACATGAAACAATATGCAAACTATCACGTCCCTGAGGATGCAAATGATACCAGTAGCTGATCACATTTCAGTAATGGACAGATATCTGTGAAGCAGTCCAAATTTATTCATAAGGACTTTTAATTTATCAGCTCCATTTGGTCAACGGCGGCATAGGTTGATAGGATACATTGTAATAAGAATCGTACCTTCATCAAGCTGAAGACCCCAGACAAACTCTTCCATCTCAGTAAAGACAACCTTGTTTTCTTGTGACTCCTCCGTTGTGGGGTTTTGATCATCAACAGTTTGACTGCTGGTAGTGGTGGTGGCGAGGAGTGCAATTGCTTGAGGACCAGATGCTGCCTCCTCTTGCCTTTTAAGTGCTAGTTTCCTTGCTCTTTCTAAGGATTTATATAAATCCTCATCATCATCGGCAATAGCAGGATTTTCTTCTTCCTCCATTTTAACAGTAAAAGTTTGTTCCAATCGCAGTGATTTTGTTGCCTCATCTGCTTTGGCATAAGCTGACTGATATGCACTGTTCCTCATTTCAGCCTCAGATCTCTCTTGCTCCTCTCTAATAGCCTGCCTTCTCCCATCATTCCTGGAACCTAGATCCCCAACACCCAAACCTGCAGAGACAGCCTCTGCTTCAAGGACGTCTAAATCTAGCTTCTCTTTCTTCCGCATGGATTTCTTTTTTTTGGGCTTTTTAAACTGAAGCATTTCTTCCTGGCTGTAGTAATCTGATGAGATCTTTGCAGACGAGTTAAGATCTTCAAAGTAGTTATTTGACGAAGTACCTTGTAATCTTTTTCGAAGCTGGTGAGAGGAATGTAAAGAGGAAAACCCATCAGAAAATAAACCCAATTACATCTTTTAAACTGCACTAGAAACATCATACGGTGAAGAATAAGTTACCTCATCTAATTTCTTCTCTGCTTCAGCAGTGAAGCGTCCCCTTGTATCCAGAGTTACTCCCTGAAAACGGTCGTCAGTTAAGAACAAAATCAACACTAATTATGACATTTATCATTTCCTTGAGGAATTAATACAAACAGCGCAATTGAATAAACATAGTAAAAGGAGGGGGAGACTAACCTCCTCTGCTGCTGGATCGTCATACTGTGGAAGCATCTTCTTCTCCGTATTAGGGTCATCACTGAACCTAAAGTGCCAAAACACAACATGATAATTAGTCAATTCTTGAATTTATCTATGGAAAAAACAAGGACATTATAGAAATGCGCATCTTACTTATCATCATAGATTCCTGTTTTCTTCTTAGCAGCCTTATAAGCTTCATCTCGCCTTTTCTGCTCTCCAATTTCAACATTTTCCAGCATATCAACCTCTGTCACATCAGACCAAAAACTTCTGTTACACGAAAAGCTATGTTATTTAAGGGCAACTTGGGTGGCAAAATATGAAAGTAATACCAGATTAGCTTTACCTTCATTAATGTCACCAGAAGCAAGGATATTCTGATCCTTGAGAGTCAAAACAACTGCTCCACCTTCCATTACTTTGTCAAGACCATGAAGAACTTTGATTCCCCCTAGATCATCTGTAACATAAGTTCAAAAATAAAATGTGAAATCAAACTGCCCAGAAGAATGAGAATAATAATAATAAGAATAATAATAATAATAATAATAAGAAGAAGAAGAAGAAGAAGAAGAAGAAGCAGAAGAAGAAGAGGAAGATACGAGTATTATGCATCCCTGCTTCCTCATCATCACTTTCTCCAAGAACAATATTGTCCTGTAAAAGTTCACACAATAGAATTGATTATTAACATAAGACGATAGAAACATCTTGATTTGAGACATGATGCAAGGAAATACAAACTGACCTGCTCCTCAAATTTCTTGGAAAGATGCAGGGCTTTCTTCTTTTCAACATTTTTCTTCTCCTCTAGCTTTCGACTCCTATTAACCCATGCTAAAAGCTCAGATGCACCCTCAGACTTTTTCTTTACTCTTTCTTCTTTCATCCTGAGAAAATGATAAAAATGTAAAGATAAATATTGGCCTTATTATGTAAAAACTTATCGTGCAAATAAAATATTCTATAGTTATATGAAATTTATAATTGAAGAATCTTTTAGGCTTATGCCACAGCAAGAAATTCAACATGAAAGTAACAACTTACCACAAAAAATATGTGAATGAATAACATATACTCCAAAATAACAACCACTATTGAATAAATTCAAAAATAATAATATCAAACAACTAACACCTAGGATTTGACTGACTGAATCATATAAAGGGAATTAGGAAAACAAAATCAGAAAATATGGAAAATTCTAAACAATTATAAAATCAAATCTCAAAGAGTGTCAAATACAACTTTCATCACTAATAGGCAGCCATCAATCTAGAATCACAAACTTAATAAAATTCAAAATTAAATAGAATGTTCCTAGTATGTAAATCCATATGCTGGAATGACGGAAAATCAGATGGCACAATCACTGACCGCACTCTCTTATACCATCCAAATTGCAATATCAAGGCCCTCTTCTTCAGGAAATTGAAAGCATTTGAGCATTTACTTGGTTCAAAGAGTTGGTTTGTCCAAACCAAAACAAAAAATAATCTTAATTTCTGTAATTAATGTTAGGCAGGCAACATAATATGGACGATAATGTCATTATATGAAAGATTAAGTAGCCTAAATCTCCAATATATATAAGAATTTCTTGCAAAGGCAAGCGCCTTTTGTTACTATCACCTCACATAAATAGTATCAAGGCACTCATTGACTTGTCACATAGGTTAATTTTGTAGATTTTGGGGTGTTTTCTATTCCCAAAAGCTATCTATATCAACGGTTTGTCATAGATTCTTCACAGCTATGTATTTGTAGAGATCTAGTTTGTAACAATCTAGGAGACTTTCCAAGTGGCTCCCCCTATTTGTGAAGAGGTTTTTCTCTCTTTAGTAAATTTCACACTCATGCACGTCTTTTGTTTCTTATTTAGAATAAATAAAAATAAATATAAAGTGTTAAGATAAATACCAGTCAATTAAAATATCAGGCATTAAGGAAGCATTTTTAATCTCCTAGCAGCAAAGGGCACCACTTTTTTTCTGAAGTAATGGCAGGCTGGTCCTAATAAATCCACAAATTTATCAACTATGTTATCATTATGATTCTACAAGCAGACCTAATAACAAAAGTTATTTTATGACTCACTCCAAAAAATGAATAAACAGAGCTTCACTTACTTTAAAATGCGATCCTCAAGCTCCATTGACGACACACGTGCTCCACCAGATCCATTCTCATCATTTTGTTCATTTTTGACATCAAATGAAACCTTCCCTTGCTTGTTAGTATCCTTGTCCCTATTATCTTCATAATCCAACTTAGGCTTATCAGTATTGCTCCTAGCATGATGTTCTTCACGAGCTTTTTTGCTCACCCTCTCCCTCTCTCTTGACTTGTCTTTATCTATATCCGTCTCCCTCCCCTTCTCCCTGCTTTTCTCTGCTTTCTCCCTATCCCTATCCTTCTCACTTTCCCTCTCCTTATCTCGATCCTTATGTTTTTCTCGCCCTTTATCCCTTTCCTTTTCCTTTTCCTTTTCCTTGGCCCTGTCTCTTTCCTTTTCCCTATCCCTACTCTTCTCCTTTCCCCTCTCCTTCTCAATCTCCCTGTCTCTCTCTTGTTCCTTGTCCTTCCATTTATCCTTCCTATCCTTATCCCTATCTCTATACTTTTCTCTGTCTTTGCTTCTCTCCTTGTCACGCTCATCTCTCTCTTCCTTCCTCCTTTCCTTTCGATCTTTTTCCAAATCTTTTCTGTCTTTACCTCTATGCTCCCTGTCATCTCCTCGGACACTGGTCTTGCTCCTATCCTTGCTCCGATGCTCACTCGACCTTTCCATTCCATTTTGGTCCAAACTATCATCATACGCTCCTCCATCCTTGTAATCCCTCACTGGAGACTCATCATGATCAAACCGATCCATGTCTGCAGGAAAACTGAAACTTGTCTACAGAACCAAGGCTGCAACATAAAGCAAAAAGACAATTAAATTCTCAACCATGATCATAATTTAATAGTAAAATAATAATAATAAATACACTTTGCAAAGTTAATTCAAGACAACAACAATCATAACACAATATTATCTTCAAGTTTTGGGTCCCAAAACCTTGATAGTCAAGAAAGCTTAAAGAATACAATATCCCGCATGTAGGTGGCCTGAAGCGGTTGAAATCCTCAACATCCTCTTGTAATTGAAGTTCTAATCCCCCTTAGCGCTTAGGGTTAGAATTATCTTGAATACAGAACATCCCAAGACAAACTTAAGATCGAAAACCATAATAAAACAAATTTGAATAAACCCTAACAGAGCATCAACCTGTCAAGTTCCTAATGCTCTTAGTGTCAGTGAATTTTATCTCTCCCACTCTAATGTAGGCAAAGCATAACTAGGTTTTACATGCCGCTTCAGGCTCAAAACACGTCGTTTCATTTCTTTAACACAATATTGCTCTTGTTCTAACTAGGACTGTGCAATCGTCTATAGTACAGTAAGAGCCGATTAATTATTCTTATTTTTTATATTGGGATATTGTCATAGACCACCCCTATGTTTAGATGAAATTACTGGTTATATCATCTTTTATTAAATTGTGTTACTGACTACCCTTACCTTTCTAAAAATTATCATCAACCACCCTTCTGTTACTTTCTCCGTTAGCTGACATAAGTTTTCCATCCATTTAGAGTAAAAGAACTAAAATACCCTTGATAGCAATTAAAAAAATGTGCAGAAATCAAGTTATCAAGAGACAACAAAATGATGAATTTAACCTTGTAACAAGGTAATTTATATTGATTTTCCCCTACCTTTTGCTGACATGAGTGATGTATTTTTCCATTAGCAAATAAAAAACAAAAAGTAGCCATTGGATTAGCCGTTACAAGGGTCGTTGGACTCCATGTGGAACATGCTCTGTGCAACATAAATTGCTGTTTTGCACACAAGATTTCATCTAACATTCCATTCTTCCAACTTATTCAACCTCTCATAGAAAGCAAATAAAGAAGGAAGATTAAGGGTACCGGACAGACATAACCCAATGTCCATACATTGGTTTTCACAACTGATAATAATATGACATAATATGTAGACTGGCATTGCATATGAAGTATGCCTTCAGTAGGTTTTGAGCTACTAACCTTCTTAAATTAATTGGAACCATGATATTGTTCATGTATTCCATACTCAATTCTTAAAAGAGAGCTTGCTGTAAAAATAAAAAATGAGCTGTGTCATATAGCTTTGATTTTCTTGGGTTCAAAGAATATATTTGACAATTTCTTGTGCTATCAATGGTTTTTATTTGGTTAGTTTTCTCACGATGGATGCTGATACTTGCCTGTTCTGCAGAAAGCATATATTGGCCAGTTTTTATTATAGCAACTGCAGCTGCCATAGTTGCAAGACAGGCTACAATATCTGCTACATTTTCAATAATCAAGCAGGCCCTTGCACTTGGCTGCTTCCCTAGAGTTAAAGTTGTACATACATCAAAGAAGTTCCTTGGGCAGATATATATTCCATATATCAATTGGATCCCTATGCTTCTTTGCATTGCAGTGACGGCTGGATTCAAGAACCAGAGCCAAATTGGAAACGCTTATGGTAAGTTTATCATCTGATGAGTATTTTGTTTCATTCGTCTTCTACTCTGGTGATGGTACTTCGGGGGTTGGCAAGATCACCATAGATTAACGCCATCAATAATCTAAATTTCAAAAAAACCCAAATTTCCCCCAAAATCTAGGGTTACGATTTCAAAATATTTAAACTCATTTGAAGCAAGCAAACTTCTGACAACAACAGCATACTAAAAACCATAAAAAATATATCAAAAAATTAAATAATCAAAACCTACATGATATCCGCAGAACACAACATCCAAGAGTATAACATGCAAGACATGACAAGCTAAAGAACACAAAAATGCCTTACCAGTTTATGTTACCAGTGCTTGAACTAAGTTTCTTCAATCGGAAGCTATGATGATTCCATCAACTTTGGGTTGGTGTAGCTCAAGAAAGGCGCGCACATGAAGAAGATGAAAAAAGTTTCTGCAAGTTGGAACAACCGAATCGATACATGTAAGTGAAAATGGGTATAATATAATATTTGACTCATTCTTTTATAGAACTGACTTATTCATATTAATTGACTATTATCCCCCTCAAAGTTCAGTTTAATTACGATTTTTTTACGGAGAAAGTAACAAAAGGGTGGTTGATGATAATTTTTAGAAATGTAAAGGTAGTCAGTAACACAATTTAACAAAAGATGATATAACCAATAATTTCATCTAAATCTATGACAATATCCCTTTTTATATTCTACAAAAGATCGAAAAACTGCCATAGATTTGGATCCCGGAAACGAACCTGGAATAGAGGAAGCGAGCTCTTGGCGACGTATGCAGGGAAGAATGGGAGCGCCGCCGGGGTTTCGATGGGTACGCTAGGCTTCTTCGACGGCTTGAAGGCGTACAGCGGAAGCCGGGACGAGGGAGTAATAAGAAGAGAGTGTTTGTGAAGAAAGAAATTTTATAAACTGCTAATTCAATTTGCCCCTGGGATTGGTTAGACCCTCAGTTTTCTGGAATTCCAAGTTGCCCCTGTAGTTCCGATTACAACGTTGGAGTTAACAGAAAAAGGGCAAATCAGTAATCTTAAATTTCATTATAATTTAATATTAAAAAATGCAATAGATTGAATGAGGATGGAACGCAATCAATCGGCAAAGAGGATGGAACGAATGGCTGCAGCCGCGCTCACGAGCGGTAGTGACAAAGAGGTGGTGGTTTGCGTTATACAGGTGTTGATTCTGATCTTGTTTGTGTTCGTGAAGTTTGTGTAGTTTGGTGAGAGTTGTTTAGTGGGTTGTGTTTGATTTTGAATGACATTGCTTGGGATTTTTTGTAGGGCAGAAATCGATGGCCTTGAAGAAGGCCTATGCGGATATAATAGTACTGAACACGGCGAAAGGGCCGGCGGCTAGTATAATATTGTCGAAGAGGAAAGGGATGAGCTATCAAATGTTAAAGATGTAATTTTAAGGGACATGTTCAAAACTAACCTTGACCAAAACCAAATTTTTAATCATGGCCCCCCCTTCAATCATTTGGATGATTAGGGCGAGTCTGTGACTTCCATTGTGATGAAATTGATGTTTTGTTGGATGTGGGTACTCGTAAAGATGTGCTTGTGGGGGGTTTTTGTTAGTGGTGCAAAGCGGAAGTGGTGGTGGTGGGCTAGGAATCAGTTTACGGTTTTTTAGTTCAGGCAATAAATTCTGTGAGGGGTTGGCAGTAGAATGATGTTATTGGCCGATATAGCTGCTTCTTCGATCTACAAGCATCAGCACTGGCAAAATGTAAACAATAAAGCACTGGCAATCATTACTCCTCACCACTTCATAGCCTTCGTCTCTGTTGTTGGCAAAGAGAGAAAAAGATGTTGAGATGGGCTAGCGATGAAATTTAAATCCGTGTTAGGTTTTCTTTTGGAGAAAAAGCAAAAAGAATGTAAAAAGAGTGGGGGAAGAGATAATGCAGAGAGAGGAAAGGGAGAGAGAGTGTAGATGTAAAAAAAGGGTAATTATGTCTTTGCATAACAGATCCCAGGTTAGACGACAGTTTCTCTAACGTAAATGGAATCTAAGGGTGACTATGTTCCTTTTCCAAAAGTGGAGGGGCAAAGTGTTCTTTCGGCTAAAACAAGGGAATCCGTTTATACACCATACCTCAAGGGTAATTAGTGACATTGTCCCAATAAGTATTACTAATTATTTTTTTTTCACCTGTCAGAATATGAATTTTTCATCTATTGAATGAAAGAATTATTTTCTTCTTTAAATTTATTTGTCTAATTTTTCTCCTCCTTTCTTCGTCGAGAAACCTGAAAATTTAAAGAGTTGATTGTTTTTCAATCTAAAGTTTGAATTTTACTAAAACTTATATTTTAGACTTTTTTACTTTGATTGTTTTAATTAATTTTTATTTTGTTAAATCTTCAAATGATCTTTTCTTATATTTAAATCCTCGAACGATCGCAACATATACCAACAACAATCAAATTAATCTTTTTTTAATATTCTATTGTTAAAATAACTTTTTAAATACTCATTTATTATTTTTTTATTACATAGTAACTAAAAAAATTTATATTATATGTGAAACACATTAATTAATAATTTATTTTTTTGGTTTCGGTATTTTAGTTTTGATTTTGTTGTATTGATTATTTACAAATGTTTATATAACATGTACAATTTATAATATATAACACAACATAGGGACATATATGTTAAATTAATAGCTTTCGGATATGTTTAGTTATTAAAAACAGTCAACTTAAGACTAATTATCAAATCTTAAAAAAATAAAAAATAATTATATCATTCAGATATTTGTATTTAGACTTATTTAGATTTTAGTCAAATTCAGACCCATCCAGATTTCAGACAAAAAAACATCCCGTAAGTCTATTTTTTATTTGTCCAATTTTATATATTATAACTTATTGCAATATATAGCTAAATAAAAATTGATTGAATTGGATTAAAATAAGTTGGATTTTAATTTTTACTTTAGATTGGAGTTTATTTTATAGGTATGAGATTAGTTTGAATTGAATAATAGTTTTTTAATTTGACTTGGATTACTCTCAGTATGCAATGATACGTATAAAAATTGGATCGGACTCCTCAAAATTAATAGATTTCGAATAGACGAACCCTCCTAATAAATCGTTTATATGTTATTGGAAATTTTCAATTTGGTTTTAGTTTTTTATATTTAAATTTTAGCAAGCAAATCATATGTGCTAGGGCTACAAGTTGAATTTAATTTTTTTTTTAAAAAAAAAACCTATACAAGATGATATGAAAATGTAGATATTACATTAAATTTATGATATAGTATCAAGTCTATATATCTGAAAATTATCCATCAAATTAGATAGCAATAAGTTCGGAAATAAATTATAAATTAAATAGTAAAATATTAGAATAAAAATAAAAAAATTATCATGAAATATAATTTTATTTTAGAAAATAATAAATAAAGGAAGCCAAGGCTCCATGTACAGAGTAAAGAAGCTGGCTGACCAATAAAACACCGCCGTCTGTGGGAATCGAACCCACGACCACGTGGTTAAAAGCCACGCGCTCTACCGGCTGAGCTAAGACGGCTTCGTGACAGGATTTTGGTATAGCTACTTAACACTGTTTTATTTATTTTAAAGATGGAATTTTTTCCTTTAAACCGGTGTCACTTGAGCCGCTCCTCAACGAAGCATACCGGGATATTTCATGCTGCTCAAGGACATGTCCCTCCTCAACGCCAGGTTCCAAAAGGCGAAATAAAATAATGGATATGACAATAGCATAACAAAGTAATTACATTTACAATGCTAATCTTTTAGAATTATTAGTTGTTTGATTGAAATATTTAATGAAAGAAAATGTTTTTCTAAGAATTAGAATTATTTAGGTTTCAACAATCAATTTTTTACTTCCTTATATAAAGAAAATTTGATTTTCTTAAAAATAAAATATTAAATTACTAATCTAATCTTGTATATTTTGCATGCGTTCAAAACTAATTTTATTCAAATAATTGATTAATTTAATTTATAAATAATTAAAAAATAAATATTAATTTTGAGTAATTTATTAATTATTAAATAATAATTAATTTTTAATAAATAATTTATATAAACAAATTTAAATTATTTTTGTAATATTTTAATAAATATTATTTATTATTTTTACATAAAAAAGCAAACATTAGTTGTTTAATACGTAAATAAATATTCATTTCAATATAAATTTGGGGTAATATTATTTCATAAATAATATATTTATTTGATAAAATTGTATTGTAATATAATATGCCTTTTAAAAATTTTATATTGGTGTAATATATAAATATTGACCTAATAGGTAATTATTTATTTTTTATCAATTTTTATTTAATAATAGATATTATATATTTTAAAATTGAGGGTAATTATGTCTAATTAATTTATGAGTGATTCATTTCTATCTATAATTCAAATATCAAACCAAACAAAGGAAAAATATCTTCCAAATCCATTATTTTCATTCAATTTTTTCTTTCCACCTATTTTTCATTTCTTTCCACTTTTCCCTGTTCAATCTTCGGAAATGAACGATGGATGGAAATGAAAAGTAGAATTAAAGAAAAAATGTAAAGAAAGTAACAGGTTTATGATTTCTTTTCCACTGTTTGATTTGACAATGAAATCATCAATGGAAATGAATATTTTATGAATTAATTAGACATAAATCTTCTCAACATGAAATACATAACATAAATTGTTAAATTTAAAAATTTAAAACTTTTATGAAAATTAATTACAAAAATTATTTTCTATTAAGTTAATAGTATAATAATTTAGGTATTGAAATTAATTATAATTAGTTAAATTTCACTTTTTATTTAAAATTAAATTATATGTGTTAAATTATATAGAATACATATTTTTATAAATAATAAATAAATATATAAAATATTTTTTAAAGATTAAATAAATATATAAAATATTTTTTAAAGATTAAAAATATTTTATAGAAAATTATTATTAAATTTTAATGCATATTTATAAAAATAAATAAATAAGTAATTATATAAATTATTTATTAAAAATTAAAAATTGCAAAAAATGATCGACCACCGTTAACTGTCATCGACCACATAAAAATTGCTCATGGATGTCACTGCTAACTCTGTTTGATTCATCGTCGGATGATCTATCTACTCGTACAAGGTTCAATGCTGGATAACTTGTTGTTTAGTTGCATGTGGTGGATGTCGTTTAGGAAACCACTATTAAACTAGGGAAAATTGAAAAATAGACAAAATTAGGGGGTCTCTTTGAAAAATAAACACATTCTGAAAAATTTTTATGTCATAGACACTTTCTTGATAAAAAGACTCAAATATCCTTTGAAAATATACTTGGATCAGGCACAACTCTTTTCGAGGATGAAATTGTCAAATTATAAACTATAGGGACTAAAAAGAAATTAAAAGTAAGGATATATTTAGAGCTATATATCACGCGGAGACGACACTCGACACAACTCGACACAACTCGACACTCGATATTTTACCACTCGAAAACACTCGACCCTCGACATTTCACCACTCGACAACACTCGAAACTCGACATTTCACCACTCGACAACACTCGAAACTCGACATTTCACCACTCGAAAACACTCGACACTCGACATTTCACCACTCGACAACACCACTCGAAAACACTCGAAACTCGACATTTCACCACTCGAAAACACTCGAAACTCGATATTTCACCACTCGAAAACACTCGACACTCGATATTTCACCACTCGACAAAACTCGACACTCGACACGACTCGACAGGTTATTTTCGAGTGTCGAGTGTCTTCTTCTTCGTGATATAACACTGTCTTCTTCTTCCTGTTCTTCGTGATATAACACGTATTAACGTACATAAATCACATTATAACACTCGATTTTCTTAAATAAGTTCACAAATCCTTCAGAAACTCAAATCTCGAATTCAAATTCTCTAGAAATTAAATTAAATCTATAAGGAGGGAAATGGATTTCGGTCTTCCGAAGAGAGAGAAATAAGCCTTCAGGAAAAAATTGAATATATAAGGGTAATTGGGTCTTTTTGTCAAGAAAGTGTCTATGACATGAAAATTTTTCAGGATGTGTCTATTTTTTCAAAGAGACCCTCTAATTTTATCTATTTTTTCAATTTTCCCCATTAAACTAAGCTTCAACGAAACATCTGACGTCAATGATACCACTCGACGAGTTGATCACAAATCGATAGTCACCTTAAATCCAGTAGTGACGCCAAATGCATGAATGTACCAACAACCATCAATACTGCTCTGACAAAGAATTTTTTAAATTTTTAAAAAAATATTAATCTTGCATTTTTTATTTTTGAAAAAATCAATTATATTTATAAATATTTTGTTAATTATTTGTATTATAATTTAATCAATTATTTGAATAATGTTAGTTTTGGACAAATAAAAACATATAAGGTTATTTTAATAATTAAATGTATTGTTCCTAAGAAAACAAAGTGTTCCTCCCAATCATGAAAGGAAAAATGATTATAAAAGATTGAGGAAATAAAGATTGTTAAGAATCCATTTTCCTTCCATTTTTACTCAAACCAAACAAAGGAAAATAGATTCCTGAGCAATCCACGTTCCGCTCCTCTTACTTTTAACACAATTGAACAGCACATAAGAGTGATTTTATTCTAATGAACTATTTATACAAACTTACTTATACTATATAAACTAATGTGACATCTTTATACGATCACTATGTCACCCATATTAATTAATATTACTTATTAACACAATATATTTATTTGAATAATATATTTATTTATCAATTCATATTATGCCATGTTAGAATGTATAACTAATTTGTGAGAGCAGTATTGCCTTTTTACTAAATAATATTGCATAAACTATCCACTAACCAATCAATTATGGCCAATTTTTTACCTCTAACCAAATCTTACAACTAACTGCTTAAAACATGAATTAATAAAACTCATTGGAAGAAAAAAAAATTAAAAAAGGGAAATTATATGTTTAGTAAAATTTTGCCAACTGAGATTGTACGCAGTTGGTTGTAGGATTTGATTATAGATGTAGTATTATTTATCAATTATTACTTGTATTTTACCTTACTGTCACAAAAAACAAATTTAAAATAATCATCTATTTTTTGACATTTTTTTGACAAATTTTATTATGTCATGCGGTAATATAATAGAAATATAGAACTAGTTAAACAAAATTTACTGATGGGTGTGTCTTCTCTATAATTTATCCTTCTTCATTAATATATAATAGTCGATTTAACAAAATTTTGTTAATAATGATTAATTTGATGATTTTGGAAATGTTAAGTAGAAAATTAAATTTCGAAACTTTCCCCTTTGACAATAAAGGAAAATGCATCAATTCGTTCTTTGTAAAATTAACCTCTAATATGATAAATCATTTGAAAAAATAAGTATATTATATGTATGATAATCCGTTCTCTGCATTTAGATTTGGACTATCATATGCAAAATAAACAAAAGCCTTAATTGAAAAAATAGTGTGTATAACATTTTAGAAAAATTTGTTACTAAACGACGATGTTTGGGTAATAGAAATTCCATTACGTTGCCGTTACGGTTTCATGGCAATTCCGTTAATCAAACCCCTCTTCAGTTAACAGAGGAGGTCACTTCAGTTGCCGTGGTTGCCATCAAATCCCAATGACTCCATGCCTCCAATCCCAACGCCGCTGTCCGCCGCCAACCTTCCGCATCGCCTCCACCATCTCCGGACCTTCGTGAACGCAAGGGTGAAATGGGTACGCGACCCTTTCCTCGACACAGCCGTCTCCAAAGAGAAAAACCTCAAACAACTCCTCTCTCTTAAAAACCAAATCATCTCTTCTTCTTCTTCTTCAACCAAGTCCCTCCCTCTCTCCACCCTCTCCGCTCTCTCTTCAACTCCCGTTAAGTTCTTACTAGACTACCCCTCGGTTTTCTCCCTATTCCAGCCATGCCCCTCCCTGCCTCTCCGCATCAAGCTCACCCCACAAGCTATGACTCTCCACAAGGAAGAATCGGCTATTCATAGCTCGCCTCCGCACCGTGATGACACCGTTAAAAGGCTGGCTAAGTTGTTGATGCTCACCAATGCTAGAAGGCTGCCATTGCATATCATTAATAGGTTCAGATACGATCTGGGTCTGCCTCATAATTACATCACTGCCCTTCTCGTTGATTATCCTGAGTATTTTCAGGTTTGTTAATGGATTATATAGAAAAAATTGTTTTAGTGGTGCCCATAATAGTATTGCTACTGTTGCTTGCTTTGTGATTGAAGAGTGCTTTAATGGGAGCATTGCAATGTTATAGAGGAAATAGCAACAGAATATGATTCGGAAACTATGTCGTTTTAGTTCATTTTGTCAGTGCTTATACAACCAAACTCCGGTAATTTATCCATGACCAGGATGAAGCTAAGTGGAGTACAGATAAATAGGAAAAATGCTAAGAAATAGCTAAGTTTGATGAATAGAAACATTTTGAAAAATTTATAACATTGAAGTCGCGGCGTCATATTAATCGCATGCAATTTTATGTTTTTATTTGTAAATTGTAACATTGAGCTCTTATTTGTAGCAGTCGATAGTTAGTAACAAAACAATGTCATTTTAGTAATATACAAGGCATAGCTAGTGAATATTGCTGTTTTTGTGTTGTAATGACTCAGTAATGTTTATGGGCCAATTCCATAGTCTTAGATTTTTATGTTACTTTTTTGGTGCTTATTTTCAGGTATGTGAAACCAAAGATCATATTACTGGTAAAGAAACACTGGCATTGGAGTTAGTTTCTTGGAGGAAAGAACTAGCACTGTCAGAAATGGAAAGGAAAGTGTGCAATGGTGATTTATCAAATTTAAGAAAAGGTTTGTGCTTAAGGTTTTCTATGAATTTCCCTAGAGGGTTTGATTTGGAAAAAAGGGTGAAGGACTGGGTTGAGAAATGGCAAGAATTGCCTTACGTTTCACCTTATGAGGATGCATTTCATTTGGCACCTAGTAGTGACCTGGCAGAGAAATGGGCTGTGGCGGTGCTTCATGAGTTATTATGGCTTTTGATGTCGAAGAAGACAGAGAGAGATAATTTGTTATGTTTGGGAGATTATCTAGGGTTTGGTGATAGGTTTAAGAAGGTGTTGGTACATCATCCTGGGATCTTTTATGTGTCTAATAAGATTAGGACTCAGACTGTGGTGCTTAGGGAGGCTTATAGGAAGGATTTCTTGGTAGAGAAGTATCCATTGATGGGGATGAGGCATAGGTACATTCATCTTATGAATAAATCGGAAGGTAGAAGGAAACCAGTTAGTGTCCAGGCTTTTGGTTCAAAAGGAAAAAGAAAGGATTCTAGTAAGTCATCTTGTTCAACTGATGAGGAGAAGAAGAGAAAAGAGGATGATAGATGTTCTTTAGCAAAAGAAGAGGATTCTAGTGAGTTGTCTTATTCAGAGTTTGAGGATGTTGGTAGTCAAGCAGCAGTCAAGATGGAAATATGACAAGTAGAGTATAAAACTTAGGAAACAGGGTTGAGGTGAGAAGTTGAACTTTCTGCTTGAGGAAGCTCAGCGAAAGAAAATCAATTCAACTTATAATGGCAAACAAAGAATTCAATAGTTGTTACTCATATGGGAATTTGCTGATGATTGAGGGTCAAACCTAGAATGCATTAGCCCAAAATGAGGTTGGTCCTATTGATTACAGGAAGCTTAAAATAGATATCTATTGGATGCTTAATGAGTGTACTTTTGCTTGCACGTTCTTGATAAATAGGAAAATGCACAACGGCATTTTTTGAAGAAAGGATATGTTGATGAAATCATGTAAAAAACTGAGTGTAGATTATTGATTAATTGCAGTATATTCTAGTTTGCAGAGATATTGGTGTTTGCTGATATTATTTGTGACTGTTTGTGTGCTGAGCTCCTTGCACTCTGTGCATAAAATCTTTCAATTTGGCAAAATGGTAAATATTGAGTAATACATAATAAATTGAACACCAGCCCAATCTTGACTTATTTGCGTGGTGAGTTCCTGCTTTCTTTGCATAAATAAATAAATAAATAAATAAATAAATATATATATATATATATATATATTTTTTTTTTTTCAAGTTGGCAGAATGGTATATCTTGAAAATTCATTCTTCAATGAGGTTTCTGTGCATTTAATTGTTACTGTTTCTAGTTTTGTGTGAGATCAGCTGATCATCTGTTTTTTATAAACTGACCTTGACCCTGAAACAAATATATATATGTTTCTTAATTCGCTTGAGTATCTTTATGATAGACCTCCAGCGGTTTACCTATTATAGACGCCACAAAGGCAGTGAAGATAGGAGGGCAGACTTGTGAAATTGGGTTGGTTCGATGGGAATTATTGTTATATCCTTTTATTTTTCTGTTATGTTTTGTGCTGGGGGGAGTTAGTTACAACTGTCTACGAAAAGGAGAAGTTAGTTGGAGAATATAGAGGGAAGGGAGAGAGAGGAAAAGAGGAGGGGGTCATCATTTTTCAGTATTTTGTGAGAATTGTTTCTCTTGGAAGAGTTGGGAGGACTCTCGAATTTCCTGCCAAACATTCAAATAAACTTCTAATTTCACCATTAACCTCTCTGTCTAATGTTTCCAATCCAATCTAGTTCTAAATTGTGCTAAAGCCTCTGTGAGAGTGTGTGTGAGTATATCCAGATCCTATCACTTTATATGAAAGATACATTGCATGTCCTCATAACCCACAATTAAACAACAAAGGCCAAATGTAAAAATATGCATTTCTTTGGTGCTACTTGAGTTATCCAATATGAATATTCCATTCAAGGAATTAAATTTTCTCACTCAACTTTACTCTTTGATGAATGATTTTCTTTTACGTTTTAATCTAAGTTAAACAATTGTATCTCTACTTCTATGGCCAGGTTGGTTCACTTGGATGAACCAGTGCTGTGCAAGTTATTGTGCTTAGTTGTGTCTTCATAAATTCTTGTTTCACTGGATTCTGAACACAGTTCCTATTGATTTATTTTGTATGTTAGTACTTTTTCTATTTTGGCTGCGGGATTCTTGATGATAGTTTTATCTTCTTTGCGGGGAATTACAATTCATCTTGATAGTAGTTTAAACATACTTGTATTAGATTTCTATTTTGCCACTTTGGGTCTCGCCCGTATTTGGAAGCTCTGAAACAATTAGGATAAAATTCGACAAATTTGAGGCGTCATGATCTTAATAGAAGAACAATTTCTTGTATCAATCATGATGAATTTTTTTTTTTGTTTTGCACATTAGTGTCTTTGTGGCCACAGAATGTAGCATTTGGAGAGAGAGAGTCATGAAGACTGATGAATTCAGTGGCGAAGGAATTGAGAAGATCAAGCTCGACGTGGCTGGATGTGCAGCATAGATTCATAAGAAATTTTGCTGATAAACTGAATAACGGTGACAAAGAATATGTGACGCAGTTTCATTAGACCAATCTATCATTATGGACTTTGACTAGCACAGAATTTTGAATAGGAGAGTAGAGATGGCACATATCACGAGTTCCGTTAATTGCCTTTGTTTTAAGAGGTCATTTGCGATATCATGGAAGCGAAGACTGTGAAATGAATAAGGGAGAAGCTCGAGCAGCTCAACGTTGAAAAATGTTGTCATTTAAGGCTGTAAGAAGTGGATGTCATGATCCATTAAATGATTTCAACTGATGTATTAGTGATGTGTTAAAAATTAACTTTTCGTTTGAAGAGGAAGATAAAGCCTTTTTTTTTAATTGTTGAGATCTTTAAATATTTAAGTTTTTTTTAAAGGTTTTTTCTCATATCCTCTTTTTAGGGCAGTTTCTAATGGTTTCCAATGAGGTATGCCAAAATTTTACAAGCACCTCTGGTTTTGAAAGTCCATTTATACATGATAGTGTATGTAAACATTAAAAAATTTTGAATCATATCTTAATTTTTGTGTAATTAGCTGGTAGCATTTTACTTCAGCAGTAACTAGCTTCTTTTTCATTCCTACTTAAGGCATCGATCAATTGAACAATCATACAATGGCGTTCTCTTTTCCTTTTTGCTTGGTTGCTTGAGAAATGCAGTACAACTCGTTTTATATTGCTAGTGGATTTCTCTTGTACTATTTGATTACAATAAAGAAGCGAAATGTTTGTAGTGGTTCTGCAAAAAATGTGGTGATTCTTCTCATCCAGACCACCAAACCTTTGATTTTGATGCAGTGAAAGTAAAAATGGGTGGAATGCCTCTTCTTTCCCTTTACATGTTTATTTTGCTTCCCCTGTACTTGAAAACTGATTTGGCTTCAGTTTAGGAAATGGAGAAGACATTAACATAAAATGCATAGGGAGGGAAAGAGAAGCTCTCTTGATGATCAAACAAGAGCTCGAAAATGAATATGGCTATCTCTCTTCATTGGGGGAATGAGGAACACAAAAGAGATTGCGGCAAATGGAGAGGAGCCTCATGAAACAACCGAACAGGCCATGTCATCAGCATCAATCTTGAAGTCACAGATTATTTCAACTGTAACCACAAGCCTTTGAGGGGTAACATTAGTTACTTGCTTGAATTGCAGCAATGGGATTATTTAAAGGTGGGTTCCAATGACTTTGGAGGACAACATATCCTAGAATTCATTGGCTCCCTTAAGAGACTAAGGCATCTTGATCTCTCTTATTGTAATTTCATTGGTAGAGTACTTTATCAACTTGGGAAAATATCAAGACTGCGAACTCTTGATCTGGGATGTTGCCCATTCTACAACTTAATGTATGCTGACAAGCTTGAGTGGCTTCTCACCTCTTCTCTTCGAACATACTTTGATCTATGTGCGCTAGATCTTAGTCGAGCAACAGATTGGGTGCAAGAAGTTAGTAGACTCCCTTTTTTAACAGAGTTGAAGTTAAGTCTTTGGAATCCCCTCAGTCGCTACTACTTTGTATATTTCCTCTAGCATTCTTCCAACTGTCTTGCTTTTGTTGATCTCTCTATATGCAACTGTATTGCATACTCTTGGTTGTTCCGCTATAGTTGCAACCTTGTTGAAGTTTACCTATCTTTCAACTATTTACCAGGTCCCATTCCTGATTACACTTCGAACATGGCTTCTCTTCGGAATCTTTAACCCAACGGAAATAAAAAACAACTGTATTCCAAAATCCTTTAGTAATTTGTGTGGATTAAAATCCTCATCTCTTGAGTCTCATCAATCTCACCAGACAGCTTCCCAACTTTTTTTTTTTCAACTTCTGTTAATGCATGCATCACAGACTCTTTAGAAGATTTATCAATAGATGGCAATATGCTTAGTTGTCCATTACCTGGTTTTACTAGGGTTTTATCTTTCAAAGGACTTGGTTCTCGTAACAATGGGCTATATGGGTCCATAAGCAAAAGTATTGGACAACTTTCTAAGCGCGAGTATTTGGATGTGCTTTCAAATTCATTGAAAAGGGCATAATCACTGAAGCTCAACTGTTGAATCTCTCTAGCTTAAAATCTTTCTACGTGTCTTAATATTCTCTAAGTTTAGACCTGAGTTCGTATTGGATTCCTCCATTTCAACTTCCAACTATTCGACTGGGGGGTTGGAAATTGGGGCCTTATTTCCAAAATGACTCCAAACACATAGCTTCTATTCTTGATATTTCTGATGCTGAAATTTTAGATGTTATCCCTCATTGGTTTTGGGTTTTGTCTCTGAATTTGTATGATTTTAATTTATCACGTGCCAAACGAGTGTTATGTTGCTAGAGTTATCATGGATGTTTCCTGGATACCCTGGAATTGATCTCAGTTTTATGGGATCAATACCTCCAATTGCACACCTATGTACACTTGTCAATTCTTCCATTTTTTTTCAGGTCAATTTCTTTTTTTTTTTTTTTTATGTGAGCTTATTAGTAAGATACTGAATTATTTGGATCTCTCAAATAATCAATTATCAGGAGAGATGCTAGATTGTTTTATGACTTGCGAAGAACTATAAATTCTAAATTTGACGAAGAATAATTTCTTTGGACAAATTCCTAACAAAAAATGGGTTTAGATTGCAAAATTTGGCTGTTTGATTTAAACGACAACAATAATAAACTCTTTGGACATGGATTGGTGATACTCTACTAGTATGCCGAAAGGTCCAAATTTTAGATTTATCTCAAAACAATATCTCGAAAGTCATACAGGCTTGTCTCAATAATTTAAAGGCAATGACTCTAGAGAGAGTTCAAGTAACCTAATATTTGCTTGGGGTCCTATTGTGCAATCCTCTCCATGTATTTATGATGGCTGTTATGGCCATAATAATATCGGACCTCAATTATTTCTAATTCAGTAAGCCCATTACTGAAGCCCATCATCTGGGCCTAATTATTTCTAATACAGTAAGCCCATTACTGTAGCCCATCATCTGGGCCCATCATCTGGGTCCCACAATGGCCCATCCCGGCTCCTATATAAACCCTCCGGATTATCGTTCAAGGTATGCACACTTTTCTGAACTTACTCTCTCTCTAAATTTCCTTTACTTTTGAGAGCTTCTCTTTCTAGGAAATTCTCTCAGAAAATTCCGGAGTGCCGGACACTGACTTGAGCGTCGGAGGGTCACCGCCGGCACCCCTGACTGTTTTTCTTTGCTCGCAGGACTGGACCCGGCGTACCACCCGAGCTCCGACCCGCTCCCCGGTCGTCCGAAAATCGTGCATCAACAGTTGGCGCCGTCTGTGGGGACGACAATTCAAGCCTCTTTAGTTGTTGCTCCCATCCAAACTTATTCAAACACATCATGAGTCACGAATCCCAACACTCAACCTCCCTAGAGGTTGACGAAGAAATCGAGGTTGAAGCACCTCCCCAACGCCGAAAGGTAGGTGATATGGGGAGAACATTAGTTATATCCTCTGGGGTGGGGTCTAACCTCAGGCAACCCCGGCTTCCGCTTAGAAGACCAAAGAAGGCGCATAAGCTATGGACGATTCGTGGAGAGCCTTCCGAGGGGATGGAAAGTTTGGATCCACGAGATCAAGAGAAAGGGGAGGCTGTAGCTCCAATAGAAGGGATGGATGACGTCCCTGTTTGCTTAAATGATCCGGAGAAGACAGTGAAGGTGGGTGAGAATCTTCCTCCACTAATCAAGGACCGGTTGATTAGTTTTCTTCGAGAGTACAGCGACGTTTTTGCATGGTCTCACGAAGACATGCCTGGCATAGACCCGAATACAGCTGTCCACCGCCTTAATGTCAATCCTGGAGCTCAACCTGTCCGACAAAAAAGGAGGTACCAAGCCCCAGAGCATTCAGAGGCGATTGCCTTAGAAGTGGGCAAACTCTTGACGAGTGGAATCATTCGGGAGGTAAACTACCCCCAATGGCTCTCTAATGTTGTATTGGTAAAGAAAGCCAATGGAAAATGGCGTGTCTGCATCGACTTCAAGGACTTAAACAAGCACTGTCCATAAGACAGCTTTCCACTGCCCAGGATAGATCAATTAGTTGATGCTACTGCTGGTCACCAGCTTCTAAGCTTCATGGATGCTTATTCTGGTTATAACCAGATTCCCATATATTCGAAGGATGAAGAAAAAACAGCCTTCATCACTGACAGAGGGTTATACTGTTACCGGATGATGCCATTCAGATTAAAAAACGCAGGAGCAACTTATCAACGGTTGGTAAACTCCATGTTTGCTCCTCTCTTAGGAAAGACAATGGAAGTTTATGTGGATGATATGCTCACCAAGAGCATGGACGCTAGATCCCATGTAGACGATCTCCGAACAACTTTTGACATCCTCCGGAAGCATGATATGAAGCTGAACCCCACCAAATGTGCTTTTGGAGTATCCTCTGGGAAGTTCTTGGGATTCATTGTTACCCAAAGGGGGATAGAGGCCAATCCTGAAAAAATCCAAGCACTTATGCGGTTGGAGTCTCCCAAAACTCCAAAGGATATACAAGTCCTCACTGGACGACTGGCCGCCTTGAATCGCTTTATATCTAGGGCGACTGACAAATGTCACCCTTTCTTTAAAGCATTGAGGAAGTGCAATCAGTTTGAATGGACAAGTGAGTGTGAAAATGCATTCCTACAGCTGAAAAAGTACTTAGGTTCTCCTCCTCTCCTCTCCAAACCGGTTTTGGGGGAACCACTTTTTCTGTATCTAGCAGTCTCAGCGTGCGCAGTGAGTGCAGCTCTTGTCCGGGAAGATCATGGAATTCAGAGGCCAGTCTATTATGTGAGTAAGGCCTTGACTGAAGTTAAAGGTAGATACCCTCCTATGGAGAAGCTGGCTCTCGCCCTAGTTGTTGCAGCACGAAAGCTTCGCCCATATTTTCAAGCACATACTATCATGGTCCCAACTGACCACCCTTTGCGACAGATACTTTATCGTCCAGAGCTTTCTGGAAGACTTGTCAAGTGGTCCGTTGAGTTGGGAGAATTTGATGTACATTATGTTGCAAGACCATCAATCAAAGGGCAGGCCATCGCTGATTTCATTGCTGAATTTTCAAGTGGTATAGATAAGGAGGATGAAGAAACCATTACAGGGTCGCATGACCGACCAATGCCCATGGGAATTGACCCACAGAAGGCATGGATCTTATTCGTAGATGGGTCATCTAATAAGGTCGGTAGTGGAGCTGGCTTGATCCTATCAACCCCGGATGGGGTAGAGGTAGCTGTGGCACTTCGTTTCAATTTTAAAGCCACGAATAATGTCGCAGAGTATGAAGCTCTCCTTGGAGGACTTAGGCTGGCAGTTGCCTTGGGAGTAGGAGAGATCGCCATCCACAGCGATTCCCAACTTGTGGTTAACCAAATCCGTGGAGACTATCAGGCAAAAGGCTCTACCATGATAGCTTACTTGGGTAGAGTGAACTCCCTCATGCGCGGTTTTAAAGGGTTTGACATCGTAAGAGTCCCAAGGGTGGAGAATTCAAAAGCTGACAGTCTAGCCAGAATTGCTTCAGGAATAGACCCCCTTCTACCGACCGACTACCACATGGTTTTTCTGGAATCTCCAAGCATATCACAACGTGAGCTCCCGCCAGAGAAGACAATGACCATTGACGGTGACCCTTGCTGGATGGACCCTATCATAAAGTTCTTAGAAACGGGGGAACTTCCAGTTAACCGCAATGAAGCAATCAAGGTCAGAGGGAGAGCGTCAAGGTACACTATGGTCAATGGTGTTCTTTACAAAAGAGGTTTCAGCCTTCCTCTTTTAAAATGTCTTCGTCCAGAAGAAGCTAATTATGTTCTCAGAGAAATCCACGAGGGGATATGTGGTAACCATTCTGGTGGACGGTCTCTAGCTCATAAGTGTATCAGTCAAGGATACTATTGGCCAACCATGAAGAATGATGCTAAGACAATCTCAACTAGGTGCCACAAATGCCAGAGATTTGCCAACATTCCAAGGAAAGCTCCTGAAAACCTGACTCCAATGACAGCTCCATGGCCGTTCGCCCAATGGGGGCTTGACCTCATTGGACCTCTTCCAATGGGTAAAGGTCAAGTTAAATATGCTATTGTGGCAATTGACTACTTCACTAAGTGGGCAAAGGCTGAGCCCCTCGCATCGATTACTGAAAGGAAGACCACGGACTTCGTACGGAAGTCAATTGTCTATAGGTTTGGTATCCCTCATACCATCATTACGGACAATGGCAAACAATTCGACAACTCCAACTTCAGGAACTTCTGTAAGGAGTTGAACATCTCTTTGTGCTTTTCATCCCCAGCTCATCCTCAAGCAAACGGTCAGGTGGAGGCTGTTAACAAAACCATTAAACACCTCCTCAAGACCAAATTGGATGCTAGGAAGGGTGCATGGCCAGAAGAGCTTCCACAAGTGCTTTGGGCATACCGAACCACTGTCCATACTGCAACAGGCGCAACCCCATACTCCTTGGCGTTTGGATCGGAAGCAGTCATACCAGTTGAAATTGGCCTTCCGTCACCTCGAACTGAGGGATATGACGTAGAGCTTAATCATAGAAGCCTTCAACTCAACCTAGATCTTCTTGAGGAGGAAAGGGATCTCGCTAGTGTCAAGGTTGCTGCTTACCAAGAGAGGGTTGCTCGATATTTCAACTCTAAGGTTAAGCGCCGGTCTTTCCAAGTGGGAGACTTGGTCTTGAGGCAAGTACTACAAAGTACCCGAGATCCCACTGATGGAGCACTAGGGCCCAACTGGGAGGGTCCGTATCAAGTCAAGGCAGTCATCCGACCAGGCACCTACAGACTGGTCACCGTGGATGGGAGGTCGCTCCGTCATCCATGGAATATTGAGCACTTGAAGAAGTACTACCTGTAATCTCTCTATATGTGCAGTAACTCCGCCCAGGAGCTTATGCATGTGTAACAACTCCCATGGGGAGACCAATAAAGAGATTATCAATGAAGTATTCAGTTTATTCAGAATTTCGTGATTGCACATCCTTAAAGCATGTGTACGAATAAAGAATACAACACCAAAAAAAAAAAAATGCCGGGGGATTGTATCGAAAGTCCGCGGAAGCACGCCCGCGGAGGAAAAATTATTCAAGTTTGAAAATCCGCGGAAGCACGCCCGCGGAGGAAAACGCCCGCGGAGGAAAAATTATTCAAGTCTGAAAATCCGCGGAAGCACGAGGAAAAATATTAAAAGAAAATCTAATTATTCAAGTCTGAAAATCCGCGGAAGCACGCCCGCGGAGGAAAAATTATTCAAGTCTGAAAATCCGCGGAAGCACGCCCGCGGAGGAAAAAATATTAAAGCTTGAAAATCCGCGGAAGCACGCCCGCGGAGGAAAAATTATTCAAGTCTGAAAATCCGCGAAAGCACGCCCGCGGAGGGAAAAATTATTCAAGTCTGAAAATCCGCGGAAGCACGCCCGCGGAGGAATAATTATTCAAGTCTGAAAAATCCGCGGAAGCACCCTCGCGGAGGAAAAATTATTAAAGTTTGAAAATCCGCGGAAACACCACCGCGGAGGAAAAATTATTTAAGTTTGAAAATTCGCGGAAACACCCCCACGGAGGAAAAAAATATTGAAGTTTGAAATTTCGCAGAAACACCCCCGCGGAATAAAAATTGAAGTTTGAAATTTCGCGGAAACACCCCCGCGAAATAAAAATAAAAGTTTAAAAATTCGCAGAAACACCCCCGCGAATTACAAATGAAGTTTTGAAATTTCGCGGAAATACCCTCGCGAAATAAATATTGAAGTTTGAAAATTCGCGGAAACACCCCCGCGGAGAAAAAATTCTTTAAGTTTGAAAATTCGCGGAAACACCCCCGCAGAGGAAAAAATAATTAAGGTTTGAAAATTCGCGGAAACACCCCCGCGGAGAAAAACTAAAGATTTGAAATTTTCGCGGAAACACCCCCGCGGAGAAATAAAAAAGGTTTGAAATTTTGCAGAAACACCCCTGCAGAGAAAAATTAAGGTTTGAAATTTCTCAGAAACCCCCCCGCGATTTTAAGTAAAAGTTTTCAAACTTTGCACAAATGCCCCTGCAACAAATATATATAAAACTTTAAAATTTTGCGGGGAGACCCCTGCAGAATCACGTAACCCGCATGCATGGGTTACGTGATTTCCCTTTGGCCTTCGGCCACGCCGCCCGCGGTTCTCTCCCTCGCCGCTCGCCCAGCACGCCTCCTTGCGCCTTCGCCTGCACGCCCAGGCAGCGCGCCCAGGCAGCGCGCCCAGCGTGCCCAGGCAGCACGCCCAGCGTGCCCAGGCAGCGCGCCCAGCGCCCCGCAGCTTGCCTCTCCCTTGCGCCCCTCACGCACCTCGCCTACTTCTTCCCAGCGCGCCCAGCGCTCGCCCATGCATCTCCTGCGCCCCCAGCGCCCCGTGAGTTCGACCATGCGCGCCCAGCGCCCCGAGCTCGCCCCTGTTCACCAGCACGCAGGTTGTCGCCTGCCTTGTGCGCACCCAGGCGCATGCAAGGGCGAGCTGCCCTCGCAGTGCACCCAGGCGCATGCAAGGGCGAGCTGCCCTCGCAGCACGCCTCGCCCGCTTCTTTCTTCACGCCCAAGCATGCATGCAGCCCCCCATGCACGCGAGCAGCCCCAGCGCCCAGCCCTCGCTGCTCGCCCTTGCACACACCAGGCTCGCTCCTCGCCCATCGCGAGCTCGCCTGCATGCTTGCCTTCGAACACGCGACCTTCAGATCTTCAGTCTGACGCTCTCCCAACTGAGCTATCCCCGCGACCACATGGTTCGGTAATTGCTCACGTGATTGCCTCTGCCTCTCGATCTTTCTCCGTGGAGCAAGCGGGACCCTTGATTGTTGCGGTAGTTCAGCAATTGCTGGAGTTTGCGCTTTGCTATTTGGAGAAATCAGAGTTCAATAGCGATGACTTTTGTTTACAGAATAATGCAATACAACCTTTGGAGATAATATTGGTTGATAGGATGGATAGAGTATCCGAACAAATTACAACTAAACTCTGTAAATAGCCTGGTAGAGTTGCTGTCAGTTGTTACTAGCGATTTTGGTGATGTTGTGTTGGTTAAGTGCTTAAAATGCAGTCTTCAAGGTGGTGCCAGTTGCTTGAGGGAAGAACCAGTGGATAGACTTATAATGACATTAGCATATGATGATGTTAAGAGAACCTCTTCTCGCAAATCCGAAGGAAATGTTGCAATTATGGAGACTGTATCCATTTCAACAGGCTGGCCTTCAAGTTCCTGAGATTGATGAAGCCTTTGCGCTTACTGTTGTGCCAGAACTTCTTCCCGGATATCTAGGGGAAGTGCTGCAAGAAATTCTGGATCAATATCTCCAGAATTTTGAGGTTCAGCACTTGAAGGCTGTGTCACTTGGCCCTGTTGAGTTGAAAGAACTTCTGCACGTAACTCCTCCGGGAGAGCTTCCAAGAATGCAGAACCACCATCATTGCTTATTTGCTGCTCCCTTGCTGGACCATCCTGATCTACTTCCTGGCCAGAATTTTCAGAAACTTCAGTCACACTATGAAGGGGTGGATCTTGCCCACTTACAGGAGTAGAATTCCCAAAAGAAACGTTTGTTCTTCTAATCCGAGTCACTTGTTGATCACCCAAAGAATAACTACATTGTCCCTACGCCGACCCATTGGTCAACATTGGCCTGGGGGGACTACTGTTATGGCCATAACGATATTGGGCCCAATTATTTCTAACACAGTAAGCCCATTACTGTGGCCCATTATCTGGGTCCATTACAATGACCCAGCCCAGCTCAATTATTTATAATACGGTAAGCCCATTACCGTATCCCATTATCTGGGCCCATTACGGTAAGCCCATTACTGTATCCCGTTATCTGGGCCCATTACAGTAGGCCTATTACTGTATCCCATTATCTGGGCCCATTACAGTAAGCCCATTACTGTACCCCATTATCTGGGCCCATTGCCTGGGTCCCACAATGACCCATCCTAGCTCAATTATTCCTAATTCAGTAAGCCCATTACTGAAGCCCATTATCTGGGCCTAATTATTCCTAATTCAGTAAGCCCATTACTGAAGCCCATCATCTGGGCCTAGCCCGGCCTCCTAATGCATTTGATCTATAGTCCATAACAACTAAAATAGTCCCTACATCGACCCATTGGTCGACTTGGGCCTGGGGGGACTACTGTTATGGCCATAATAATATCGGGCCTCAATTATTTCTAATTCAGTAAGCCCATTACTGAAGCCCATCATTTGGGCCTAATTATTTCTAATACAGTAAGCCCATTACTGTAGCCCATCATCTGGGCCCATCATCTGGGTCCCACAATGGCCCATCCCGGCTCCTATATAAACCCTCCGGATTATCGTTCAAGGTATGCACACTTTTCTGAACTTACTCTCTCTCTAAATTTCCTTTACTTTTGAGAGCTTCTCTCTCTAGGAAATTCTCCCAGAAAATTCCGGAGTGCCGGACACTGACTTGAGCGTCGGAGGGTCACCGCCGGCACCACCGCCGGCACCCCTGACTGTTTTTCTTTGCTCGCAGGACTGGACCCGGCGTACCACCCGAGCTCCGACCCGCTCCCCGGCCGTCCGGAAATCGTGCATCAACAATGGCCAAATAATGATAGTTTGGAAAAAAGAAAAAAAGATGATCTGAGTATAGATACACCCTTGGATGGCTGAAAATCATTGTTTTTTCAAACAACAAATTGGTTGGAAGAATTCCCGAAGAAATTTCAAGTCTAATAGGATTAATATGTTGTGCGCAGCACAGAAGCGATACTACAAAACAACCAAATGCGTAACTATAAAATATGCTAGCTAATTAAATATAATAGTAACAACTAAAGGAGGTAACCAATCAACCAACAATATAGAATAGAAATTACATCAAGATTTAACGAGGTTCGGTATTTTTACCTACGTCCTCAGGCGCTGTTGGAAAAACTTTCACTATCTTCAAAGATAATTACAAACTTCTTGGGCTATATTACAAATTTTCAAACTATTGGGTCAAATTGTAATTATCTGAATAGTTGAACAAAACAATAATTATCCAAACAATTGGGTAAAACTGCAAATACCCAAAAAAGAAAGGAGGAAAAGTAGATTATACAAACTTTAAGGTCTTTAATAAATAATCTTACACTATGAGGTCTTATATGAGTAAGAGGGTGAAGAAGAATTTGAAAGGGACAACCAAATGAGAAGACTTGGCTTTAATTTACAAGCTCAAACCTCTCCAACAAAATGAATCCCACTCCATGTGAGATCTTTGCATAAATATACAAATAGCTAAAAAGCTAAAACTCCAACATAATATCCTTGCATCTATCTAGCAACAATTTGATTGAACCAATCACTCCAAACATTAGTGATCAATGAGGACAGACTTGTAAATGTAGGGTTTTATATTAGCGTGGCTCTAGGATTCATAAAAGTTTTTTGTGAATTTTATGCTACTTTAATGTTGAAGAGATCCTCTAGATATGCCTATTTCCAATTTTTCTACATAAAAGATAAATAAGCTGTATGTCCTAGTAGCATTAAACTTGCCAGATTATTATAAAGTGGGCTTTGATTTCCTATTTAGATACATAGGATTAGTTAAGACTTTTTTGTTATATATAATCCTATTACTTCTGGAATTATGATTATGATTAGAATTGGGTTTAGAGTATGAGTTGCAGCAAGGAAATGATGGAGGATTGTGATTGGGTTTTTGTTTTAATTATTCACATTCATTAAAATATAAAATAAAATAATAAATTTTTTTTGTTTAACTGATTTGTAGAAATCATGTTGTACTACGATCCTACTTCATATCCAATTAGATTAATAAACATTCAATCATCATCAAGGTCTAATTTGTGTATTTTTTAAACGAAGTAAGAAATCGTTCTTTTTGGAAAATCCTGGGGGGCAAATTTTATTAACCCTGAAATTTAATATATGTAATTATAAAATATATGATATATCATTTTAATATTTGAAGAACCTCAAATGTCCAATTTTTAATAAATTAATATCTAAACCAAAAATTCTACAAAGTTATAGAATTAACATATATGTGATCTAATGATAAAAGATTAATGACATTATAAGTTCAAAAAGACCATAAAAATTTTATGGTTTCAAGTTTATGTCCATATAAATTACAATATCTTCAAAAAATAGAGTTGTCTAAAAATAATATTTTTTGTGCATGATTATTTGGATACAAGTTTTTCATTAAATTGAAAACTTTTGTAACAAAACAAATTGATATAATTTATTAAAGATAGGTTTCTCAATTTAGCAGAGATATTGGTGTTAGCTATTTGTGACTGTTTGTGTGATGAGCTTCTTGCTCTTTCTATATATAATCTTTCAATTTGGCAAATGGTATATGTTGAGCAGTACATAGTTGAAGGAACTGATTTTTGCTGCACCCAAACCAAGCTGAGGCAAATGTCCTTCTGCACTTCCTCAAATATCCACAGTTCAACTATCCCCTTTGCCTGCCCAACACCAGAATAATTCTCAAGTAGCTCTAGGGGTGGTACCTGCAAAAAGTGCTCTAACGCCCAAATCAAGATTCTGGCTAGCAGAATTCGAACAATATATATGTATATGAGTAGAAAAATAAAAAAAATTCTAGAGAGGGGGAATTGAAGTGAGATTGAGTTGAGTGTTTAGTATATCCTGCGTGGAGCTCGATGAGAGCTTATATCTTTCTTCCTCTTCGCCTAGTCCCATCTTGAGCTGCATGCCTTTATTGTCAATACCTTTTTTTGTGGCTGCCTCCAGCTGAATTCCTTTCCTTTTCTGGAATGGCTTCTTTGGAAAGCTCAAGGTCACGTCCCCGTTGCTGTTCTTTGCTGGTATTCCATTTGTAATCCACTGTACAAAGCCAATTGCCCCTATAATCGGATTATCTTCAGCTTCTATCCGCTAGTCTCTTCCTTGTACTGCTTCTAGAACCTTGGATTTGCTTCCTTGCTATTTCTCTCTCACCCACGTGAAACTCCACCACTGCTTGCCTCCTCCCGTTTGCTTTTCTTTCATTAGCATGATAGAGTTGGGTAATGGGCCAAGCTTAAGGTCACAATTGGGCTTTTGACTTTTAATTGCAATGATAGGTTGGCCATTTCTTGGTGAAAATCTCAAGCTGCGCTTGGAGGCCCGATTTCACCCTTTCATCTACCCCCTTTTGCGCAGGGCCAGATGCTGCTGGGGATGGGCCTAGTGCAAAACACTCCTTCAAGCCCACAAGATATCTTTTCTAGGTTGGGTTCTCCACCCTTAGCGAAATGTCTCACCTGCCTCATTTGTTCTTTCATCTTCCCGTTTTGCCCGGGGAATAGTTAATAAATCAAGCAATCTTCTCTTTAGTTAACGGGTGTGCCTATTTGTCTACTATACAAAGGTTCTCACTTCCCAACCCCTGTCACATCACGTCTCTTCCAAGTTAGAGAACATCAATTCATTGGCAACGTTCTTTCTCCATTTAAGGTCCTCAATCCTTTGAAATCTTCTTCAACCCGTGACTTTGTTGCCCCCTTATGTTTCTTCTTCCAATTCTAACTATTTCATTGCACTGGAATTAACCCTATTTTTTCTTTCGTTCACTATGCCTTCAAGATTCCTCCTTTGAGTTGCATGCCTTTGTCTGTACTATGCAGGGAATATCAAGTTCCAGATGATTTTTCCCTTTGTGAAGCTAAAAGGGGAACCTCTGTAATTCATGGTGTAGAGGGGAACTGTATAATATTCTCCTGATGGCACTTGAACACCATAAGGTTCTCTCTTCATCCATTTATCATTGAATTTCTTTATTTTTGTAATTTGTACCCAATGCATGTCATGCTTAATGTGTTTAGGATCTTTACCGCCATGACTCTTTTGAATAAGGAGCGGAACCTTAGCCTGGGTCTATTGGATTTCATGTGCTCCTACTCTTTCATAGAGTTGAGGGGAAGCCCAGGGCGTTGCTACGCTTCTTCGAGATAGGAAAAGGTGATCTTTTCAAGTTTCGCTCAAACCAATAAAGATTGGAAGAAGTACTGTTTGATCATAGGCGGGAATTGGTTGGCTGCATGTAGCCTCCCATTTCTGATCTGCAAAGACTTCAGTCAAATCAGTATTTTCCAATCTTCGTCGTTCTTGTTCTTATCTAAGTTGAGGTTCGGTTCTATTCTCTATTGCTACCGCTTTCTGTTTCATTACCTTCTCATTTGTTTGCTTTTTACTGTTTTTGTGCAGCTCCTACTTTTACTTGGCTTTGAAATGAGTGACTGGACTATTTGAAAACTGTATAAGGCTCCTACAATCGTGATGGGGACACCTACAACACTCCCATGAATTTATTTCTTATAAAAAGCCTTTGCATTTCAGGCATGCTTGATCCCAAATAACCAAAAGGGTAAGCCTCTGCATTTTAGGCATGCTTGATCCTGCAGAATGGAAGGCGTAAGCCTCTACATTTCAGGCATGCTTGATCCCATAGAATCGAATGGGTAAACCTTTGCCTTTCAGGTGCACTTGATCCAACAAAACAAAAAAGGGAAACCTTGATACTGAGCCATACATAAAAAAGAAAGAGAGGGAGGGAGAGCTCGACAGATTGATGATTGAGGTCGACATAGAAATTGAGATCATCAAACAATAATCAAAACATAGGAGGGGATAGAGAGCACACTACCTAAGAACCCCTTCTCATGTTGAGACTATCAAAATACACACATAGTAGATAATAAAAATATGTCTTTTTCATTTCTTACAAAAAAGAGAGTACATCTCAATTTCTAGCTAATGACCGATTCCAACACTATAATGAGCAAATTTAGACATCCAACAATCATTCGACTATAAAAAGCCAAGGGAACAAAATGTGGAGACTAACATGCTAAAAATCCTATAAAGCTTCAATTGGAAGGCTTGGGCTCTTCCTTCTATGAGACATGAGGAAGAAGATGCCCCTATAATTCTTTTAGTACTAACAGTTGCCTCATTGACACCTTTAGCTCCAGCATTTGTACTAGGGTGAGATTTGGAGGTACCACGAGCCTTAATACCTGCCAATACTGGCTCTGTAGTCTGAGACCTACCCTCATAAGGTCCTAGGGGAAAGGAAGCCTTTGCAATGCCTTTCTCTCCCTCAAGTTCTGTCCTTGTCATACGAGGCTCAACAGTCTTTGGTATGGAGTAGTTGACATACCCAGTGCTATTTAGAATCGCAGTTGTCCAAGCAGCATTTGTTCTGATAGGGAAAGTGCTCAGGGCTCCCTAATGATCAAAGGCCCGACGCTTCCCCTCTATTTTTTCAAGTGTTACGGTAGCCTGGAAAGAACAATAGAAAGAAAAAGATAAGAGCTTCTATAAGGACTCTCTTTTCCAACACAAAACAAAAAAGGGACCCATAAAAGATACAGGAAAAAGAAATGAAAGGAGAAACAAGATAGGGGCGGACAGAGAGTTACCATTGCTCTATATGATTGGTTAAAGGCCTTAGGACTTGCAAAACTTTGATCCTCAGGAGCTACCATAAACTCCATCCAACCAGTAACAAAAGAGGATATGTTCTGAGCCATAGCCTGATTCAGTGCCTTGATCTGATTTGACATAACTTCAACAGAAAGATCTTTAATGACCACCTTCTACTCCACTATTTCCTTTCTTAGTCGATCGACAATATCATCCTTCTACTTCAGGCTTTGTTTCACCAGCTTAACCTTATCAATAGCCTTTTTGAAAACAGTCTCAGTAGTTGAAAGCTTTTGCTTCAATTCCTCACACTCCTTCTCAAGAATGTCAACATTTTCCAACAACAAACTCCGATGTATGATTTTCCTTGTTTTCACAGCTACTTGCAAACCACACGTACTCTGACTAAGAAAAATAACACAACTCACACACTAAGACCTCTTACCTTTGCTATGTCGATGGCAAGGCCTTTACGTTGATCAGCATCACTGACGCCTTGCACTCTTTCAGCATCCTTGGAAAGATCAACGATATCCAATAGAGTCCAACTAATAGAGGCATCCCAGGAGCTCTCCCCCACCTGCACATGCTCAATCCCATGCCCTTCTTTTACAAGGGCCACTATAAATAGATTCGGAAAAACTCTTTCATTTTTTGATTGATATAAGAATCTTCTGACAACGATGAAGAAACTGGCTATTTTGAGAGGGGAATATAGGAAAGCCTTTGGCAAATGGCGCAAACCCAGCCACTTCCTTTGTCTCCTTCCTGTGAATTACCACTTCCTTCATCTCCAACCTTTGAATCCCCCTCTTTTTTGGGTAGTGACCCCTAATTTCCTTTTACCTAATTAGGTTGTGGCACACTAAGAGGATAACACGCTCGATAAAATATCAGGAATCCTACCCTGAAGACTGCTTCATAGTTCGCTCGTGGCATATATAGTAAGTAGGACATGAGGAGACCCAGAAGCAGTAGTCCGATAATTCACCACCTATTTAGAGGCAGAATGAGTGATTCGTCTGGTAGATACGGGAACAAAAGGTCTAGGACCTCCTAATCACCTCTGAGCAACATCTTTAATTCATCAGAATCAACCGTCTCCCCCGAACTTTCACCCTCACCACCAACTAGACAACTCTTCCCCACTTTCAGTAAGGCCCCTTATCTTTCCAAGAAGAACCCCACCAAACACATCAATATCAATCCTCACCTACCCAATTGAACATCCAAAGGAAAATAGCGCGAGGAGAAGTGTGAACCATAACAAATAAATTCATGGGAGTGTTGTAGGAGTCGCCATTGCGATTGTAGGAGCCTAATACAATCCTCAAATAGTTTAATCGCTCACTGCGAAGCCAGATTAAAGTAGGAGCTGTGCAAGAATAGTAAAAAGTGAACAAATACGAAGGTAATGAAATAGAAAAGCAACAGCAACAGAGAATAGAATGCAACCTCAACTCAGACAAGAACAAGAATGATAAAGATTGCAAAATACTGATTTGGTCAAGTTCTGCGGATCTGAAATAGGAGGATAGACGTGGCCAGCCAATTCCCTTATATGATCAAATAATACTTCTTCCAATCTTTATTGGTCTGGGCAAAACTTGAAAAGATCGCCTCTCCCTACCTCGAAAAAGCGTAGTAACACCCTGGGCTTCCTTTAACTCTGTCAAAGAGTAAGAGCACATAAAATCTAATAGACTCAGGTTAAGGTTCTGCTCCTTAGTCAAAAGAGTCATGGTAGTAAGAATCCTAAACATGTTAGGCATGACTTGCATTGGGCATAAATTACTAAAATGAAGAAATTTGATGATAAGTGGATGAAAAGGGAACCTTATGGTGTCTAAGTGCCATCGAGAGAATATCATACAGTCGCCCTTTGCACCATGAGTCATAAAGATTCCTTTTTCAACTTCAAGAAGGGAAACATCATTCAAAACTTGATATTCCCTGCGTAGAGTAGACAAAGGCATGCAATACAAAGGAGGAATCTTCGAGGGCATAATGAATGAAAGAAAAAGATTGGGTCAATACTAGTGCAACGAAACGGTGGAATCGAAAGAAGAGACACAAGAGGGTAACAAAGTCACGGGTTGAAGAAGAGTTCAGAGGATTGAGGACCTTAAATAGAGAAGGAATGATATCAATGAATTGACGTTCTCTAACTCCAAAGAGACGTGATGTGATGCGGGTTGGGAAGTGAGAACTGCTATATAATAAAGGAACAAGCACACCCCTCAACTAAAGAAAAAATCGCTTGATTTATAAACTATTCCCTAGGCAAAGCGAGAAGATCAAAGAACAAAGAGGGCAGATGAGACATTTCGTCAGGGGTAGAGAACCTAGCCCAGAAAAGATATCCTATGGTCTTAGAGGAGTATTTTGCACTAGGCCATCTCCAAGCGTAGCCTGAGATTTTCACCAAGAAGTGGCCAGCTTATCATTGTAATTCAAAGTCAAAAGCCCAATTGGGAACTTAAGCCTGACCCATTACTCAACTCTATCATGATGATGAAAGAAAAGTAAAGGGAAGGAAGCAGACAGTGGTAGAGTTTTACTTGGGTGAGAGAGAAATAGCAAGGAAGCAGATCCAAGGTTCTGGAAGTAGTATAAGGAAGAAACTAGCATATACAAGCTGGTGATGATTCAATTATGGGAGTAGTTGGCTTTGTACAGTGGATCAAATGGAATACGAACAGAGAACAGTAGAGGAGATGCGATTTTAAGCTTTCCAGAGAAGCCATTCCAAAAAAGAAAGGGAATTCAGCTAGAGGCAGCCACAAAAAAGGGTATTAATGGTAACGACGTGGAGCTCAAGATGGGAGCAGATGGAGAGGAAGAAGGATATAAGCTCCCATTGAGCTCCACGCAGGATATATAAAACACTTAACTAAATCTCACTTCAATTCCCTCTCTCTAGAATTTCTCTATTTTTTCGCAGTATATATATATATATATATATATTGTTCGATTTTCACCAGTCGAAATCCTGACATAGGCGTCAAAGTACCTTTTGCAGGCACCACCCTTGGAGCTACTTGAGAATTATTCAGGTGCTGGGCTGGCAGAGGGGATAGTTGCACTGTGGATATTTAAGCAAGTGCAGAAAGGCAATTGACTTAGCTTGGTTCAGGTGTAGCAAAAATCAATTCCTTTAATAGTATATTGAAGACTGGCCCAATCTCAACTTTTGTGTGTGGTTAGTTCCTACTATTTTTGCAATCATTTTATTTATTTATTTATTATTATTATTTGTAGAGGGTGAAATTTAGACTAAATAAATAATAAAGAAAGTCAGCCCAAGTTATGCTATATTATGCTATGCAAATAACCAAGTCGTGGTATTTCGAAATATTCAAAGAACAAAGCTATATGGTGTAACACCTTCAATAGTAAGTGAACTTACCCCTTACTATGTACATAATATGTGAATTATTGCTTGTACGTATGTGCATAAGTGTTAAACTAATTAATAAAATGTTATGGGGTGTAAATGAGAGACTTAAAGATTTGAGGCCTAACTTGATATTGTGCACATGATATTATATAAGGGGTGAAGGGTTTCACATTTCTAAAGAACTCAATTTTTTCCGTCTCACTTTCAAAACCCCCAAACTCTTTCTCTTTTACCCTCCTTAACTTGCAAGAATTGAAGGAAGTTGTTGAAGCTAGAAGGAGACAGGGTGGAAATCAAGATCAAGTGGTGGAGTTAATTAGATTAGTAAGCTAGATGCCATTTTTGAGGACATAATAGATCTCTTATTGATTTATGAGATGTGTTTGGTTTCTTATGTGAATGCATGTATGTGGGATAAGTTATTGGAAATGCCATGAATGTGTTATGAATGGAAATCTAAATGGGACCATGAGCACATGGACCTGAATGTGTATTGGCATGATTTTGAGTCATGGTTGAATCATGAGATATGTTGTTTTGGCACACTTATAGGTATGTGAGGCACGTTTTGATTAAGTTCTATGAATGTGAGATAAAAGAGAATTGGAATGCGACCATGTATATATGAATTTTGGCATGGAAAAGCATGAATAACATTGCCAATAAAATTTTATGTGCATGTGAAAAATGGAAATACATGCCTAGTGCTCTAGGACACACTATTTCTTTATATGGTAGGCAAATAAGCGTTGCATTATGTATATGTTAAGTCATCGATGGTGATACATAATGGGTAACCAGTGGCCAATGGAATATGTCATTGATGATGATACGTAACAGATGATATATTTCTTCAAATTAATTAAAGAGAATACATGTCACCAACGACGATGCGTAACGGGTGACTAATGGCTATCGAATAAACCATCGACGGTGATAGATAACAGGTGGTATATTCCTTAAAATGGGTATTAAAAAATACATGTCATTGACAACAATATGTAATGGATGACATGTTATGAATTATGTTACATGAAAGTCTTACCATGAGTGATCGTATAGTGTCCTTAAGATTTGTGTCTTAAATGTGTTTTAGGTATATATAACAAAATTTAGGTGATATATGAGTTGGAAAAAAGGCTCTTGTATAATAGGTAGACAAAGAACTCGTGCCAAAGCGCTATGCGGGGTACGCAAGAACTCAAACCCCGTGTTGTATTTCAAATAGAGGGAGAGAGTTGGCACCAAAGTGCAACTCAAATGGCGTAAGAGCGCCAACCCTTATGTTGAAATTATGCTTTAGGTCGAGGCTTGGCGTAATCGAGTCGAGTCCCATGAGCAGTCGCACGACCCATGTTCTTTGGACACTATTCATTTGACTTGGGGGAGAAATGATTGCTTGTTTTCTAAGAAAGGAGGTGTATCATGTTTTATCTTGATTTATTTCTGCATGATTCATCGTATTAATCTAGTTGTAGCTGTTTACTGAGTGTTATACTCATTAGTCTGTTATGTTCCTCAGGTGATCATTAGTTTATTGAACCTTGGAGGATTTTTGACAGGACAACGACGGAGTTCCTTTTACAATCACTGATCTGTTGCAGCGTCTTTAGTTTTGTGCCAGTTATTACTTTTGATTCTTTTTTATCATAGTTGTTTAGAGTGTGATACTGTGGTTGACATGATAGGAACTCTGTATTTTTTTCATCATTATAATGCAATGATAATAGTTTCCCATTAATGTTCTGTATGTATAATTAAAGTTGCATTCTGGACCCTTAGGGTGCAGGGTGTGACAGTAGTGGTCAAAGGAACCGAGTCCTATGCCAAATTGTCGATATCTTATTTATATAAGAATACTAACCATTGTCTTGAATGTGGTATTCTATTTTGTATAATCAAAAGCTGATAGCTATGTCATGTGCTGGACGGCCTAAGAGGATCGATAATCCCACCATAGAGGAGATGCGACGAGTTGTCCTTCCTGTTAAGGTGAGACAGACCTCAGAACTAAATGAATTTGCCCCTTCTGGAATTAAAAAGATGAAGAGAAGAGTGGGACTTGGTAGCAGCTCACGAGCTCATGACAGTACCGTACAGGAGTTCGTAAAAATTCTGACAAATGTGAGACATGAGAATACTCAAACAAGTTCTGCCACCTCTAACAACGAACAAGTGGTAGAGCAATTTAGAAGGCTCAACCCTCCATCCTTTGCTGGTTCAACTGATCCGCTAATGGCTGAAGAGTGGATCTGAGAGATGGAAAAGATATTTTATCTCATGGGCTACAATGACACTTAGAAGCTCACTTGCACTACTTTTATATTAAAAGGTAGTGCCATCTATTAGTGGGAGATGACTAGAAGAGCTTACAATACAGAGGAGAATGGACTCACTTGGGCCATGTTCAAGGAGATGTTTTACGACAGAATTTCCTTCTCAGTTTGCCCCACATCTTATCGATATCAAAAAGGACAAAGCCAATCTCTTTAAGATGGGTTTGATGCCAAAAATCAAAAAACATGTGGCAGTATTGGAGTTGAAAACATACAATATGGTGTTGAGAAAAGCCCAAATCTTGGCCCCAGATAATGAATTGGCCGAAGCTTCTAAGTTGAAAGAATAGGTCCTGGGTTCTCAACAAAGGAAGCTTTGGAGAAGAAATAATAATCGACGATTTGATAAAGGCAAAGGAAAGAAGAAATAGAATAATGGAAGAAAAGATATCCCATTGTGCAACACATGCAACTGCTATCATGGAGGAACGTGTTTTCGACAAACAAGGGCTTGCTTTAAGTGTCGACAAGTAAGCCATTACGTTTCCTCTTATCCAAGGTTGATTGGGAGGTTTAAGCAGTGCACCTTCACCCATCTACCTAGAAATTAGAACCAAATGGCAAATGCTTTAGACTCATTAGCATTTGTTTGGGTGACTAATCAAGAATTGTTAGTGAGATCTATCGTGCTATCACAAGCATGGGGTCCTTGCTACATGAAACCCCATATAATAAAAGTCAAAGTAGATGAGAAGCCGTGGTTCTATGATTTGAAGAGATATTTAGATAACAGAATTCTACTAGACAAGGCCAATAAGAAAGACAAGCCTGTGCTATGAAGTAGATCAATAATACATTTTTCATCAGGGGCTGATATACAAGAGAATGTCAGAAAGGATGCAATTGAGATGTGTCGATGAGAAAGAAGCTAAAAGGCTTATGGAAGAAATCTATAGTGGCATATATGGGCCACACATGAATAGGCTACTACTATAAGGAAGATAATGAGGTAGGGCTTTCACTAGCTAACCATAGAGATGGATTTTGTCCAGTTTGTGAAGCGAGATCACTAGTGCCAAATCAATAAAAAGTTGATTCACCAACCACCCTTGAAGCTGCAAGGAATGACAACATTATGGCCCTTTGCTATATAGGGTATCAACATTATAGGCGAGATAAAGCCATCAGCCTTTATTAAGCATTGATGTGTAATGGTGGCGATTGATTACTTTACCAAATGAATAGAAGCTGAGTCCTATAGTAAACTAGGGGTAAAGTAGATGGCGAAGTTCATTGAGAGGAATATCATATGTAGATTTGGAGTGCCACATCATGCTATAACTAACAATAGCGTTCATTTCCAGGCTAAGACTAAGGCCTTGTTTGAGAAGTATGGGATTGAATACCATAAGTCACCTCTATATTGACAATAAGCGAATGGAGTAGTAGGAGCGACCAATAAGAATATCAAGAAGATGTGGCTAGGATAGTGCAAACATACAATGATTGGGCTAAAAAGTTATTATTTGTGTTATGGGGTTATAGAACGACACCTAAAAGCTCAATGAGCATAACACCCTTCTCACTAATATATGGATCAGAGGAGGTCCTACCAATTGAGATAGAAATGAAATTAGTAAGGGTCCTGATAGAAGCAGAAATTCCTAAAGGGGAGTGGATCCAAAATAGATGTGAGCAGTTGGCCTTGATGGAAAAGAAAATAATGAAGGCCAGATATCATATATAGTTGTACCAAAAGCGGGTTGCTGGAAGCCTTAACAAGAGAATAAGTGCAAAAAAGTTTAAAGAAGGAAAATTGGTCCTTAAGCAGGCTAGGCTAGTAGTGTTTGATCCAAAGGGAAGTTCAAACCCAACTGGGAGGGCCTATTCATTGTGACGAACGTCATGTTTAACGGAGCTGTCATTTTATCAAACATAGAAGGAAATGAGTTCACTAAGCCTATCAACATAGACAGGCTGAAGAGATACTATGTGTGAAAGTAAGAATAAAAGAAAAGAGAGCGTCAGAAAAAATAATTAATTAGAAAACCAAAAATGGCTGATTAATGACAAGAGTTGTCTCGTTGTGCACATATTACTCGAAAAACAAATAGTTGCACTTTTATCAATGAAAGGAAATTGATTGGAAATAAAAATGTGTTTGAAATGTCTCATTATTTTGCATAATAACAAAAGGAAAGCATTTAACATCTAAGTTAGCAGTGAAACTGTCAATGTCACCTCTGCCTCTTCACTCCACTATGGATAAGCTCGCTATATAGCTCACGGCACTGTTTGGCTCAAATAACAAAATCAGGAATATAAGCTTGAAGGGTCACCCAACCTTTGTATTGATCATCTGTCTGAAAGTTATGATCATGGAACACATTCCTTTCGATGGTCTGATGTGACCAAGAATCCTTCATACACTCTAGATAGCGAGCAAACAATCTACTAGGTCCAAAAGCAATTGATGAATCCATGATCCTCTAATTGAGCCCATATTGTCAACGTCGTCTAGCAGGATCATGGAATGAACTGTGAGTAAAACTTGCCAAAGGCACACACGCGATGTAGGTCTCAACTATCACATGCTCTAATCTCCACTATGGATAGTGCCAATAGATCTAAGTATCTAGAATGACTCGAAGCTAGTCAGTCTAAGAAGCATGTCTCTAAAGTCTCCTCCTTATATGAAGTCGAGAGAACAACCTCTCTTGTAACCAGATTTGAAAAAGAAAAAAGAAAAATAAGAAAAAAGTCTGCTCTGCTAAGTCTGAAACCTAAAAAGACAGCTTAGGCAAAAATTAAGGCAAGCCCACTAAGTTGAAAACCCAAAAGGGTAGCTTAGGCAGAAGTTAGGGTGGAAAAAGAATAAAGGAAAAAGCCCGCTAAGTTCAAAACCCCAAAAGGGCAGTTGAAGCAAAAATTAAGGCAACTTCGCTAAGTTGAAAACCTAAAAAGGCAACTTAAGCAAAAGTTAAAGCATGAAAAAGAAAAAACAAAAATGAACTCACTAAGTTGAAAATCCGAGAGGGTGACTTAGGCAAAAATAAGGGTTAAAAGAAAAATACTTGAAGAAGCAGAAGAATACCACCAAACTTTTGACTCCGATCAATCTTGATGCAGTCCCATCTAAGGAATGATGGTCACAAGATAGGACTGCATCAGGATTGATCAATGTCTTAGCAAGAATCAGAGGAACTAACGTGAAACTAGATCCTATCTAAGGAATGATGGTCACAAGATATGGGTATCTGAGACTATTTGGTGAAATCAATCAAAACTATGCAAGAAGGAAGAACTAAAGAAGGTGAAGCCAATTGGACAAGGTCCTATCCATCATCTCAAGCAAAGGCATGATGGAAGAAGATGTCACTCTACCACTTCTGGTGTGAATACCTACAGTAGAAACCGAAAAGTCAAAGTAATTGGCAAGGTCGAACATCGACGGTCTCTTAATAGTGGGTAGAATGGTGCTCTCAGAACTAAATGAATGACAACCGAGTAATTCCTCCATTTGAAATTTGATTGAAACCAAAGGTAAGAGGGGGCAAAGCTCTTGTCGATTGAAGTGGAAAACATGGTCGTGAGAATCCTAAAAGGTCGTGCAGTCCTTATGGAAAGGAACGTCGAGCTTCACATGTCAAAGGAATTCCAAATTCTAGAGGCTACTGAATCCAAGTCGCTTCCAGTCATCATCTTTTAAAAGCTTTAAGAGAGGCTAAAAGGTCTTCAGAGAGGCCTCAGACATATTAAAAAGCACAAAAAGGCATCGAGAAGCGTGAAAGAACCTCAAAAAAGGGGAAAAGAATCGTCAGAAGGTGTGAAGAAGAGTATAGGATGGAGGTCTTTAAATGGTGCATGAAATGAAGCAAAAAAGCTAAGCAGAAAGGAACCACTAGCAGGCCATGGAAGGACCGTCGGTTGGCAATCCCACCATAGGTAAGTGGTGGTTAGGGCAAGAAGCTTTGTGACGCCTCTTCTGTACGTGTTTTCAACTTCTGATGCGCTTGTCAAAACAATTTCAAGTGTGTGGCCTTCAAACTTTACAATTTTCTTCACAATTGAATAAATGATGATGTAGAAATAAATTTGAACTAATTTGGATGTAAATTGATCAAAATATAGACAGTTTAAGAAGTAGTGTACAAAACTAAAAATAGAAGAATTTTCATTAAGTCTTTGAAGCTTGTTCATACAACTGATTGCTTTAATTGTACATCATGAAAATTCAAGTATAAAATTTCATGGAAGATAAATGAACAAAAAGAAATCAACATGAAAGAGAAAGCTAATGGTGACAGTCCTCACTTATCCCTATCATCATCATCAACAAAGAAGGCAACAACCTGAGCCTGAAGGCACTCGATCTCTTGTTCCAAATGAGCATTCTCTTCACAACTTGTCTAATCCAAGTAAAAAGCATGTAGTTATAAAAAATATTAAGATATAAATCATGCATACATGAAGTATAAGATCTTGTTTACCTGATACTGGTGAGACATCTGCAAGACATATCAATAAGAAGCAACTTACACCCGAAAAACACTCTCCACGGAAGATTGTGGTACTTGCATTGCATTATATTCTATGACTGAAAGATTTTTGAAAAATAATAGGAAACTTGAAGAAGTCATAGTTAGAAGACTTACTAGAGTGGTATCATAAGGAACGAAAGGATTAGCCATGGTCGAATCCTTAGGTTTGACATGGCTGTTGATCTGTTCGCTAGCATCCCACATGTAGACTACGTTATTGGGATAAGATTAAAGATCATCGATCACATGACTAGTTAGAATAACCAGTAAGGTTAGAAGCAAATCAGATAGAAAATGAAGAAATAGCATGCGAATGAAGTAGAGGAAGATGAAGAATCTTTTTATAGACTCTTTACTGCCAGCTGGTTGTCTCTTTAATGAAGGTCACAATGGTGAAAGGGCAAGGAAAAAAGAAAAGAATGAAAGAAAAGAGAGAAAGAAAAAGAAAGAAAAAGGAGAAAGAGAAAAGAAAGAATAGAGAGAAAGAGAAAAAAAGAAAAGAGAGAAAGAAAGAGAAAAAGAAGAAGACAGAAGAAGAAAAAGAAAAGAAAAGAGTGGAAAGAAAAGGCCGAGGGGAAGAAAAACTCTTCATCGACCTTAAGATCGAAATAATTTTCGAATGCAACTGCTGACAAACACCCAGCCATGGCAATAGCTTATCAACTCACAAACAGAGAGTAACATTAGTTGATGGAATCTTCGACCAACCCACCAGGAAGAATTCCTTTAGAGACTAGAAAGCAGTTTGTTGAAGAACATGCCAGAAGGTAAAATTTGAATTGATTTGCAATCATCAAGAGATGTTTGATATTTTACAGGAATTTGCAAGAGTGATGAAGAAATCCCCAGTGAGTCCAAGAGTCAATGACATGATAAGAACTCCTCAGTGGAGGATCCTATGAAGCCGAAATCTGAAGTAACTAAAAACAAAGGATGCTTTGCCAACAGCATGAAGTAATGAAAAGTCTAAAGCATAGTGAATCAAGAATTTTCCTAGTGGACTAGAAGAAATCAAGAATAGAAGTAAGAATTCTCAGAAGAAAGGCATGAAACCCAACCACTGCGAAGTCTAAAGAGATTAAAGAAGAATGAAGAATATCCAGCCTAAGGCATGAATAATGAAATGTCTAAAGACTCGAGGCAATGCATAATAGACATTTTCTTGATAGGCATGCATTAAAAGAAACCTTAGGAAGTAGCTGCACATAAGAGTGTTTTAAGCCTTAAAATAGGTACAAGCCTTAAGAAAAGGCACACGAAAGAGTGTTTAAGAATCCTAGGAAATATGTCCACTTAAGAGTGTTTTAAGCCCTTAAAATAGGCAGAAGCTCTAAGATGAAGCACACCAAAGAGTGTTTAAAAACTCTAGAAAATAAGTGTACTCAAGGGTGTTTGAAGCTCTTAGAATAGGCGCACCGAAAAGTGCGAAAACAAACCCTAGGAAGCAGGTGCACTTAAGAGTGTTTCATCTTAGCATCATAAGCATGCACCCATTTGTACACATATACATCATGCATCATAAGGATACATTCCATGCATTAGATGGATGCATTTGTCTGCACTAGAAGAGTGCACATCACGCATCATAAGTATACACTTCATGCATTAGAAGAATACATTTGTACGCACTAGAAGAGTGCACATCATGCATCGTAAGGATGTGTTCCATGCGTTAGAAGGATGCATTTTTCTGCACTAGAGGAGTGCACATCATGCACTACAAGGATGCATTCCATGCATTAGAAGAATGCATTTGTTCACACTAGTAGAGTGCATTTCATGCATTAGAAGAATGCTAATTAGCACTTAAGTGGGCACACTAGCCTTTAAGTAGGCACACCTCATTTACAGGAATTGAAGAGGAAAGCATAAGATGAAAAGTCTGATAGAATACAAATGAAGATAAAGATTCCAAGACAAGAAGAGAGAAGACCAAGCAAGAGTACTTTGTCGATTTTTATGTCTCACAAACTTCTCCAAAGTAAGGGGCAAGCTATAAACACTAGATTTTTTAGGCTCGATAACGAAGCAAAGATGAATAGAAGTGACCGAAGTGGCATTGGAAGCAAAAATAAGAGAGTTGAGAAGAAATTGATCAAAGGCTTTGAAAACGGACACATGAGTTTGAAAAATCACAGATATTAACCTAGAAAGAATCTGATGATGAATCATATACTATTGCGAAGCCACAGATGTCTAGTTTTTACACAAATTTACGGATCACAAATCAGAGTTGAACTCAAAAGGGACTGCATTAAAAAAATGCAAAGTTAAAGGTTTTGGTGGGCCGCCAATAGCTAGTCAACTATCCCACCACTGGCCGGCGGTCCTCCCATAGCCAGTCAACTATCCCACCACTAGCCGGCAGCCCTCCCACAGCCAATCGACACTCCCCCTTGTATTTTTGGCATATTTTCTTTAAAACCTTCATTTTTTTTTAATTTTTGCTTCCTTTTTCAACTTCAATCCTTCACTTTGTAAACACCACCCTCTTCACTTTCAAAGGCATCCAGAATTCTTCTCTCTCCTTCTCTAAGACATACTTTAGAATTCAAGGAGTCTTTTCTAGTTTAAAAGTTTTTTGAGGTGTTTTATTGCTCTTAACCCGAAAAGGTAAGTCTTGAGAGCAGTTCCCTCTTCTTCCTCTTCTTTTCTTGTTTATTTTTCTTGCTTAGACTTAAGTATGTCTAGATTTTATTTTGCTTAGAATGAGCATGTTTAGGATTTATTTTGATGCTTAGAAGCATGATTAGGGTTTGTAAAATTGTTTAACCCTTTGTTTGTTTTGCAATATGGATAAGCGTGTTAAGGTAAGTCCACTTTCCCTTCCTTATTTAGAATCGTGCTAGGATTTTATTTTCTTTGCAAATGCTTAAAATTATGCTTAAAAGCATATATTTAGAATCATGCTTAGGATCACATGATTAGAATCATGCTAGGAATTGAACTTATAATTGTTTTAAAGCATGCTAGGAAATAGCATAGAATAGGCAATAATTTCTTTGATTGGTTGGAATTGCTTTGATTACTTTCATTGGTTTAGACTTGATTGATATGAAATGGTCTAGAATAGCCATGTTTTATTATGATTGATTGAAATAGGCTAGAAATGCCATGTCTAGGCTAGAATTGCCATATTTAGAATCACCACTATCAATTGAGTTATGTTAGAATAGCAATAGATAGAATTACCATGATAGAATTATCAAATTAGATAGAAGTGCCATCATTTTAATTGATTTATTATGAATGCATAGATGAATATACCACGATTGAATGATTGTATGATACGATGAAGTGATGGTAGACTCACATTGATGGTGAGAGACCATTACCTAGAATGAAACTTGAATGAATGAATGTATCAATATACTTGAAGAGAATATACTCAAATATGGTGGTGAATAATTTACTATTTATCGAATCTTGAATCAATTGATTTAATATTTGAATTGCATAAATATTTTGAAGTGTTTTAGAAGAAGAATTTAGTTTTATTATTGAATAACAATTGAATGTAGTCCTCTTCCCATTCCCCCCTGTTTGAAAGGAATTGTAATATATTCTCCTCACCTTCTTCTTTGTATAAATATACATTGTTATTGATTGAAATCACCTTGCATGTCTTTAAGAAGATAAAATTGGAAATGTTTGCATAAAAATGAACAATTTAAGTGAACTGTATAAAAAAGTTTAGCTATTTTTATTTGGTATTTCCTAGTGGAGGCTGAACTTATATCTGGGTAGGTCAAAGGCTCGTACCTGACTTCTCGAACCCATCTCTGAAAGGATAAGGGTAGTTTAGGTCCCAAAGCGAGGGATTGCCATCATCCACTTTCTCAATAGAAAATTGGGTGACGACTCCATTCTTTAGACATATCAATGGCTTGTTTGTGTTTTCTTAGTCTCGAAAGAGATTTTGACACAGGTCGTGGACGTAAGTACTCTGGTGGGATGAGAGCCCCATTCACCCAACAATCAATGTTTAATTGGATGTTAATTATGCATGATCAGTGGATAATTTGTAATTAATTATGAGATTAATTAGCAACTAGTTAAGCATGATTTGTGGTTATTTAGTGATTAATTATGCATGATTAGTATAACTTATTAGTGACTAATGATGTTATAATTTGTAAGGGTCATATGTTTAGATTAATATTTATTTTTAATAATGCTTATTCTTATTAATGCTCTTATTTGATGATGGAGAAACAATTTGAAATTCCCTCATTTTATAATTGTTAATTTACTTTATTGCACTTATTTTTATCAAAGAATGGTTGTAATCCTTAATCTCTTCCCCCATGTTTGATGGAAATGTAATCAAATCTCGTTCTTCTTTCTGTGGATGAATATAAACTTTTATCACCTCGCATATAATAAAAAGATAAAAGAATTTTTTGCATAATAAAACGTACGATCAAGGTACGAAAGCATTAGTGGCATAGAACTTAGAACTTAGTACGTAGACCCTTAGTAAAGGCTGGATTAATGTCCGGGTAGGTGTAATCCATACCTAACTTCCTGAACTCAGCTTTAAAGAGGTGATGGGTAGTTAGGTCCACAGAAGCAAGAGATCGACCACCGTCATCCAATTTTTCCCATGATTAATCATCCAGGTGGCAACTCCACCAGTTCTCTGGGTCTTGTCTCTGTGACTTGACTCGTATGGACCTCTAAGTCATCCAAAGGAGCTTAGAACAGTAGTGCCGAGGTCGTAAGCATTTGGAGCGGGATGGAAGTCTTGCTCATAGCTGCTCTGCATGTATCTCAAATAGAACGTATACCATTCTACATCTCTTCGTATTCTATCGTTGGTTTTACATCCCCCTTCGACGTCTCCATATTTCTTCTTTTGCAGCCCTTAATCCCTCCTTTTTTTAATTATGTTTCCACTTCTTCATACAGACCTCCATAGTAACTCCTACCCACTAAAGCAAGGGATTATCTTTCACCAGTCTCTTACATTAATAATAATCCTCAACTCTTCTTAATCTTTTTTTATATAATTATTAAATTATAAATTATATAGATTGTTAATAGTTTAAAGTATTTGTGTAAAAGATGTTATTATTTACAAATTAAAAAGACTATTATAAATTTGTATATATATAAAAATTAAAAATTTTAAATCTACCCTTATTTAAATGGATGATGGGGTCATTGAGTAAATTAATGGGACTACATATTTAAAAGTACTGCTCTATAGACTAGCATGCCGTGCCCGTGATACATATTTTAGTTCAATGCTTCCGTGTTTTTATAAACACAAACAACAAAAGCAAGAAGATCAAGTTTGGCAATAAGGCTGGTTTGTAAGCACTAGTAAATTGTGCAAGTCAAAGACGACACAGCCTTTTTTCATTTATGATGTGACTCGGATGGAGTCAAATTTCTAAATATTCTTCTACAAATTCCATATGCAACAGAGGAAAGAACTCAAATTGAAGGCCAAATTACCTTTTCTATCTCTAGTTCATTCCTACCAGGCAAGTTTCATAAAACATGACCTCCGGTTCCACTGCGGCACTTAGCAAAAGGTAATTATGTAACAAAATACTCTAATTTTGATAGATCCAGCGGAGAGACAACACCATATCATCATTTTTATAAAAGACTACTTTTTATTGGTCTAATGTACCCAAGATTATTTTTAACATTGTTCGCAAGAGTTTTCCTTTCGCAATGTGTAAACTAATTTGTCTACAGGTTAGATGGCAAAGTAGCAATCATTACTGGTGGAGCAAGCGGGATTGGAGCAACCGCGGTGCAACTTTTTCATGAAAACGGTGCCAAGGTTGTCATAGCCGATGTTCAAGATAATCTTGGCCAGGCCCTTGCTGATAAGATAGGGGAAAACGTGTGCTACGTCCACTGTGATATATCAAACGAAGATGATGTTACCAATTTAATTGACACTGCCTTGGCCAAGTACGGAAAGCTCGATATAATGTACAACAACGCAGGCATCATGGACCGTAGCTTTGGGAGCATTTTGGACACTCCAAAGTCTGATCTTGAACGGTTACTTGCCGTTAATACTATTGGCGGTTTCCTAGGAGCCAAACATGCTGCCAAGGTGATGGTACCACAAGGCAAAGGTTGCATATTGTTTACAGCCAGTGCTTGCACAGAAATTTCAGGAATCGGTAGTCCCGCTTATGCGGTTTCCAAATATGGGATTTTAGGACTTGTCAAGCACTTGGCATCCGAGCTTGGCCAGTATGGAATAAGAGTAAACTGTATCTCACCTTATGCGTTGGTGACTGGAATGTCAAACTCTGCAGGAGTTGATCCAGCAATCCTGGAAGCAAAATTGAGCGAACTGGGTAATCTAAAAGGCCATGTTCTCAAAACTGACGGCGTTGCAAAGGCTGCTGTCTACTTGGCAAGTGATGAAGGAAGTTATGTGAGTGGACAGAACCTTGTGGTAGATGGAGGATTCAGCGTTGTGAATCCTACCATCATGAGGGCTTTTAATCTTATCAAGTAATTGCAACTTCGGGAGATGAGTCCGATGCATCTAATAAAAGATTATGGTGATGAAATTTGATAGTTAATCTTGGGATTTTGAAGTTAATCCTATATCAATAAGAAACTATTCAAGCTAGGTTTCCGTACGTGTGTATCGGTGACTAATAATATATGATTATCTTTTCCATTCTCGCACATGATATGCTTTCTACATTCTATGTACGTTTGAATTTGAGGATTGCAATCTTCATTTTTTTTTCATTTTAATAAATTTTCTTGAACCACTAAAATAGGCTACCAGAATAAAAAAAAAATAAAAACCTGATGAGTTTTTAGATATATGATGACGCAATTTAATTAAGTAGTAGAGTCAAATAGGTTGAGTATCCGTATACGAGTCTAAAAGGTCCTCTTACATCTAGATACCCGATGACCACCTATTATAAAACGTACGTAGTAAAAAATTCAATCAAAGAGTAAATTCAAATTTTGATAAAATTTAAAAACTTTAAGAAAAGAAAACATTAAAATGATCACAAAATTTTTGTAAAGTTTTTAACATTCGAGAATAATTTTGTAAAAATAAAAAAACATGCAAATATGTTTTTGGTATTATTTTAAACCAAAAAAAAACCTTTTTGAATTGCCTATCCTGTAATATCTAGCTCCATCAATCGCTATTGCATCAGAATTTATCGTTGGTGTCTATGATTCTCATAGCAGAATTTATCATTGGTGTTCAAGTATAACATAAGGAATAATTGTCATAATATTTCATATTAACTGTGAAAGATCGAATTTTGTGTAATATAATTTATATTTTTTAGACTTTCTCAAATAAGTCAATCTGTTTCGAACAAAGAGCATATATGAAACCCAAATAAAATTTGTATGGATTTACCTTTCTGATGAATAAACTTTTTCTCATGAATAAACTTAAAAAGTAATTCTAAGTCATTGAAACTGAAATTAACTAATACACTTTGACAACTTTGAAAAGGAACAACTCTTTATGGGGAAAATTAATCATCCTTTATTTATAAAATCATGCTTGAGCGAGAAAGAGTCTATCGTTTGACAGCTTTTCAAAATTTAAAGAATTAACACTTTTATTTGTCAACAATTCTAAATGAATAAAATAAAAAGTTGACTATTAAAATTTTGTAGTTATCTCTTACCAACTCCACTAACTTTTTTATTTTGGATTGGAATACTCAAAAGAAGACTAAGTTAAGACTTAAGGGTTTATTTCTTTTAAATTATATATATTTTTTAGTTTTATAAATTATAAAGTGTAAGATTAAAATTGCCTTTTTGTTTTATTGATAGGGTTAAAACTAATAATAGTGATTTTAATATAAATTTATGGGTGTTATTGATTAAAAATAGATAGTTATTTTTAAGTGGGATTAAAGTAAAATCTAAGAGTATTTATTGATATTATCTCATGTATATATATATATATATATATATATATATATATATTAAATCCTCTTAATAACATGGATTATAGTCTAGTAGCCTTAACAAATCAACATATACTTTAAGCTTCTTTTTTGAATGTGCATTTTACGTTGGCCTGAGATTATATTTATTTCTCATACGGGATGATGAATTCGAACATGAAATTGAGAAAGAATTGCTTGTATCATAATCAAGAATTAATCATGTTTTGTAACTCATAGATCCCACCTGCACAGACCCATAAATTCACTTGGAAGAGAGAGGGGCGCAACCTCTAATAAATTTCTAAATCTTAAATTTATTATACATAACATATATTCTCATCACCGTTCCTTATATATGAGAAAATAAAGTATTACATTGTATTTTATAAAAAATAATAAAAGTAATAGAAGGTTGAATTAAACAACAAAAAGATATAGAGGGTGAAAGTGGGGCAATGAATTTTAATCAAATAAAGTTAAGTGGATTTTAGAAGTTTCTAATTCAAAGGATTGCTGAGCACAAAGAGAAAAGTAATTGAGTATTGGCTGAAATTAAGCACAATTAATGCAAGATAAGAAGGAAAAAAAAACGTCTTTCTCAATTAAATAATACCATCAAAATCAAATTAGTAGAAAGTGATTCTATCCAAGTATTTTGTAAATTACTCTTGAAATGATCGTTTGTGTTAGGTTCACATGTATACAGGCATTGGTGGTTCATGTGATTAACTTAGTTTGGCATCTCATGAGATTTCCAAAACATACCATTGCTTTCCTAGTATGAGTTTTATTCTAAAAATAATTTGTTGAGTGAATTAACTTTAGGAGAATATGCTAACTCACTACCGGACAACTAGTAATTAGAGTTTTATGTTTAAGAGAATTCTTACATTATCCTATTTCTCTTAATTATTCTCCTAACTAACATTCTTTCCCAAAGCGATTTACTCTTGCAGAAAAAGGTAACGCGGAGAAGCAACTAAGGAGAGCATATATATAGCTAGCTGTTCACAAGGATTGAATCGTGGCTAAGTACTCCCCTTGAGTTATTGTGAGAGATTGCGGCCTTGTGTTGAGCAGCGTTTTGTGTTTAAGCCTCGAGTTTCTTTGATTTGTTCAAATCGTGTGGTGCTTAAAGTAATTGAATATGAGTATGTATTGAGAGAGAGAGAGTTGCCACGAGTCATTCGACATATTAGTTACTGTATTCTCAGTGAGAATAACTTTCACATAAATTAGGCATTAGACTAGAGGGAGTCTACTAAAAAGTAAGTTCCCAGGCTGATCGATAAATGTCTCTTCTATTACTAAAATAGTCTGATTGCGAAGCTTATCTAAGAGATATTTTTATTTGCATTCACAACTAAGAAAAAGATGTGAAATTAAGTTCTCAGTTAGGTGAAGGAAGTTTGACCACTTTACTAATAGTTGAGAAGTGTGACCACTTTACTGATAGTTGAGACCAGTCGGGAGACGTTTAGGCTTATATTTCTACAATTGTGGATATTTTCTTATCTGCAAATCTATTCACTAAAGGAATCAAAACCCCTATTAATGTGGGTATTTTTGTTTCAAGAGTAGAATCTGCAGCTCAAATTAAAGCTATGAAACAAGTAGACGGTAAATTAAAATTAAAATTGGCCAAATTTGTGAGTCTTGTAAACTATAAAAAACAATATAGTGGATTACAGTTCTAGTTACTTATGGATGTAGGTTGTTTATAATCAAACAATGTAAAATTATTATGTACTCTTTATTAACTGCTTTATGTTATATTTTGCACAACAATTCATCAAATTCGAATCCCACAATTTGAATTAATTAGTATTTTGTATCTAACAATTAATTAACATATTGACCAGAGCATTTTCTGCATAAAATAAAAGTGGATTTGGTAGAGGTTGGGGAGCAGATATGGATAAAACTTTAATTTGGACCAAAAATAGTAATATCATATATATTTTTCAAGCTTCTAATGATTAATCACAAATAAGTTTCTTAACGAAGTAGTTTTACACATGGAAACATTAATTATCAAATGGAAAAAAATTGTTTCTGGGTACATTTATTTCTTTTAATTCAATAATGATGGCATGTGTAACATGCGCCTAAAGTTGTGGCTTCCAAGTTGTAACTCAATCATAATTAGGGGGAGGGAGAGAGAGAGAGAGAGAGAGAGAGAGAGAGAGAGAGAGAGAGAGAGAGAGAGAGAGAGGAGTATTTGTAGATGATGCCCCCGCAATAGTTAAAAAATATATTAATTGTACTTTAGATTTAACAATTTAATCATATCTAAACAAGATTTGTTGTTCTAAACAATATTTGTTGTGTTACAGCCTAGTAACAACAAATATTCAATTGGTTTAAATTGGAATTAAAATGGATTTATATATTTCCTGTAGCTCCATCTGAAATTAAAAAATATTAAGAAATTAAATAGTAGAATATATGCACGAAAAAACTTAATAATTAATCAATCAAGTTTATAACATGGAAAATCATAAGCAGCTTCTGGGAAGATTAAGAAAGATAATATAACGTGGCAAATGCAAATAATTTCGACAAACCAACTCAAGTCAAATCCTAGCTATGGATATTTGACTTTGATGAATTTCCTTCACCACGAGTATGCATTAGCACCAAACACATTTTCCACATCTTGCCCATTTCACGCAAATATTTGTCTTGTCCATCATGCTGATCAGCTGCTTGCAGCCTGCTTGCCAAGTGTTCTACCATGTGGAGGTTAGAATATCCTCCACGTACCCATCTTGATCCACCCGTTGGTGCGACTGGCCTATATTTTAAAGTACCAAAAACTTACTTGAAAAACACATTATGCTGTATGGTGTAATGCCCCTCTTTCGTACACCAAGGAATATACGGTATCGTGCAAAAATTCAAAAAATAACTCATATTAAAGATTTCTTTGATAAATAATTTTATTTTTTAAAATTTATATATTATAATCTTATATAATATTTAATACTCGTAATCGAATTATTAAACATTATTAAATATTATCTGACGCACTTATAAAAATGTCAGATATGATTATGATATATAATTTTTCATAACTTAGGATATTTTTACAACCACTCTAAAATTTGGGGTGTATTAAATTTTATCTAATATAAAAAGTATTATACAATAATCAATTTAGAAAAAAATATTACAAATAACCCCAAACTAAGGCCTAATATTATATAGAATGTTGACATTTTATGTAACATTATCAATAACCCTGCCATTAGCAAATTTATACTTATGAAGTCTGTGGCTCAACTTGTGTAGTACAGGCAGAAAAGTGGTGCACGAGCGTAGCTGGAGATGCCCAGGTGCGCGCCAAAATCCATGTCAGATGCAGTGTTTGACATGCGAAGACAGAAAGTTGACGCTTCTGCGTGGATCACTTGGCATTGAAGCGCAAAATTGGTGCAGCGGTGCAGATTCAGGGTTCGCCTTTTTTTTTTCTGGGCAAAGAGTTCACGTAGCAGCATAAGTAATATTGTGCAGGAGCACAATACTATTTCCTAGTCAAAATAGAATTTCTTGTTACACAAGTAAACGACCTATAAGCCTTGGACTATAAAAAGGGAACATGTTTTTAAGTGTAAAAGAGTTCTGAGAGAGTTGAAAAGAAAGAAAATAAAGAGGGTTAGGGTTTAGAGAGATTGGAAGCCTTCTTAGAGTGTGAGTGGCTAAATTCTTGTAATGGTCCCTGTAAACACTCTTGTCTCTATTTGTTTTTACAATAGTGGATTGATCATCACCAGCAACTGGACGTAGGATCACATATTATGGTCTAAACTAGTATAAATTCTAGTATCCTTGTTTTCTTACTTGGCTTTAGTTTTGCTTGGGTGTGTGTTTAATCTCCTAAATTAATTCTACAATAAGCTACTTGTGAGTGTATATGCCGCTCTTCTTCATAACAAATTGGTATTAGAGTCTGGTTACGACTATTTGGGATCTTTGGTGGCCAGAAGTTCTTAACATAACAGGTGTTCGATAAAAGTCCTAACTCGTGGCTATGTAGTACGAGAGGTGTTCGAAGAAATTCCTGTGATGGCTGCATCAACTAGCAAGTATGAGATTGAGAAGTTTGATGGTAGCGATGACTTCACTATTTGGAGGATAAAGATGTTGGCCTTGTTAGGCAACCTGGGACTAGATGAAGCTCTCTAGGGTGAAAGCAAGATGCCGGATAGCTACAATGCTGAGAAGAGGAAGGATATCATGAAGAGGATCTCAATACGTTAATTCTTTGCTTGAGCAACAAGGTGTTGAGGTAAGTCTCTCGGATGAAAATCGTGGCTAAAGTATGGTTAAAGCTTGAAAGCTTTTATATGACAAAAAATCTGTCGAGTAGGTTGTATTTAAATGCAAAATTCTTTACTTTCAAAATTGCCGAGGATAAGAACTTGTAAGACCACATTGATGAATTTAACAAACTCTGCTTGGATTTAGAAAATATACAAATAGAATATGATGATGAGGATAAAGCTTTGGTGCTATTATATTCTCTTTCAAAATCATATGAGACATTTGTAGATATTTTGAAGCATGGTAGGGAGATATTATCACTTGATGATGTGATTGGTACGTTAAATTTGAACGATCTCCAAAGGAAGAACAAGTTAGGCGAACACTCAAGTGAAGGGCTGTATGTTAAAGGTAGGAGTGACAAACGTGATTACAAAGGCAAGTGGCACTCAAGGTCAAAGTCAAAGGGGAACAAAGTTATAAAATGCTTCTACTGTCACGAAGAGGGGCATATCAAGAGGCTTTGTCCCAAAAGAAAGAAGAATGAGAAGGGAAAAGAACCGAAAAAGGGTGACGTTGCAATTGTAGAAGATCGATATGAGAGTTCGGATGTGCTAGTCGTGACTATGGAAAACTCGGAGAAGCAATGGGTTTTGGATTCTGGTTGTTCGTTCCACATGACGCCAAATAGAAGCTACTTTGAGTCTTATTACAAGATTGACGGCGAAAAAGTTTTGTTGGGTGACAACAAAGCTTGTAGTGTGGTGGACATAGTGACAGTTTGAATAAAAACTCAAGATGGTATGGAAAGAGTTTTGACAACTATGAGGCACATTCCAGAGTTGAAGCAGAATTTGATTTCACTTGGTACGCTGGATTCCAATTATTGCAGTTACAAAGGGGAGAATGGCACCTTGAAAGTTACAAGAGGACCTTTGGTGGTAATGACAGGTGTGAGAGAAAATAGTTTGTATATTCTCCAAGGCAACACTATAATTGCAGAAGCGGGCTCAGTATCGGGCAGCGATGATAAAGCCTACTTATGGCATAAGAGACTTGGTCATGTGAGTGAAAGATGGCTTCAAGAGCTGTAGAAGCAGGGACTATTGTGCGGTGATAAGTTGGAGAAATTGGAGTTTTGTGAGCATTGCGTTCTTGGCAAATAAACTCAGGTAAAATTTGCTTCCTCATCTTATGCAACGAAAGAAACTCTCAGTTATGTCCATTCAGATCTATGGGGTCTATCTAAACCTGTAACTTTAGGTAGAGGTAAATACGTCATGTCCATTATTGATGATTGCTCAAGAAAGGTGTGGGTGTACATCTTGAAGAATAAGGACGAGGCACTCCAAAAATTTAAGCACTAAAAAAAAGATGATTGAAGTCCAAACAGGTAGAAAATTTGGGAAACTTAGAACTGATAATGGTTTGGAGTTCTTGAATAAAGAGTTCAACTGCTTTTGTAACAATGAGGAAGTGGTGAGGCACAAAACGGTACCTGGTACACTGTAGCAAAATGGCTTGGCTTAAAGTATGAATAGAACGCTTCTTGAGAGGGTGAGATGCATGTTGTTGAGTGCTAGGTTGCCCATGAAATTTTGGGGAGAGGCAATCAACACACCGGTATAGTTGATTAATAGGTGCCCATCAGCGACTATTGGTTTTAAGACGCCCGAAGAAGTGTGGACAGGTTTGCCTCCAAACGATAGTCATTTGAGTTATGGCGTATGCACATATCAAGCAAGATAAGCTGGAGCCAAGGGCAAGGAAATGCAAGTTTGTTGGCTATCTAAATTGTGTGAAGGGGTACATATTATGGTTACAAGAGTTGAATGCCTCAAAATGTTTCATAGGCAGAGATGTCACCTTTAAAGAATTGAAGTTCTATTTTGGGGGCTATTCAAAACCTCAGTTGATACCTAGTGACGTTGCTATAGATGTAGATGGTGTTGGGACTAAGGTGGAGTTCCATGAGGCTGAAGATTCTCGAAAGGAAGGGGCAGGTGAAAAGGATGAACATGATGATATTGAGGAAGTCCTTGATGAGTCTAACGACTTGAGAAACTATCAACTAGCAAGAGATCGTGCTAGAAAGATAGTTACACCACTGGTGAGGAATGGATACACTGATCTTATAGCTTTTACGTTGTCAATATCGAAGGAGATTGATGATAATGAGCCTAGAAGCTATAGGGAAGTGATAGGTTGTAGACATAAAAATCATTGGCAGCAGGCAATGATGGAAGAAATAGATTCCTTAAATAAGAATCATACCTGGATATTGGTTGATAACACTACTAGACAGAAGGTAGTCGGTTGCAAATGGGTTTTCAAATGAAAAGAGGATGCTTGTGGGGAAAGAAAGCCTAGGTTTAAGGCTAGGCTGGTGGCAAAAGGATTTACGCAAAAAGAGGGCATTGATTTCAATGAAGTTTTCTCTCTAGTCGTAAAACACACGTCGATTAGAATAATACTAGCTCTAGTAAACCAGTTTGATATGAAGTTAGAGCAAATGGATGTCAAAACTGCATTCTTTCATGGTAATTTGGAGGAGAGGATTGTGATGGTACAACCAGAGGGTTTTATAAAAGTAGGAAGTAAAAACAAGGTGTGTTTGTTGAAGAAATCTTTGTATGGCCTCAAGCAGTCATCAAGGCAATGGTATTTGAAGTTTGATGATTTCATGATCAAACACGCGTATGCCAAAAGTAAATATGATAGTTGTGTATATGTGAAATGGTTGAAAAATGGAGTTGGGGTTTTCTTGCTGTTGTCTATTGATAACATGTTGATTGGATCAATGAACATGGAAGAAATTTAGAAATAAAATCACAGCTGAGCAAGGAATTTGAGATGATAGATTTGGGTTATGCTAAGAAGATCTTGGGGATAAAGATCAGTAGAGATAGAGATAGAGGCTTGTTATTTCTATTTCAAGGTGACTACACTCTCAAGATGCTTGAGAAGTTCAACATGGCTGGTGCAAAGAAAGTGCAAACTCCTTCGGCAGCTCATTTTAAACTTTCGTCGACACAGTCTCCTACTACAGATAATAAGAAAGAAGAGATGGCCAAAATTCTTTATGCAAGTGCTGTTGGAAGTTTGATGTACTCCATGGTATGTACGAGACCGGACTTGGCATATGCAGCTAGGTGAGTTTTTTTCATGGCAAATCCAAGTAGAAATCATTAGGAAGCTATCAAATGGATATTCAAGTATCTTAAGGGTATTTCAAGCTACGGATTATTGTATGAGAAAAGCAAAGACATGGATGAGAAGCTGATGGGTTATGAGGATGCAGATTTTGCGGGTGACCTTGATAAAAGAAGGTCGTTAACCAGTTATGTGTTCACATTGTTTAGTTGCACCGTCAGTTGGAAAGCCAATTTGCAATCAGTTGTGGCTGTTTTGACAACTGAGGTAGAATATATTGCGGCTACGGAGGTTATAAAAAAAGCATTGTGGCTGTAAGGGCTTGTTAGTGAGTTCGATGTAAAGCAAGACAAGGTAAAAGTGTTTTGTGATAACCAAAGTGCAATAATTTGACCAAAATTCAAATGTATCATGAGAGAACCAAATACGTAGATATCAAACTACGTTTCATCAGAGATATTATTGCCGAAGGGAAGGTTTCAGTAGTTGAAATTCATACTGAAAGAAATCTGACAGATATGATCACTAAGCCCGTTACGAGTGTCAAGTTCAACATTTGTTTGGATTTGATACGAGTGACAGATGGAGCGTTCTAGATTGAAGATGGACGTGGCTAGAATCTACTATGGTGGTTTACAGTATGAAAATGCAAGCTTGATCCAAGGTGGAGATTTGTGAAGTGTGTGGCTCAACTTGTGTAGTACAGACAGAAAAGTGGTGTAGGAGCGTAGCTGGAGATGCGCATGCACGCCAAAATCTGCATCAGATGCAGTGTCAGACATGTGAAGATAGATCATTGGTGCTTCTGCGTGGATCACTTGACATTAAAGCACAAAATTGGAGTAGAGGTGCGGATCATTTGGCGTGGTGGAGCAGATTTTGGCTTTGCATTTTTTTCTGGACAGAGAGTTCGCACAGCCGCGCGAGTAATGTTGCATAGGAGCGCGGTACTGTTTCCTAGTCAAAATAGGATTTCTTGTTACACAAGTAAATGGCCTGTAAGCCTTGGACTATAAAAAGGGAACGTGTTTTTCAGTTTAAAAGAGTTCTGAAAGAGCTAAAAAGAGAGAAAATAAAGAGGGTTAGGGTTTAGAGAGATTAGAAGCTTTCTTGGAGTGTAAGAGACTAAATTTCTAGGAGTAAGAGATTAGAAGGATCACATATTGTGGTTTGAACCAGTATAAATTCTTATGTCCTTGTGTTCTTACTTTGCTTTATTTTGCTTGGGTGTGTCTTCAATCTCTAGATTAATTCCGCAATAAGGTACTTGTTAGTGTGTGTGTCACTTTTCTTTACAACAATACTAAATCAATTATTACTTGACATATAAAAATATTAATAGTGATAATTAATATACCCTTGCTCAGATTATTATTTTATTTAATTAAATAGTTGTACATATTTGAATTGACAATTTGAATCAAAGATTTTTAAAATTTTCACTACTAATCTTGTGCTAAGAGACAATAATAGAAACCTTTTAGATTAAAAAAATGTAAAACTCTAAAAGAAGATACAGAATAAAAGTCAAATTAAAAATAAAGAAGATAAATATAAAAAGAGAGGATAAACTAAAATAAAACAAACAAAATAAAATAGATTAAATTCTATTATTTTAATGTTCAAAATTAAAATGAAACTAATTAAATAAAACAAAAAATTCTTATAATTAAAATAAAATCAACTAAATATAAAAAGATTGAAAATAATTTTATTTTAATTAGTTTAATTTTTCCTATAATTAAAACCTTCTTAATAATTTTGTTTTGATTTGTAATGTCTGTGAAGTAAATGTTCTATTAAAACAAAATTAAATTATTATATAAAATTTATATTAATTTTTAAACTAATATATGACAATTCCGACCCTACTCAACCAACCAAATTCTTCGATTGTATATTACTTGCAGTCAAAGGGCCCCAAAAAGGATGTTTAATTGCTTATAATCTTTTTAGTAAAGTCTTATAAGATTATTTTATTTAGAAAATAAAGAAACATGTTCAAAATTATTTTTACTTAGACAAATGAGTTAAAATTACTTTTTTAATCTTGAGTTGTTAAATTTAACAAAAATTAATTAATAGTAGATTATGAATAAGATTATACAAAATGTTACGGTCATTTATAATAGTATATATCAATTCTGGAATTATTTTCTCATGAATTTATTTTGTGAATAATAAAGACTAGCATCAATGGTGTAAATGTGAATACGCATAACATACGGGAAAGAAAAGAGGTGAACTTTATTAATTTTAGTTGGAGCACGAAAATGGGATGTGATCAACACAACAAGCCATGCCTTTACATAGGCAGCTTGGCCGGCTACAAAGTCAATCAGATTTGGATTTACAAAGACAAATCACTTATATGGTAATCATTAATTCGGTCATATGGTTTCTAACACGACCCGCTCATAGCTAACATGAGCGAATTGTGCTTAAAACTATGCTAAAAAAATTTAACTTTCTAAAATATGCTACCTTAAGAAAAATTGACAGGGTCTCCCCTACATTTTATACTAATCCTCCTGCCAAGTACACAAAATTCAACACTTCCAAAATATTTATATAACTAGTAACTTCCTTTTTAGGACCTTGAGTCCTCTATTAAAACAAAGATATCCCCAAAACAGTCATCAGGACAAAATATGATCTCCGACCTCAAATATAATTAATTTACAATTCAAAAGGTTTACAACTAGGATTTTAATGCAAGTTTCCTCAAAAACTCATGCATGATGAGTAAGAGTTTTAAAAGGAAACTAAAACAAAATCCTTGATGCATATACAGTATCCAAAAAAATACACATATGCAAAAGATCATCTACAATAATGAAACAAAATATCAAAAAGAAGGCTCTCAGAGCATCATCAAGTAGCCAACCTCAAGTAGCTACTGGCGTTTCGACTGAGCACTGCAGTCTCCTAGGGGAAAAAGGGTTTTAAAAAGAAAAAGAAAATAGGGTAAGTATAACCTTAGTGAGTGAGATAGAGTCATTAAAATAAATAAAAATTTGCATAAGATAAAATAATATATCATAAAAATTAAATAATTAAAACTCTGCTTTACTACAATTACAAAACTACTTAGAAAAGATACAAAACGAGGAAACAAATCTTTAAATAATTTCTATGTCTTTCACATAGTCTAAATTTTAATATAAAAATCTTCTAAAACATTTCCACCTGCATTCAACATTCAAATTTGATAAATGTATTAAGCTTATAAATCTCATGAAAACCATTCCACATTTTAATTTCTAAATCATCATAGTTTCATTAATCAAGTACCCAAACTAACCTCGCTGATCATGACTTGGTGGGGTTAGGATCGCTCAGGCCATGATATCACTATACTGATACTACTCATACGTAGAGCCACCCCCAAAGGGCTAAAGGACCAGATCATTCAGCCCAAAGCCTCTATGTGCATCTGAACGGGTCCCAAAGACCTTTATAAGTTTACTGTCTAAATGAATTGGGTACTAACTTAGTAAAATATAAAATCAATTCTTTACTTTAGAGTTGTATCATTACTTTGAAGATAATTTAGGAAATTTGCTTTATTTTTAAATCTCTAAAATATTAAACAGTTCTTTCTAATAAACCAAATAGACAAAATTTAATAAACTATAAAATATACTTCGTACAAGAATAAAGGAACATAGCTTTACTAAATGTAATAAAGCTTTACTAACATATATAGAAATAGAAATTTATAATTTATAATTCGAATATTGGTAAAAACATATTTTTTCCACTCACTATCTCGTGGATCCACTGGGGTAGCAACCCCTTCCTCTATCGGATTCGGATATGGACTATGAACCGCTGTCTTACCTAAGGGAAAAGCCAAGTAAAACTCTTTAATAGCACCAAACCACATATGTAGACAAAAGCCCCAACTTCTTACTTGTAGGAAACTTGATAAATTAACACAAAAATTGAAAATTCATCATTTGGTGCTTGTAAGAGTAACTTCCCTAACTTTCAGTAAAAGTAAATATCTAAGAAGAAAATGCAAAGATTTGAAATTAGGTAAAATGGGATAAATGGGTATAATCCAAAATACTCTAAAATGCTCGCTAATCCTTTTAATTGAATAAGAAAATTTTAAATTCTCATCAAGATACAAGAAAATCAAGCCTAAAAATTGCATGTAAATCTGTTTCTCTCTCTAAAAATTTTTTCCAATGTCAATAACTTCTCTTAATGCATATGTATGGGTAGAAATCATAAATTTCAGTTATTTAAAGTCAAGATTGAAGAAATTGTCTCAAAAGCTCTTAAAAACTCCTACAAAGGCATGCACTTTTTACCTCTCCTACCCTTCTCTCTCGGCTCCCCCGTCTCCTTCTCCTCTTCTCTAATTATTATTGTGCATATAGGCTACGTTTGGCCGCCCGTATAGTATAGTATAAAAAGTACTATTCGCATAAAATTTTTTTATACCATGTTTGGTGCGGTCGAAGGGTGGATAGCATAGTAAAAGGTTGCATAAGATCCGTATAAGGACCGCATAAAAGGAGGTAAAATAATGATGCCCCCCACCATGGGTTAAGGCCGGATAGGATAAGGATATAGGGAATTGTTGGATATAATTTTTAATTCATAAGTTTTATATAATATAATATAATATTATTCTATATAATATAATATAATATAATATTATATTATTAAAATATTTAAATTATATAACTTTATTTTTTGTTCCAGTTTTTGACAATAAATACGATAAACATATATAAATAAATAAATATTTAAATTATTATTTTATTGATTATTTAAATAAATTATTTAAATAAATCAATATAATTTATTAAATATTTAAATAAAAATTAATTATCTAAAAAATTAATTTAATATAAATAATTTTAAATTATTATATTTTAAAATATTATATTATATTATTAAAATATTTAAATTGTACAACTTTATTTTTTATTCCAGTTTTTGACAATAAATACCGTAAACATATATAAATAAATATTTAAATTATTAGTTTATTAAAATTTAAATAAATTATTTAAATAAATATATATAATTTATTAAATATTTAAATAAAAAATTAATTATCTAAAAAATTAATTTAGTATAAATAATTTTTAAAATTATTATATTTTAAAATATTATATTTTATTATATTATTAAAATATTTCAATTATAAAAGTTTATTTTTTGTTCCAGTTTTTGATAATAAATACCTAAACATATATAAATAAATAAATATTAAATCATTAGTTTATTGAAATTTAAATGAATTATTTTAGTAAATATATATAATTTATTGAATATTTAAATAAAAAATTAATTTAATATAAATAATTTTTATAATTATTATATTTTTAAATATTTTATTAATTTTAAACCATTTTTATTATTTTAAGAAATTTAATATAGTTAAATATAATCTTTTATCAAACATAGTATTATACATTATACAATACAGTGATAAACCAAACACAGTATAGAGTTTACTTAATCCTATACTATACAATTCCATACAATGCTATCTGCTACAGTAATAATTATACAATCCTATACGGTGCACCAAACGCAGCCATAATGTAAGAAATAATGAACGGAAATGGGCTGGGCTGATCTAATGGGGTTGGTTGCTCTATAACATTCACTTGGACCAAGCTTTTATTTAATTTAAAAGTCCATGGGCCATTTCGGATTCAGAGTCTGATTCTTCATTATTAATTTCTCTCAACCTAGTGTAATTTGACCTGCAGTGTAAGTGTAGGTAGTCGGCTAGCTCCTGGGAGTTGATTGGTAAAGTGGAATATGGGCAGTGTGGCAAGGAATTGTCACAATTTTGAATCCGCAGGTTCTCATTCCTTTATACGACTGAAATTCAATTACCCTTAAACTCTAAAGCACACGAAATTGGCTTGGCTTTGACAAGGCTTGCCTACCCAAATGTGGTGGAACCCCACTCCAACTCTAATCACGACAGATTCTACTCTATTACAACAGATTGAAGCTTCTAGTCAACAATGTTATAGTGTTTTTTTTTTTTTTAATGGATATTGACATAAAAGTCTTTTTTTAGGCCGAAAACAAAGAACCCCAACCCCTTTGGAAACTTTTAGAAAACCCCCAATTACTTAAATTCTTTGTTCAAACTAATTGAATGAAGGGTATTATAAGTAAAGTAATGCTACTATTATAAACTTTTAATCTAAACCTACTCATATAAACTGGTACGACATGATGTGATTATAGGAATAAATATCAATAACAAATTATGCTATTAAGATGGATAATGGAATGATCATACAATGATGTCACATTAATATATGTGAGTTTGTACAATTAGTTTATAGAAATAGCATCACTCTATGATATATGTTCTATAAATTTCTTAAGTGTATTAAAGACATTTTACAATTTATTATCAAGTTAAAAACATTATTAATGATTAAAGGTTTAGTAAATATTTTTAAAAAGGCTAGAGAGCCTAGGGTCCAATGATATGCCGCCCTTCTTTTTTTAAGCCATGAATTTTCTTGACATGCTAAAGCAATTTGACACAAAATTTTAATCATTCATTTTATTTAATCTAATGGTAAAACAATTAAAAAGTTGAATCTCAATCATTAAATTAAATAAAAAGATAGTTCAAATACCATGGTAAAAGTTATATACTTAAAATGTCATTCCATATTGATATATTACAACTCTTGCGACCAAATATGTTTCTTAGCAACCAAATTTATTATTTCTAGTTTATGGGTGTTAATTAGAAAAAGATCAATAAAAGAAAAATCAAAGGGACTTTTTAATAGCACATTATCAAAATAATATTTTAAAAATCTTATTAATTAAGGATTTAATGGAAGAAATAATACAGCAAAAGAAAGGAGAAAGATTTCGATTATTATGGCGTGCTAATTAAACGATGATGAGCTTAGCTGCATTTGCAATAATATATCTTCTCCCCTGAAATTCGCCTTTATTCAGTCACCAAATTCACAAGCCATCTAGCGGCTCCTATTTAATTAGAATGCTGCAAGCTTGCTAGAAAAGGAGAATACACTTAGATGACAAACATAATGGATTATTATGTCGAGGAGTTTATTACATTCAATTATATATTCTTTATTATGTGTTGAATACAAGTATTTATAATTTCAATTTTTTCTTTTAAATTCTAATTCGTCTGTTTTTCTTCTTTTTTACCCAACTTTCTTAGCAACATTTTTTTTTAATAATTATCTATAGTGATATATTATTATCTAATTTAATAGGTTCATCGTACCAACAAAATGACCTGATAATTTTTTCCCTGACCTGACCATAGATCAACAAAAAACAATTCACCTCTGCATGCAACTAAGTGTCCAAGCTAAATGGCAGCCTTTATTACGTCTTAAAGTATCATTATCGTTATTTAATCTACTTTTCCTTGTAATTTAAACATTTGAGTCAAATCTGCTGAATACCAGCATTATTTGCAGGGATTTGTTCTCTGTGGTATTAATTAGTTATTATTATTATTAGTGGAAGTACGCTGCTTTTGCTGGTGTATGTATATCATCAATTAATCTTACTTTATATATATGGAAGATATATTACAATTTCAAGTTGTATACACTCAATAAAAACAATAAATTAATAATTAATAAACATACCTTAATAGAAGAGTCTGCTGGTTTAAAGAATAGATTACATAGAATGGTATCCAGATCCGCTATTTATAAACTTAATTTTTCCAATTGACTTTGTGCAATACTCTTCAAGGATATGTCAAGATCACAAAATATAAAATTTATGTCAAGTAGAGACTATACTAGTATAAAATTGGACAAGCAGCGCTCTATAGAAATTTTTGTCTACAGATCATATGGGTAAAAAAAATTAATCTTAGAAGCAAAATATGCTCAAGAATCCATGTATTGGTACGATGGAAAAACAACAGTAAAATCCCATCAATGAATGGGTTATGTCGACTCACGTACCTTGCCTCATCATTAGCCAAATGAAGTGTTGAATTTGTTGCATCCTCTGTTTTAATTGTCACACCCTTAGGGGTGGCAATTGAATCCATTGCATTCTCAAACTCCTTAATTTCTATTAGTTTCTGCAGTGTATCGTTAGTTATCACACATATAACAGAAATAGTTAAGAACAACGGAACAGAGAATTTTACTTGGTTTGGTTATTAACCTGCCTACATCCACGGACAACAAGAGTTGTAATCTACTATACTGTATGTGTTTACACTCTACTTAGAACTCTCTCCAGTAGTAGCAACCGCTCACTCACTAATCTAATCTATGTAAACTTGATCACTCTTGATCACAGCCAAAGTCCTTTGCACACTCTTCTGATGTTGCTCTTCAGAGACTCATCAGACTTAACTACAACAGTTTAGTCAGACATAACCACGATAACTATTATAAAATCATGTAATCACTCGACTCTCTTAATCTTACGCGACTCAATAACTTTCACAAATCAAATCTATGCATCTACCCAATGCACATGAGTTATGCACATTCTAAACAAACACAATCATAAAGATTTTACAACGAAGTTCATGAAAAACAAAGACACTCAAGTCCTTTTAATGTTTTCTACACAAAACACCACTCTCTTGCCTACTTTTTAAACCTTGAGTGCTTCCCTTTAAATAGCCTGTGTGAACAACTATGTTATTCATGTAATCAACAATCCTAATCATTATCAAAGTCCTGCAAAACTTAAATAAGATTATTAGATAAATATCAAACAATATAGGAAGTAAAAAGACATTATCCTAATTAAACTAGAGCACTAAAAAGAATATCCTAATCTAATAAGATATGGTCAATATAAAACTTCCTATTCAACTAGAATACCAAATCAAGTTATCCTATTATAATTAAAAATTCTCCCAATATAAAATATCCAAATTAATGTTTAATCACAAGATGACAAAAATAAATTATGCATTACACATGCACGCCACGTGTCACATTGAAACTAACAATCTCCCCCTCTGGCATCTTGTGATGAAAACATTCACATGTTTCTGTGAATAGAATCCTACACGGTTAAGTGTAAGACAACTGAAAACATAATGTATACACTTAGTAAAAAATTTCACAAAAACATGAATATCCAGCTTGAACATAATATTCAACTGTAAAATCAATCAATCAAGGTCACCATCAATCATGCAAAACATCACAAATCAAACATGAACTATCAGTCCCCCTTAATCAAACATTAAACCTACCAAACATCACAATCATAAACTGCATAGCATAGCATAGCAGTTCAACCACAAATTAGTCTCCTGCAAGTTTAACAAAAAAAAATTTAAAGTCATTAAGTGCTAAGTACACAAAGAAACATCATTAAATCCTAAGCACACATAGAAACATAACATCCATCTACTCTACTCTGCTCTACTCCCCCTTGTATGCATAACAAGTGCCAAAAAATAAAGTTCCAAAGCACATAAAAAATAAATAAAATGTAATTAACTCTGGTTCAATTAAGTCTAGAAGACTTGTGCACAGGCAGCTTCGAGGGGCGTAAGGTGGTCTTCCTAACAGTAGTCTTGTAGCAAGTAAGTGCTGATTTGGGTGACGTATTAGCAGGAGTTCATGTGGTAGCTTGCTGAGCACTAGTTTTAGTGGAAGTAGCAATAGCAGCAACTGTCTCACGAATCTCTCTAGCTTGTCTCTTTGTTATGGTTTCAGTCTTCTAGGAAATGTCCACCAAGGTCTTAGCAACTTGCTGTGTGACATGGGGTGGAGATGTAACAGGAGTTGATGCAGGTTCTAATGGTTTAGGAGTTTCAACTACTTACTTTGAAAAAGATTCTCCAGCAGCTGGTTTTGATTGCTTTTTACTCCTCTTCTTGTCTTTCCTCTTCCTTTTCTTCATTGAAGTATCACCACTTGCTTTGCTCTCAAGCTTCTCTTCAAGACTTTGCAGCTTGTCCTTGATAGCTTGATTTTCCTGCACAAAATCAGCTAAAGAGGAAGTCATTAGAGTGAGCTGCTCTGTGATAGATGCCATCTGATATGGTCTAGGATTTCTCGTCTCTTTGGGCTATCTTCGATGTATTTCCTCCCCCTCAGAAGCATTTTTAATCCTTATCATGAAGACTTTCTTGATGGCGGGCAGAATTTCTTCAGTAATCTCACCATCCTCCAATTCAATCTCATTTTGCATCAACAAAGTATGAATCAAACAAGGTAAAACCAAGAGTGATGAGATTGATAAGTTGTAATCTGAACAATGTAGTTATGCATCGACAATCCAAGATTAATTGGTCAATTTGTTCCAAGACAGTAAAGAAACTTGGCTCTATCCTCTCTAATTTTATTTGGTGTATGGATGAAAACCATTTGAATCGAGTGATTTTATACAACAAACAATATTTCAAAATCAAATTTTTTTTTATCTATGCCATAATGTGGATCCCAATGAAACTTTCTAGTCCTAGTTAGCTCCTATGTGACTACACTCATATTCAATTCATTACCAACAATATGCTGAATACCAATAGGAATTTCATAAAACTGGTTTATGACATTAAGAGAAAATCTTATCAACTTCCCTTGACAATAAACCTTATAGTAGTAATAACTCCTAGGATCATCAATGCATGGCAAAATATTGGCATAGAATTCTTGAACAAGAGTTTTCATCTAGTGTCTGGATTCAATCATCTCTCGAAGTTGATTATTATCAAAGTCATAGATTTTGACAGGCCTCTCCACATGAATTTCTCTCTTTGAAGTGTATCGCATAAATTTTGTTTCAAGAACTTGTGACTGCAAGGATTGACATGATCTTTGACACATCCAAAAAAGGATTATCTTCTAAGTATAGGAGTGTCGAAGTAATAAATCCGGTAAGACCGGGGTCGATCCACGAGGAAGGAGATTTAGCGCTACAAACTAAGGGATAAGAAATATGACATGAATAATTCAAATGTAAAACAAAAATAAAGGTGGTAAAATCATCCATGAAAATAAGAGGTAAAACCTACCATAGCAAATAAAAGAATAAGTTCATAAACAATAAATGAGAATAATGAAAACACAAGTAAGAGGAATTAACACCATAATAATGAAAGTTAAGGTTACGGGATCCACCCTTGATATTCAAATAAGGATAAGTAACCCAATTATAACTCAATTGGAATCCACACATAAAGGAGGTTTCCATCGAAAGGTATGCATTTAAGCCCATTTTAGTTATATGAATTATGTTTGTTTCATTACCAATATTTATATCACTTTTTGTAAATGGGTTCAAGCATCCAATGTGCCAATCATCATATGTCTACAACAAATCAAGGTTCCTAACTAGACTTGTGTCAGTAAGAAAGAACCATACAACATCTAGAAAAGATCCAAGCATTTGATGTCCCAATGATTGTCTACAAGGGATCAAGACATCTACTTTACGAGTGATGTCAAGATTGATTAAGAAAATAAATATAAATCATATAAAATAAATAACAAAAGATTATGATTATTAAGCACATATCAAAAGGGTTAGAAAATCCTTATTCTTATATCAAGGGTTTCACCTTTTCATCTTAGCAAGATAATATGAAAGAAAGAAAACAAATTACAAGAAAAAGAAAATTTATTAATAACATTAAAAGAATAAAGCACAAAAGAGAAAACACAATAATAAGAGATCCTGGCCAAGGCCAAGATGTCCTAATGGGTCACAATACACCTCTATTTATAGATAAATTCAGGAGCAAACTTGTCAAATTATAAATGGACAATTGTAAAATATCTTGTTGATAATTTGGATTATCATGTGCACCGACTTTGACCACCGATTTTGGCATCAAATTATTTAGAATTTTGATCACATATTTTAATGAAAGTTGTAGATATTTCCCTCAGCTTTCTAGAACATCTTGATTCATATGATTTGGATATGCATATCAAGAGATGTGTTCAAAATACAGAGGCATGATCAGGCTGGGCCGAAACTATAGATGGGTTCACTTTAAGCCCATTTTCGGTCCACTAAGAGCCCGAATTTCATGATAATTGTACCATATGATCTTGTAGATAATTTAATCAGCTTTCCAATAAATCAAGATTTGCACCATTTTGATCTGTAAATAGAAAGTTATGTCCATTTTATCGAATCTGTAACAAAAACCAAAATTAAGATGAAGTTAATTCAAAAGATGAAAAGGCTACAAATATACTTAAGTTGAGGAATTTAATAACACTATTAATGCAATATGATGGGTTAAGCTATTATTATGCATACATATTTAAGTGTCCATCATACCTCCCAACCAATTTATTGCTAGTCCATAGTAATTAAAGTGTTATTATTTAGAAGTGATTTATAGAATTTTACATCCAAGATGGTCATTATTGCACTTTTCTTGATTTTATCTAAATAAACAAACTCTCAACCGATTTTTTTTAAAGACTCATGTACCCTTCAGTCAAGATATTAACAAACCTTCTTTTTGTGCTCAGTCGACACATGACTATGGGGTTCATTAGAAAGAAGTCATATAAGTTCTAATATCTGTTGAGGCTAACATACTTAGGCTAATGACTCCTAGACCAGTTGGCCTTAGGGTATTAGGTGTTAAGACACCCCTATGAGCTTAACGACTCACTACAAGAAATTTTTATATACTTGTCACTTTTGTATTTTTTTATTTGGTAATTTTTTAGAAAAGTGAGAAATATAACATTAGTATCAAAGTCAAACTCATCTTTCTTTCATACTTGTCACTCCTTGTTTTGACTTTATTATCTATTTATCACATTTTTAGATTGTGACACAAGTTTGTACAGTAAAAAATCTTTTATCTTGCTCCCTATTATAAAATATATGAAAAATTATAAAGTATATGGATATTTATGTAGTTTTTAGGGATAATTTTGATAAGTTTTAATAGATGGGGATTTCCTTTAAATTTAATAAAGTATATAATAAAAAAAATTATTCCAATCAACCCTAATCGCCCAAAACGACAACCTAAATCCTTAACCCTTGAAGCTCCATCATCCTCCAAGCTTCATCCTCATCCACTTCATTCCATCGTAGCCACTCGCCAAGCCCTCATCCAGCATCGTCGGCTCTCGAGTCTATTCGTCTCCAGCTCGGTCCAGAACTTGAGCTTCAAAGACATTACTCACCCGATGACAAAGAACAAGGAAATAGCGATTCTGCTACTGCTGCCTCCGATCCAGCTTCTGCAGGTAGTCGTAAGCCCCGTGGACGTCCTCCTGGTTCTAAGAACAAGCCCAAACCACCCATCATCATCACTCGAGACACTTCGAAAACACTAAGATCCCACGTCCTTGAAATCTCAGCAGGCTCAGACATAGTTGACTCTGCCTCAAATTATGCCAGGCGTCGTGGAAGGCGTGTTTGCATCCTTAGCGAAACTGGGGCTATCACTAACATCACATTGAGGCAGCCAGCTGCTCCACCCAAGAGTGTCATAACCCTGCATGGACGATTCGAGATTCTGCCCCTCACAGGAACATCGCTGTCGCCTCCAACGCCGCCAGGAGCTGGTGGCTTAACTATATATCTGGCATGTGGGTAAGGACAAGTGGTGGGAAGGAGCGTGGTGGGGCCATTGATGGCTTCAGGTCCTATGGTTTTGATGGCGGCATCTTTTGCAAATGCAGTGTATGAATAGATAGTCAAGTTTTGAGATTGTTGGTGGCTGCTGTTACGCTTAAATTGCCATGGTTTTACAAAGTGAGAAGTGACAGTGCTGGCAACCAGCTAGGCCAGACATCCGTAAGTTTAGCTAGGTTGTACACTAGTTGGGTCAGTTACACCAATCTGCTTCCTCTATTCTTTCATATTGAACCTCAAAATTTACAATAATACAGATCTATCTTTAGATCTGACACGCATATTTGCTATGGTACGTTGCGAGGCAAATAAAACCAAAATAAGAATTCGTAAAGAATGAAGGAAAGAAAATATCATACACTGTTGAGGCGGAGCTATGCTCAAGTGTTTATTTATTCAATTTTTTTTTTCTCTTAGTATAAATATGTACTTGTCCTGCATATGCTTGAGTTACCATTGAATCTCGTCCCCCTGGTAGTTACAATGACAACACTAGATTCTTGCACTGGAGAAGTTATCACTTTTCTACAAATAGAAATTTACCTTCTTTACCTAAAGAGGAAAGAAAAAGTGGTGGAAGAAAAAGTAAAAGAATTGAAAAGCAAGTTTTTATATTGATCCTGTGCCAGGCAGCAACCTTTAGATTTGCTTGATAATTAATCAAGCTCTAGTTTTATTTCACCGTGTTGCTTAGACTTACATTTTTAGCATTATAAGGAAGTGGCACCATCCTTGAAGCTTTGGGTGGTGGGTCTATGGCGGACGAGCAAGAGTGTCTTCATGTTGTGCCAAACTAGGACTAAAATAATATAAGGCTAGGTTGATGAAATGGATCAATGAATCATTGTTATAAAAGGCTGCTCATATGATGAACATAGTAAATTTTTGTATAAAATTTCTTGTTGGATGATTTTCAATTTTCATTACCATTTTTTGTTTTATTGGATTTATTAATGATCATGTAAGGAGCTTTTTTTCCCCACATAATTGGTCTCTTATAATATTTTCTCCGTTGTTAATGGTTTAAAAAAATGTGTAGGAACACTTTGACAGTCTACGAACTGAGTTCGATAGTGAAGTTGAACCCCTAGCCAAAATTGATCATCGAAATCTGGTGAAATTACTTGGTTTTCTTGATAAAGGAAATGAGTGCCTTATCATAACTGAGTTTGTACCCAATGGTACTCTCAGGGAACATTTGGATGGTAAGATTACTGTACTGTAAGATTGGTTATAGTTTTTATTTAAATAATGTCAATGCCAATGGTGTTGCTATCGTTTTGGACAGGCCAGCATGGAAAGATCCTGGATTTCAATCAGATACTCGAGATAGCCATTGATGTTGCTCATGGCCTAACGTATCTCCATCTGTATGCAGGTGATTAAATTTAACTTGATTAATCTTGTAGGCTTATCATAGATGAATTCATTCCGATATTACTAAAATTCTAATTGTCAATTGAAGAAGATAGAGGAGACTAAATAGTTATCACACCTTTTATTTCAGAACTCTCCCTATCTAACCCATTACTCTGCACTCTTCTTAATACTTTTAACCTTATAGTCTTATCCAGAAGCACTACTCTTTATGAAAATCTACTTAAAAAGGTCCTGTGGTTTTCAATTTAAGTGTATGAAAAATAAGGTTCTATGGTTTTTAGCAGGTTCAGCCGGCAGCATCTTAGTCATCGGGAGTGACAGGTGGTGGGGGCCAATTGGGCAACGACTGAAGTAGTGGCGGTGGTGGTGGTGAGGTTCCTTTCTATAATTTGGGAGTGAATAGCAGAAATTATCCTTTCCCTGCTGCTCCAGGTGGACCTCATGCTGGTTTTGGTTGGAGTAGTGGCAATACTACTACTACTACTACAAGGCCACACTTTTAGCATTTAAAAATTTATTTTAATTAATATATACATTTTTGTATATCTATAGATGATATCTCGGTGTCTCGATTGGTTTTTGGCTTTTGATATGTTGATCAATTAAGGAACTAAAGAAGCATAACATGGAGAAGAAGAAGAGCATAAATATGATGGAATATACGAGAAGCTAGAAGAAATTAATTAAGCGAGAGGGGTACTGATTCATGATGAGGTATATATGCAAGCCATATATCATGTTCTTTTATTCAGTCAATCAGCAGTAATATTCAAGTCCTCTGAAAGCTAATTGAAGATGATGTACATGTCGCTTCCACATCCAGTAAGTTCCAAATTCATGTACAAACTTATATATATATATATGCTCTTGTTGATTTTCTTCTCTTCTATAGCTTCTGATCAGGAATATCAAATTTGATTTCTTCTTCCAGCCTCTGGTACTAGATACATAAATGCGGATATAATTAGCTCATGTACTGGAAATTATCTATAATTTCTGATAATGCATGTGCATTAATTGTTATTTTCCTAGCTAGTTCTAGGGTTTATCTTATTTAATTCCTATATCTATCTTATGCACGCAGCTATACTTAGTTAATTTACAACCATACAAGATGCTAGCTCCATTTTGATTTTCAAATTAAGGAGAAAAGTAATCTAAAGTAATTAAGGTTATGAATTAATCAAGTTGAGTACTTGAAGAAGAATTAAATTAAGACAACTAGTCTACAAGCTTCAGCTATATATATCAATGTAGCTAGTAACTTTATAGTAAATGTTTTTCATTTTAGATCAAGTTTTTGATAGTGCTAATTTAGTGATTATTTCTTGAATTCAGAGTTACTACTGTAGATTGTCAATATCAGATTGGAATTTATACAGTATGTGAAATTCAATATGGTGAGGAGATCATATTCGACTATAATTCTGTTACAAAGGTGTGCATCTTTGTCCTATGAACCTTGCTTACGATAGAAGAAAATTTTTCAATCCATTTTCCTGATAATGGCTCTTTATGTTAGAGAGTAAGGGGGAATATGAAGCATCTGTCTATTTGTGTGGCAGCCAAGTTTGTCAAGGCAGCTACCTGAATCTAAAAAGTGAAGGGCCTTTTGAGAAGGTACACTTTCTACAGAGGCATTTTTTTTTTTTAGCTATAAAAACCTGATAAGTATTTTTGTCTTTGTGATATTATGTATCCAACTAAGAGATTAGAGACTTTGCCAAATAGCCATCTCTTGCTTTGCCTGATTGGGGCAGAGGGATTTCTTTATTATCAACTCAATCTACAACCAGTTGAAATATGTTGATCCTTTCTTTCTTTCTATTTTAATGTTACTTCATTATGTCTCAACTAATGTATATTCTCCATCAGGTATTGAAGGAGTTGCATGGATTGCTGGATTGACATCAATTAATGCTGAATCGACATCAACTAATCCAGGGCAGGTTTAGGCAATTGTTTGCTTGGTGGGTTACCAAATTGGGTGATTGCATATTCGGCTCGCATGGTGTGTCCTTGTTGCCTCAATTTTCAGTTGGCCAATGCACGAAATGATGTTGCATCTAGACCCGAACATGCTAAAGCTATCAAGATAGAATAAGACTTTGTTATAAAACAAAGACATTTGATGGTAATTGAAGTAAAAAGAGCTCCATCCAGTATTGTTACTTATCTTGTATCATGTTACGACTTATTGTTTAAACACATTGTTTGGTGATTTTGATTGTAGGAGTCATGCAGAGAAGTGGAAGCAATAATTGACTCTTTGAAACCACATGTGCTTTCTCTTTTGAAATTCACTAACACTTGATTGATGGATGGGTCATTTTTTAATTTGTAGGTTGGCTGCCTGCTTTTAGATATTTATTCAGTGTTGCATTTATGTTTTAGAATTTCCTATAAAGTTGGTTTACATTTGTGGATCTGTTTTCGCTCATTGCAGGTTGTTTTCGCTCATTACATTTGCAGGTTTTTAGAATTTCCTAGAATTTCCTATAAAGGTTTGCTTGCCTCTCACTTTATTGCAAGTTTCGTTTTCATCTTGGTGTTGAACTTATGTTTGCAAACTTCACCAAGAAAACCTGATTTTTGTGTTTCTACATGTATTGATTAAATATTACAAAAATCAGTTATCTAGAGTTTAAAACGGATTTGTTAATGATTTTTAATTCTCATCATTTCTCGTCTTGTGTTAGAATCTTAGATAAAGTTTCCTTGAATTTGGAAACCATTTGGTAAAATGCTCATTTGATTGTTTTGTCCAGATTGTTGGGACTATCGTTACCCACCATCAAAAATGTGTTCTCGTAGACACACAAGCAGCTGGTAATAATCGAAAGATAACAACATTTATAGGTAATTTTCCTTCTATTATGAAATTTATCTTATTATAAATTTAATAAAGTAGAACAAATTATCATTATTTTTCCTTAAAAAAATTAAATTAAAATTTCTGAACATTTTGGTTCTGATATACACTTGGAGATGTCAACATTTCTGAACAACAGTTCATTGAAAGGACTCTTTCTTTCTTTGTCTTGTGCAGGACGACATCAGCAGTAGATGGATGACTGGGGTAAATTTTCTTGCTCTGCTTTTCTTATATTTATTAATGCCGAAAGTTGCTAATAATTCAATTCCTTTCATAGCAATTCATTTGGAAGATTGACAAAATACTTCCCAACTAATTAACCAACCAAGGGTTTTGATTTTTTTAGGATGATTACTTGAATCTTGTCAAATTCCATTTAGCCTTCTATGCCTATGTTTTGCTGCTCTAAATGTTTGCTAATTTGATTGGTGTATTATGTCTTAGCAAGTAATGTTTATATTTTAATTGCTTAGTCTGTAAGTGGAATCTAAGTGAGTTTATAGTAAGATTTGCAAATTGGTTGAACTGTTGTTTGTGGAATTTCTAAGTTATTTGACAAAATGCCATTTTGACTTTAAATTGTTTAGACAAAATGCCATTTTGACTTTAAATTGTTTAGACAAAATGCCATTTTGACTCTAAAAGATGACTTTTTTTTATGTTCTAAATGATTTTTACTACCATATATGATTCCGCTTTAAGGTGTTTTGAATCAAGAAATTGATTTTTTTTGTTGCAATAATGATCTTGCATTTTCAGGTTGTGTTTTGTTGCATAATTTTATTTGAAGAAGTGGAAACAAATTGATAAGCTTATTGCAGTGATGATATTGTTACACTAGCTAATTCATGCTAATAATTATTATACAATTGTTGTCACTTGTCTCTCTCTGAGTTTGAGAAATCCTGGGCCACTAACTGCTAAGGGCTTCTTTTTGTTCTAAAGTAGTGTTGTATCATATGTGAGATGTTATTTTGTTCTGCCTGTTCTTTGTTTCTGTAGTATTGGTGTATCATAAATGAGATGTAAGCGAATTTACTGCTGTCAATTATCTCTTTAAGTTCAAGAATTAGGCAGAATTTTGCCCAGAAAAGTGAGCTCTGATTGCTGCAGATTCCAGTCAGTTTTCTGGGCTGGATGTTGCTTGATATTTGCTCATGAAACTAGCATTATTGACAGAATGTGATGGATACTACCTGATGGACTGCCTAAGATCAAATTTGCTTTAACTGACATAAGTTTTCTGTCAACTTCAATGGGTCTGCATGATGTAAATTCGAAAATATTTGCCTCCTGCAGTCCAAAGGCAAGTGGGGGAATCGCATCAAATAACCAGACTGGGGAAGCTTAATAAGTACCTATTTAACTTTTTTAGTATTGATCTGTGGCTGCATGCTTTTTCTCTAACATATCAAGTATGGCTACTTCATGGTGTGCAATGAACCTTCAGTTTCATCATTTGAGCTTAGTTAACATTGAAATAGTAGTAAGGCAGGGAATTTATCATACATCTTGGTAATATGTGGACCTTAGTGCTTTTCAGCCACTACTTTTAATTGGCCAGAGAGTAGGGACATACTTCTTGGTTTGTCTAGACCCCTTATATGTTTCTTTAATAGTTGCACTAATTTACGTGAATGCATCAAGTAATTGGTCCAATCATTAAATTCATTCCCCAATAAAATTTCTTTTAAGATGTTTTGATGTTAATTTTTTCTCTTAAACCTCTATCATTTAAAGAGAATATAGTGTATAACTAGTAAATTTCTTTGCACTGACCAAGCTAAGTTTTGTTGACATAACTATTAGTTTTCTATTTTGTTAATGCATTCTTGGCTAGTTATGATTGCCGCTATATGCATCTATTGCTAGTGTCAGGTATGATATGGTATCTGACATTTATTACTTATGAATTCAAAATTCTGTTTTATAACGGCAATAGTAATCTAGGATTTTGGTGGTAGATTACTGAAATTATGTAGTAACATATACCAGTGCTTGGTATGTTTTGTTTGTTGTTGAAAGCATGACATACTTTTATGAATTTAAATTTGAACCAATGGTTCAAAAAAGAAATTGTTTATAAATGAACGGCATGAATTTGGTGGAATGTTCTAGAAGATGCCTTGCTGAAGTGGTGTGATAAAAATTGGTTCTTCCTGCAGGTGCTTTGTCTTCTTGTTAAAGTATACCAAAAGCTGCCTTCTCCAGATTATTTGAGAATTTGCTAGTGTCTAATGTTCTTGGATGAACTTGAAGGTGTTGTGAGTATATTAGAAAAGCTTCTCCATTCTGAAAATAAAGATGAAGCATTACTGGTATTCCAAGTAGCCTTTGATCTTATGGAGAATTAGCACAAAGCTTTTCTCTTGAATGTGAGAGATCACCTTCCCGTACCCAAGTCTCAACCTTCAGTGTCAGCACAACCAATAGCTAGTGATCCAGCTGCTGCGCAAAACGAAAATTCTACTGCTGCAGAGGATGTGCAAATGACAGATTCTTCTTCTAACACAAATGTTCCAGAAGCAGATCCAAAAGAAGTGACATATGCTGAAAGACTGAACAAAATCAAGGGAATTTTGTATGGGGAGACATCAATATAGTCATAACAAGTGAGACCATTACTTTCTGCACCTTTTTTGCGTTCAGAAATATTCCTTTGTAGAGCTTCTTAGTAAAAAATGTTACAATGAGATTAGTGTTTGGACAAAGAATGCTATAAAATTGTATTATTTAACAATGACACCTATTTCATATATATATATATATATATGTATATATGTATATATATATATATGTATATATGTATATATGTATATATATATATATGTATATATGTATATATATATTAATTTTTTTAAATACTTGGCGGTTAAAAACTGCCAAGTATATTTTTTTTAATTTTGAAAATATTATACTTGGCGGCCAAAAACCATCAAGTATATATTTTTTTAATTTTTAAACCTATTATACTTGGTGGTCAAAAACCGCCAAGTATAGTTAGGTGCATATTTGGCACTAAAAACTGTCAAGTATATATTTTTTTTAATTTTTTAAAACTATTTATACTTGGCGGCCAAAAACCTTCAAGTATAGTCAGGTGCATATTTGGCAGTCATAAGACTGCCAAATATGTTAAATTGACCATATTTGGCGGTGCCATTGGTGGCGTTTTCAAGACCGCCAAATATATACATATTTGACGGTCAAAGACCGCCAAATATGCCATTTTTTCTTGTAGTGACTCGGGTTACTGATGCTTTATTTTTGCTTAGAAACTTATAGATAGTGCAATGTTCAATCCCATTAAGCTTTCTCTTTAATCCATGTAATGAGCTTTGGGCCAATAGCTCCCCAACTAGTTGGTCTTAGAGTATTAGGTGTTGAGACACCCCTCAGGCTTAATTGCTCGAATTAAGGAGGCTACGAGACCAAACTTATCCATAATTTTTTTTATTTTTTTTACTTTCCCCTTCCCTTTGTTGTTATCCTAAACAAAATAAAAGAACTCAAATATTACAACATTTTATTTTGCAAGCCACAATTATACATCAAAGTATGTGTGCATGTGAAGAAAGGTTCATGAATACTTGCTTAATGAGTATATAAGCAAAATAGTTTATTAAAAGATAAGGTTGTGAGAGTTCATAGATTTGAATAATTCAAAGCGAAGTGAATAAGACATCCTCATTATAAAATTCAAAAATCAAAACAAAATAATATCAAGTTAGCTAAAATGAGTCTTCAAAAGTGCAAAATCAAAACAAAATGACAAATTGGTTAGAAAGGGTTTCAAGAGTACAACATGGCCCTCTTTACTCTGTCATTCCTAACCTAGAATGCGTCTCAAGAGGATTTAAACTCCTTACATCACACTCTGAATCTAATTACTAACTCTTTTTTTTTGGCAAGAAGAAAATATAAGACACACTTATGTCTACTATCCTTCCCCGCGACTAAATGAAACATTATTCTCAATGTTTAAATGTAGAGAGATAAAGTATAAGAGAAGATTTGAAAGACACGTAAAATAAAATGCTTCAAATAAAATAAAAGACAAGAAAAATTGCAAACGAAGATTCAGATCTAATTTGCACTTTTGTTTTGTCCCCTTGACCAATTAATTTGAGTTATAGCTGGGTCAGGTCCAAACTCAACTGCTTGTAATATATCAAGTAATTTACTAGCAATAGTGGCAGAAACAAGGATCTTTTGCACTGAATGAAGGATAAAATTCTGTTCTACAGCTGCATTTACAAAACGTATCAAAGGATCAAAGAAATTTTTTAACATTCAATAAACCTATGGGTTTTTGATGGAGATTCAATTGGGCCCAAAAGGCAATTTGAAAAATTTCTTTGAGAGTACCAAAGCCACCTGGTAAAGCAATAAAGGCATCTAAATTGACAAAGATATATGCCATGCATTTATGCATAAAGGAGACGTGTAACTCCTGCCCAACCATTTTTCCAATGATGCTTTCTACAGCCAAAGCTTTAGGACTAACACCTAAAACTTGGCTGCCTCCTACGAGTGTAGCTGTTGACACACAAACTATTAACGCGAGGCTACCTCCCCCATAAACCACATGAATCTTTCTTTTAGCTAATAACCTATCAAGATAATTTGCTACTGCTACAAACTCTTCACTTTTTCTAGGTCAAGATCACATAATACACATATCTTTTGGATTCGACATTTTTAGGTTCCCTCTATGTGTATGCAGCTTTCTAACTATATATGTGAAGTGAAGAACAAGAGATGTCATATTTATGGAGTGCAAAAAGGTATTCTAATGATGACATCTATATAGGTAGTTCGCTATTTATTGAAAAAGTTTGACAATAAAGCATAGAAATTCAAAAAAAATGATAGAAATAAGAGAATATAAATGCACAAGTCAATCGAAAGATATAAATTCAAAAATGACAGCTATAAGACAAAAAAATTAAAAAATGATAGCACACATGCATATGTACAGGTAGTTGTGACTGTGGCTTACATCTTCCTCTGGTTTTACGTCCAGAAACGACTTAAACACCTTCTATGAGTTACGGATATGCTTTCCATCTAGTTTTCTTATAAACTAGCAAATAGGGTGGTTTTGAGTCAGATTCCCGAGATTGTAAAGTGCCTGCTCTTCTCAAAATTATGTCCATAGTTTCAAAATTTCACGCTGTACAATTTCACAAGAATACATCTCAAGAGTCAATTGGATATTATCCAAAGACTCTCTACTGAGTCTATTCTTGATGAATTGTAGCTTATCCTCTCAATTGTTAGACAAATATCCCAAAGAGTGGCAACGCTAGTTACAAGTCATCTCACATATCTGTGACAAACTTATAACCTTTTCGCTCTTCTTTTTTTGGCGTAAGAGTTTTTTCCTAAACTTGGCATGTGAGAAACAAGATCATCTAAAAATTCACAAGAAAATTGAACCTTGGCTTCAATTAACCATCTAAAATCAGCAAGAATACCCTTGAGTATCAACATTCTTAGTCTTTCTACACGAGTTTTGTAAATTTTAACAAATCATTTTGAGGAAGAGAGGGAAAACGTCTATATAGATTCGGGAGAATGGTATTCATGTGAAGAAAATAAGAGAGAAGAAAAGAAAACGAATGCAAGGTGAGCAACAGTTTTTAGGGAACTGAAAAACTGACTTTAAAAGTCACAGAGTATCGTATCTGCCACTTGATCGGGAAAAATCAATCCTTGAAGAAGATCGATTAAAGCAATTGACTCTTCATTTTGATTAAAATTTTGAAAGAATGGTTTAACCGCTGTCCATTAACTTTAAAAACATTACCATTCTTTAGGTTCTTAATTTCAATAGCTTCATGAGAGAAAACATTTTCAACAATGAAAGGTCCAGTCCAACGAGACTGAAGTTTACCAGGAAAAAAAATGCAATCTTGATCATACGAAAGAGCTTTTTGTAAAGGTTCAGAAGATTTTCTAACAATGAATTTGTCATAAATCGTTTTTTCTTTGTAGATTTTATAATTTTCATAAGCCTCATTCCTGATTTCTTCAAGTTCACTTAGTTGAAATTTACGTAACTTGCAAGCATCATCCAGATTTGTGCTAAATGTTTTAATGGCCCAATAAGCTTTATGCTCAATTTCCACAATCAAGTGACAAGGTTTTCTATAAACTAATCTATAAGGAGACATTTCCAATAATGTTTTGAAAGCAATTCAGTAAGCCCAAAGTGCATCATTAAGTTTTAAAGAGCAATCTTTACGGTTTCGGTTAATCTTTTTTTCTAAGATCTGTTATATCCCCCTATTAGCTAATTAAACTTGTCCATTTATTGTGGGTGATAAGGTGTAGAAACTTTATGGGTTATTCCGCATTTCTTCATTAGAGTTTCAAATGGTTTGTTACAAAAATGTGTACCCCATCACTAATAATGGCTCAAGGAACTCCAAATCTACACAAGATATTCTCTTTCAAGAATTTGATAACTGTTTTGTGATCATTGTTTCGATATGGAATTGCTTCGAACCATTTTGAAACATAGTCTACTGCAACAAGAATGTACATAAAAACAATGATGGTAGAAAAGGTCCCATAGAATCAATACCCTAACAGTCAAAGATTTCGACAACAAGAATGAGATTCAAAGGCATCATGTTTCGTTTTGAAATAGATCCCAAATTTTGACAATTTTCACAAGTTTTGCAAAATGCATGTGCTCTTTAAATAAGGTGGGCTAATAAAATCCACATTACAAGCTTTTAATAGCTGTTTTTTTTAGACGAAAAGTGTCCTCCATATGCTTCGGAATGACAAAAATTAATGGCATTACTAAACCTCATTGTTAGGTATGCATCTTCTAATTATTTGTTTAGGATAATATTTAAATAGATATGGGTCATTCCAATAAAAATTTTTCACCTCGGTCAAAACTTTCTTTTGTCTTGAGCATTCCAATAAGGTGGTATTTCTCCTATTGCAAGAAAATTTACAATGTTAGCAAACCAAGGTACTACAACAATGGAGAATAAAAATTCATCAAGAAAAGAGTCATTGATAGGTGAAGTTTCAATTAATGTCTCTATCGTTAGACTTGACAGATGATCTGCAATGACATTTTTTGCCCCCTTCTTATCCTTTACTGTGATGTTGAATTCTTGAAGCAATAAGATCCACTGTATCAATCTAGGTTTTGCATCCTGTTTAGACATTAAATATCTCATAGCTGTATGGTCAGTGTAAACAATCATTGGAGAACCAATTAAATAAGATCGAAATTTGTCTAATGTAAATACTACTGCAAGTAGTTCTTTTTCAATTGTTGTGTAATTTATTTATGCATCATTTAAAGTCCTACTTGTATAGTATACCATATAAGGCTTACGTTCTTTTCTTTGTCTTAAGATAGCACCAACGGCATAGTCACTCGCATCACACATCAATTTAAAAGGCAAAAACCAATCAAGAGATTCTATAATTGGAGTAGTTGTTCAAAGTCCAGTTAACTTATTAAAAGCATTTTGACATTCTTGAGTCCATTAAAAAAAAAGTGTCTTTTATTAAAAGGTTACAAAGAGGTTTAGTTATAGCACTGAAATTTCTTATGAACCTCCCATAAAATCCAGCACGCCCCAAGAATGAACGGACCTCTTTGACTGTTCTCGGTGGAGGCAGATGGGAAATTAATTCCACTTTTGCTTTGTCCACTTCAATTCCTTTAGAAGACACCACATGACCTAAGACAATCCCTGAGTTGACCATATAATGACATTTTTTTAATTCAAAATAAGATCTTTTTCTTCACACATTTTTAAGACTTTTTCTAAGTTTTCAAGACAATTATCAAAAGAATTTCAAAAAACAGTTAAATCATCTATAAAAACTTCTAAATAATGCTCAATCATATCATTGAAAATGCTTAACATGCATCTTTGAAAGATAGTTGGAGCATTACAAAGTCCAAAAGACATCCTTCTAAATGCAAAAGTGCCGAACGGGCACATAAATATGGTCTTTTCTTGGTCTTCAAGTGCAACGGGAATTTGATAATAGCCTGAGTATCCATCAAGAAAATAGTAGTAGGAATGCCCCACCACTCCTTCTAAAATTTGGTCAAGGAATGGTAAGGGAAAATGATCTTTTCTGATGACGGCATTTAATTTTCTATAGTCAATGCACATCCTCCAACTAGATGAGACTCAAGTTGGCAATGATTCACCCTTTTAATTTTTTACTATTGTAATGCCAGATTTCTTAGGTACTACTTGTGTGGGGTTTACCCACTTACTATCTGAGATAGGGTAGATAATTCTCATATCAAGTAATTTAAGAACTTTAGCCCTAATGACCTCATTTATATGTGGATTTAATCTTCTTTAAGATTGTTGGGATGTTTTGGCATTTTCTTTTAAATGTATTCTATGTGTACAAATCAAAGGGTTACTGCCTTTTATGTCTTTTAAAGTCTACCTAATTGCATTTTTATGCCTTTTAAGTACTTCTATCAACTTATTTTATTGCTTGCTTGTGAGGGACGAAGAAATTACAACCAGATATGTTTGATTTTCCCCAAGATATATGAATTTTAGTCCCTCAAGTAAGGGCTTTAGTTTCAGACACATTCGAAAAAGGATTATCTCCCAAGTATAGGAGTGTCGAAGTAATAAACCCAGTAAGACTGGGGTCGATCCACGAGGAAGGGGATTTAGCTGTACAAATTATAGAACGAGAGAATAAGATACTAACAATGTAAATAGATGACAAGATAATATTAGCAAATAAAGGTAAAGATGGCAGGTGGTACTACCGACTATTCAAATATAAAACACAAATAAAAGGTGGTAAAACCATCCATAGAAATAGGTGGTAAAAACCTATCATAGCAAATAAAAGAACAATTTCATAAATAATAAATAAGAATAATTAGAGTACAAAAGTAAGATAAATTAACACAATGACAATGAAGGCTAAGGTTAGGGGGTCCGCCCTTGATATATCAAATAAGGATACATAACCCTATTAAAACTCAATTGGAATCCACACATCGAGGAGGTTCCATTCAAAAGATATGTCATTTAAGCCATTTTTAGTTAAATAAGTTATATTTATTTCATTGCCAATATTTATACCACCTCTTGTAAATGGGTTTAAGCATCGAATGTGCCAATCACCATATGTCTACAATGAATCAAGGTTCCTAACTAGACCTGTATGGTAAGGAAGAACCATACGACATCTAGGAAGGATCTAAGCATTTGATGTTCCAAGGATTGTTTACAATGGATCAAGACCTCCACTTTACGAGTGGTGTCAAGATTGATTAAGAAAATAAATATAAATCATATAGAATAAATAACAAAAGATTATGATTATTTAGCACATATCAAAGGGTTAGAAAATCCTTATTCTCATATCAAGGGTTTCACCCATTCACCTTAGCAAGAGAGAAATTAGAAAGACATTATAAAAGAAAGAAAACAAATTGCAAGAAAAAGAAGATTTATTAATAACATAAAAACACAAGAGAGAAAAACACAATAACAAGTGATTCCAGCCAAGGCCAAGATGCCCTAATGGGTCACAAGGCACCTCTAATTATAGATACATTCAGGGGCAAACTTGTTAAATTACTAAAGAACAATTGTCAAATTTTTTTGTTGACAATTGGGATCATTAGGTGCATCGACTTTGACCACCAATTTTGGCACTGGATTATTGATAATTTTGATCACATGTCTTCATGAACATTGTAGATATTTCTCTTAACTTTCTAGAACATCTTGATTTATATAATTTAGATATGTATATCAAGAGAGATGGTCAAAATACTAAGGCATGGTCAGGCTGGGCTGAAACTACAGATGGGTTCATTTCAAGCCCATTTTTGGTCTACTAGGAGCTCGAATTTAATGATACTTGTGAAATACAATCTTGTAGATAATTTAATTAGCTTTCCAAAACATTAAGATTTGTACCATTCTAATCTATAAATAGAAAGTTATGCCTATTTTGCCGAGCCTACAATAAAACCAAAATTAAGAGAAAGTTAATTCAAAAGATGCAGAGACTACAAATATGCTTAAGCTGAGGAATTTAATGACACTATTAATGCAACCTGATGAATTAAGCTCTTATTAAGCATACATATTTGAGTGTTTATCACACCCCCCTACCAGCTTATTGCTAGTCCCTAGCAATTAAAGCGTTATTATTTAGAAGTGATTTATAAAATTTTACATCCATGGTGGTTATTATTACACTCTCCTTGATTTTATCCAAATAAACAAACTCTCAGCCGATTTTTTTTTAAAATGACTCATGTTCCCTTTAGTCAAGATATTAACAAACTTTCTTTTTGTACTCAGTTGACACATGACTATGGGGCTTATTAGAAAGAGCCATATTGGTTCTAATATTTGTTAAGACGAATAACCTTAGACAGGGGGCATTCATTCATCATTATTTTTATTTATATATATTTTTTCTTTTTTTCTTTTTTTTGAAAGAATGCATCTTTAATGCATGTAGCGAGCCTTAGGCTAATGACCCCTAGATCAGTTGGCCTTAGGGCATTAGGTGTTAAGACACCCTTACGAGCTTAACAACTCGAGTTGCCGATGTTTTATTTTTGCTTAGAAACTTGTGGATAGTGTAATATTCAATCCCATTAAGCTTTCTCCTTAATCCATGTAAAGAGCTTTAGGCCAAAAGCCCTTGGGCTTAATTGCTCGAATTAAGGAGGTTACAAGACCAAACTTATCCACGATTACCTTTCTTTTTGCTTTTTTTTTCACTTTTTTTTTTGTTTCACTTTTTTTTTACTTTCCCCTTCCTTTTGTTGTTATCCTAAACAGAAGAAAAGAACTCAAATATTGCAACATTTCACTTTACAACCCACAATCATGCATCAAGATATGTGTGTGTGTGAAGAAAGGTTCATGAATACTTGCTTAACGAGTACATAAGCACATAGTTTATTAAATGATAAGGTTGTGAGAGTTCATAGATCTGAATAATTCAAAGTGAAATGAATAAGACCTCCTTGTTAGAAAATTCAAAAATCAAAACTAAATAATATCAAGTTAGCTAAAATGAGTCTTCAAAAATGCAAAATCAAAATCAAATGACAAACTGGTTACAGTGTGTTTCAAGAGTTCAAACTGGCCCTCTTTACTTTGCCATTCTTGACCTAGAATGCGTCTCAAAAGAATTTGAACTCCTTACACCGTGCTCTGAATCTAATTGCTAACTCATTTTTTTTAAGAAAAAGAAAATTTAAGACACACTTATGTCTACTATCCTTCTCCCCCAACCAAATGAAACATTGTCCTCAATGTTTAAATGTAGAGAGATAAAGTATAGGAGACATTACCTTAAGCTTCTGTTATTGAAAAGAGACGAACTGAAAGACATGTAAAATAAAATGCTGTAAATAAAATAAAAGACAAGAAAAATTACATACGGAGATTCAGATCCAATTTGCACTTTTTGTTTTGTCCTCCTTACCAATTAATTTGAGTAATAACTGGGTCAAGTTCATACTCAACTGCTTGTAACTTGTCAAGTAATTAACTAGCAGTTGTTGCAGAAACAAGGATCTGTCACGTCGAATGAGGAATAAAATTCTGTTCCATAGCTGCATCAACAAAACGGATTAAAGGATCAAAGAAATTTTTAACATTCAACAAACCTATGGGCTTTTGATGGAGATTCAGTTGGGCCCAAGTGGCAATTTGAAAAATTTCTTCAAGATTACCAAAGCCAATTGGTAAAGCAATAAAGGCATATGAATTGATAAGCATATGTGCCATGCATTCATGCATAGAGGAGACCTATAACTCCTTCCCAACCATTTTTCTAATGATGCTTTCTACAGCCAAAGCTTTAGGAATAACTCCTAAAACTTGACTACCTCCTACATGTATAGCTGTTCACACATAACCCATTAACCCGAGGCTACCTCCCCTATAAACCACATGAATCTTTCTTAAACTAATAGCCTACTAAGATAATTTGCTACTACTACAAACTCTTCACTTTTACCCGGTCGAGATCTACAGAATACACATATCCTTTGGATTCGACGTTTTGAAGTTTCCTCCATGTCTATGCAACTCTCTAACTATGTGTGAAGAGGAGAACAAGAGATGTCATATTTATGGAGTGCAAAAATGATTCTAATGATGACACCTATATAGGTAGCTCAGCTGTTAGTTGAAAAAGTTTGACGATGAAGCATAGAAATTCAAAAAGAATGACAGAAATAAGACACCATAAATGCACAAGTCACACAAAAGATATAAATTCAAAAATGACAGCTGTAAGGCATTAAAATTCCAAAATGATGGCACACATGCATATGTACAGGTAGTTGTGACTGTGGCTCACATCTTCCTCTGGTTTTATATCCAAAAATGGCTTAAACACATTCTATGAGTTGGGGATATGCTTCCCATCCAGCTTTCTTATAAACTAGCAAACAGGGTCATTTTTAGTCAAATTTTCAAGACTATAACGTTCCTGCTAGTCTTGGAATTGTATCCACAATTTAAAACTTTTACGCTGCACAAGTCCACAAAAATACGTCTCAAGAGTCAATTAGATATCATCCAAATACTTCCTACTCAAGCCATTCTTGATGAATTGTAGCTTATCCTCTCGATTGTTAGACAAATATCCCAAGGAGTAGCAATGCTAGTTACAAGTCCATCTTGCACATTTGTGACAAACTTGTAACCTTTTCGCTCTTCGCTTTTTGGCGTAAGAGTTTTTTCCCAAATTGGCATGTGAGAAACAAGATTATTTGAAAATTCACAAGAAAATCGAACCTTGGCTTCAATTAACCATCTTAAATCAGTAGGAATACCCTTGCACATCAACATCCTTAGTCTTTCTGCACGAACTTTGTAAATTTTAAGCAAATCATTTTGAGCAAGAGAGGGAAAATGTTTGTGCAGATTTGAGAGAATGGTATCCATGTGAAGAAAATGAAAGAGAAGAAAAGAAAATGAAAGCAAGATGAGCAACAATTTTTAAGGAACTAAAAAACCGACTTTAAAAGTCACGGAGTACCGTATCTGCCACTTGACTGGGAAATAAAATAAAACACACAACTGAAATAAACACACACAAAATAAAAACAAACTAGAAATGATAGCAAAAATCAAGAATATAAATAAAATCAAAATATGGCACAGACGGATAAAATTTGATTAATCATGATGAAAAAGGCTAAAAGAGGAATCTCTTCGAAAGTAATTTACCACGGTAAAAAAATATGTCATTGAGGTGATACCTTTCTTTTCCCTTTATTTGTAACAATAGAAGAGATTACAACTGGTTGAGTTTGTTTGTCCTTGAGGCATGCATTCTTGAGTGTGGATGTTTCTTCCTGTCTTTTCTCAAAACATGGGTCCCAACTCTTAATCTCCTTCACCTGTATAAAATCAAGTAATGAATATTTTTTAGAAGCAATGGGCTCTAGAAGCATACTTGGTTCAAATGAACTAGTTAACCCGATTTCTGAAGGGCTTGAAAAATTCCCATTTTGAATATAATCTTCCACATTAGCTTCCTCATTTTCATTATGCTTGAAAAATTCATTAATGCCAAAATTTTGGTTAAATTCCTTTGCATGATAAAATGAGGGCATAAGTGAAGATTCAGTCTTTTCGTTGTTACATGTAGGTTTATTAACCTCTTTCTTACCATTTGGGATTGATTCATCATCTTTCTCATAAGGGTTAAGAAAATGTTCTTTATCAACCTTAGCATCGTGAAGAGTATTGACCGAATCTTCATCCAGATGTTGGCCATTGGGATTAGTCACATGTGGATTGATGGGGTTTGGCTCTAGTTGAGAATGAAACTCACCCTTCTCATGAGTACTAAGTGCAAATGCAAGTTTTTCAAAAGCATCATTCAAGTTTCCCATAGTCTGAGCAGTTTGACAATTAAAAGCCTCTTACTTTGCAATGAATGAATTTAATATTTCTTCAAGATCCTTACAAGGTCAATGATTATGAGATTTTTGAAAATTTTGATACGATTGAAAGGGAGGTTGGTAAGATTGTGCATTGTTATTTTTCCTCCAATCAAAATTCAATGATTTTTCCATCCAAACTTTTGTGAGTAAGGATTAGGATTTGACCTTTGGAAAGTATTTAAAACATTGGTTTGCTTATGGAGACTTTTCCTAAAGGTAGGTACAATTGGGCAATCATCCGTAGGATGATAACTAGAATTACAAGTGTGACAGACAATTTTTTGCATAGACCACATTTCTAAGTCCTCGATTTTTCTAGCTAGGGATGTAAATTTAGCATGAAGGTCATGATTCTCCCTAAAGTTATAAATGCCTCTACTAGATGTTCTTGGTACCTCATAGGTGCCAACATTGTTGCAATTTTGGACATTTTTCGCTAGTAAGTCTAGGTAATCCATGGCTTTGTCAGGGTCTTTATTTTCAAGTTGTTTATTACACATTAATTCAACCATTTGCCTAGCTTGATGTGTAAAACCTTCGTAGAAAATTAAAACTAGTCTCCATGTTTTCAAACCATGATGAGGACAAGTATTAAGCAATGCTTTATACCTATCCCAACATTGGTAAGCAATGTCTTACAAACCATGATGTGTGATAAGTGTCTATTTATATATCATTTTCATATCAATTCGTCCATGTTTCTTTGCTATATTCCTTGGTATTTTTATGTTTTTGTGTGGTTTTTGATGTTTGTAGGAGTTTTGGAAGAACTTACACAAAATTGGAGTAAAACCCTTCATTTTCACCTCTGCTAGTCAACCAATTTCTTGGAGTTGATTGTATCGATATACAATTAACCGGATAACATGCTGTATACCATTGAAAAGCTCTCGAAGTCTATTTTCTGGAGAAATTTACGGTTCACGAATTTATGTAGTGTACCGAAAGTTGTGATAAAAATGGTATGAGAAGTGTATATTGTAATTCCATATATCACTGTAGCATGTTATTAAATACGGGGCACTGTAGCAAGTTACTGTAGCAGAGTATTTAAACACATTTTAGGGTTTTATTTTCATAACTTGAAGAGGGGAAAACGTGGGAGGAGGCTGCATTTCTGGATTTCTCTCATCCCTTGGAGTTCTTGAAGGAGAAAGAAGATTTTGAAAGAGGAGGAACTACAATTCCAAGAAGATTCATCTACAAAGAAGATTTTCAAAGAATTTGCTAAGTTCTTTCTTTCCTTTTCAATTCTGGAATTTCTCTGTATTGTATTTGTTATTTGATTGAATATGTGTAACTAAATCTGAATTGGTTGAGGGTGATTTCAAAGCCCTTGATATGGATTTTGTGAGTTGATTGTGTAAGAAATTGTTATCCAATTCTCTAATTGAAGTTGCTTGTATTTTCCCATATCTAATGCTTATGATTGCTTACTGATTATATTTGGAATGGCCAACTGAATATAATCTGTTGTTGTCTATTGCTAGATTAGAAATCTTGATCCGTAATTGTCATGAATTTCCAATCATTAGTAGCAAAATTGTGATCAGAGATTGCAATTGGAAAATACAACCTAGGTTAAATAATCTGAACTTGTGTGATTATTGCTTAGATCAACCTATCTTTCTCATCGTAATACTTCCATTGAATTAAACTTAGAGAGCTTGTTCTAGGTTGTTTAATGGATAGAGATTAAATAAAGAGCTTGTTTTATTTAACAACAAAGTAAGGAAAGATTGGGATAACAGAGCTTGTTGTTATCTACGGTTGATAACTTCAATGCTGTAATTGGATTACAATTCTATGTTAATTCACAAATTCATATCTTGTGGCAGAGAATGAACTCTTAACCAAGTGTCTCTCATTGATTTTTCAATCCATTTAACTTTGCTTTGTGTTATTCTTCATTTGCTTTCGTATTAAGTTTAGTTAATCAATCAATAAAACCCCCCCTGTTTAGTTTATTATTGCTGGAAAATAACAAATTCAATTAGAATCAATCCTCGTTGGAACGATATCTTACTTATCATTTTATTACTTGTGCGACTAGTATACTTGCTAGTTTCGAACGCATCAAGTTTTTGGCGCTGTTGCCGGGGATTGATTTTCTAATCAATTTGTTATTCTGTTTTACTACTGATTCTTGATTGTTATTTCCTGATTGTTTGTGTTTAGGCTTTTATGTCCGAGGGAGAAGCGGATCAGCGACTTAAGAGAATTAAGGAGTTTCTCCAATCCTCGAATTTAAGACTAAATCGTTCAATTTCCACTCCACCTTCAGAATTTGACCTTGCACGACATACTTCCCTCCCATCTTCTTGCAGTTAAATCAAATCTGAATCGGAAGCAATGGCGATGGAAAACGATCAGACTCTTAAGGAGTTAGCGGCTCCAATTATTGATCAACAACCGCTATGCATAAGCCCCAATTCTGAGATAGATTTTGAACTTAAATCTGGACTGATTCATCTCTTACCTACATTTCATGGTTTTGCAGGAGAGGATCCGAACAAACACCTCAAAGAATTTCATGTGGTATGCTCAATTATGAAGCCAACCGGCGTTTCTGAAGAGCAAATTAAATGAGAGCTTTCCCATTCTCATTAGCAGATTCGGCAAAAGATTGGCTATACTATCTACCACTAGGTACCATTACCACCTGGAATGAGATGAGTAAACTCTTTTTGGAGAAATACTTTCCAAGCTCGAAAGTTACAAATATTAGAAAAGATATTAGTGGCATTCGACAACACAATGGAGAATCACTTCATGAATATTGGGAGAGATTTAAAAGGTTATGTGCTAGCTGTCCAAACCACCAAATTAGTGATGGACTCCTAATTCAATATTTCTATGTGGGTCTCTTACCAATGGAAAGGAGTATCATTGATGCTGCTAGTGGTGGAGCACTAGTTAATAAAACACCGAACGTTGCAAGACGTTTGATTAGTGACATGGCAGCGAACTCCCAACAATTCAGCAATCAATTTGAGCCATAACTACCAAAAAGAGTAAATGAGGTAAGTACTTCCAAATTGAAAATCAACTGTGTGAATTACTCTCTTGTAAAAAAATGGCGTCGGGACATATGCAGCAATCTTATGCATGTGGGTATGTTCTACCATAGACCATCCAACCGAACATGTGTCCAACTTGCAAGAAGAGGTACAGAACAAGCTAATGCCCAGGGTGGATTCCAGGACAAACAAGGCAAGGTGACCCTTTCTCCAATACTTACAATGGCTGGATGGAGAGATCACCCTAAATTTAAGAATGGGAATCATCAACATCGGCCCCAAATGCCATCAAATCGACCACCAGGTTTCAATCAACCAAGGTGAAGAGCAAACCATTTCAAGCACAACCACCACCCAATACCACAACCAGCTCCACAAAATTCAGGTATGTCTCTCCAGGATATTGTTAAAGCACTTGCCACTAACACAATGCAATTTCAGCAGGAAACTAGGGCAAGTATCCACAACCTGGAAAATCAAATGGGACAATTGGCCACTAACATGAGCAAATTTGAGAGTCAAAGCTCAGGGAAATTACCTTCTCAGCCCGTGATC